>CM068960.1:108340593-108357505 GCA_035128595.1 Eptatretus atami
AGCCATAGCCAGAGGTATTCCTGGGGGTGTGGGGGAGTGAGGGCAGTGCATGGAGAGTGAGGAATAGATTATTTGATGAAGAGAGCAACTCCTTCACCAGGACGAGGCTCAGGTCTGTCATTCCGGAGGAGGGAGTAACCAAGGAGAGTTTCTTGGGAGTCAGGGACGTCTTGAGGGAGGAAAGTTTCTGTTAGGCAGATTATGTCTGGTTTGTCAGTGGCAACTGTATGGAAAGATCTGTGAGGTTTGAGCGAAGGCCCGGATATTTGAGGTCCACACTGTTAATGAAGAGGGAGGGAGGAGGCTTTGGGTGCAGGGAGAGGAGGGAGGGGAGGAAGGACAAGGGAGGAGGAGGGAGAGTAAGGGAGAGTTGTTGAAAGAGTGTGGGGGATTGCAGAATAGCTAGGGGAGGGGCCGGATGAGGAGGAGAAAAGGCTCTGTGGTGCTGGGGGGAGGGGCGGGGGGTCAAGAGAGGGGAAGAAGGCAGTTAAGGTTTTAGTGTGGAGTGATGAGATGGAGGTAGAGGCAGGGGAAGGAGGAAGCTTTGTGGATGTGAGTGGGGGGGGGGCAACTTTGAGAAGGGTGAGTGAGGGGGTGAATGGTGGGAGAAAGTGAGGGGAGAGTTGAGGGAGAAAGGTGAAGGGTTTTGGTCTGTTACTTCCTGATCCGTTCTGTGTTCTCACTCTTCAAAGAGCCATGACATTGTATACAAAATAAAAATCTTTCGGTCTGGTGAAGATGCCTTGGATGGCTCTACCTCTCACAGTAAACGGGTTATGGCAATGATTGGTTGGTTTTCTGCTTGTCCAGGACAATTTATTTAAGTTGGGACTCCAGCAACACTATGGCATTGTTTAATATTAATTAATTATTATTTCTTGAATAATAATTTTTCAGTGTTACTGTATATCCACCATAGATGCTCTTATCTTGCCGTTCTGAGTTTTCAGTTTTCTTCTGAATGTTCTATCCTGTCCTTTTCAACGTGTGTTTTAATTACCCTGAGCACGTAGCACAAAGCAAGGTTAAGCAATTGGTTCACTCTGTCTATCTGTGTACATACGACAGTCGATGATGGAGGAACTCCTTAATTTGAATTGAATTTGATTGAGGAACCATTGAGAGATTGGGCCAAAAACGATATATAGCATGATATTTCAAAAATGTTTTGAGCCTGATATGTTCTCGTGGATCAGGCATTGCGTGGCGGAGGTCTGCGCTCTCCCGAGTGCCTTTCCAGTTGTTTTTATTTTTATTTTTTACAAATTACAACACTGTAGGTTAAGAGCAAAGCAAGGTTAAGCAATTGGTTCACTCTGTCTGTTTCTCTGTCTACAGACGACAGTCGATGATCGACGAACTCCTTAATTTGAATTGCATTTTATATTTTGAACATTGTAGAAGATGAATGAGAACACGAACCTGCAGTTTAGTGGTACTTTGGCTTCGAATTTGGGAAATTGTACGGAATGTCGTCCCGAGTGCGCATGTGCACAGAAGAGTGAGGTTTGTTTTTTTTACTCTGTCTGCCTGTCAGGCATCAAGCAAAATTGAAAATCATTCCAAACAGGAAACTTACTGTTTCTAAGGATGTCGTAAAGGACACAAACAACAGGCACAAACAGCTAATTTAGCATATTAAATACGGTGGTGTAAAAGACAAATCAGCGGCGGTCTCATAATCAGCGGTGGTAAACTTCTGATTCAATGGTTTGTTTTGTTTTTTTCTACAACCTTGAAAACTTTCATTTCATTTCAATTGAATTGTATATTTGAATACAATAGAACACAAATCGCCTTGTTTACACATCCAAACACCTTCAGTTTAGTGGTACTTGGACAAAATACGACGCCGTCTCGTCCAATGAGAATTGCAACATGCTCTGAGGGTGCATGTTTTTTAAAAAAAAAGTTTTTGGAGAAGGTTTTAAAAGCAAACTGATGTATTATAACCGAACAATTTTAATTCTTCTATGGAAGTAATTGTTTTTGCAGGACAAAAAAAAAACCCAGAGAGTTGGTGTCAAAGCCACCCAATGCTCGCCTGTTTATACATTTATCGTTTTTCGTTTTTAAAGACTAGTCTAATAATATTTTTTATAAAGCATTGCAGTGAAGTTGATCCAAATAATTTTAAAGCAATATATGTATTTGTATATTGTAATCAGTAAAAAATAGTGTGGTAGATAAAAACATTAGAAAGGAAATAACTTGCACCAAAAACTTTAAATTTTCACGCTACGCTGATGCTCATGGCCCGGGGGTATCGCTATAGCTCTCTGTTCTTCGAACAGGCGAGCTAAAAACTAGTTCAATATTGCAAAAGATATCCAACAACCACTGCATTTTAAACAACCATTCAGTAATGAAGGTCGGTCTTGTGTCGGTGCGAAACTTACCGCATGGTACTCAATAAAAATAATTTTAAAACTTCTCTTCATTTCTTAAAATGCATAGTTTTGTCAAAAAAATTGTGGTTAGAGACTATATTTGTCTGACCTTTTTCTTCAAGAGGATTCCTAATTGAGAGATAATGTCGGTGTGAGTGTTATTTATGCTTTTGCTTATCAAAGTAAAATGTATGTATTTCATTTACAGTTTCACCCATTTTGGGCCCTCAAATGGTGAGTGTCATTTTAAAACTTGATGTGATGGCAGATTAGATCTGGTTGATGACTTCACGAGCGACACATTTTTGCAGGGATCTGGCACCTCCAAATTTCGCACTACACCACCGTTCGCGTCTGTTATTCAAAGTTCACAAAGCAAATATAGACTGTGCTCAGAAACGAAAACCAAGAGTTGAAAAGATCCTTCTCAATCCCAAAAATTATGTTTCTCAATACTGCGTGGGGTAAGGTGTTCCATGAACTCTCTTTTTTTATATTCTTATTTTAATTGGGTGACCTTTTGACCTCCTTGTCATTAATAATTTACTGTGTCATCATTGGTCGTTCATGCATGCATTGATGGCATGAAGCAACTTTTATCTTGAACGCTGAAAAGTATTGGACCTGACACAAGTGTACGCTGACAAAAACAAAAACATTACAATAACATGGAAATGGCACGTCGCAGACTAGCATCACACACAGTTGCATCATACAATATGCCATATCATGCTCGTCAATCTTGGTCAAAGTATTTAAAGGAAAAACTTTGAAGTTGTACAAAATTATTATGACAGATGGGAGACTGGAAACATTTCTGGGACCTCAGATTGCATTAATTTGCTGCTCGCATTATTCAAAACACAAGCAGAGTACCTTCCTTACAGGTGATCTTATTCCAAACATGTGACACGTTCTTCTGACAGATATCTTTACTTTGACGGTGTATAGGCAAATGACAGCTGCCTCAATCGCTCCTGAAAAAAACAAAAAAACAAGTAGAGGTACATTCAAAGTACACTACCCCCATGCCAAATAAATAAATAACAAATCCTCCAGCACGTGATATCGTCAGGGTGCCTTTGGCGCCTGGCGATGCCACCATGCAGCGCATGGCGACGGGATTGGGAGGGAGCAGTGTGCAATAATTGATTAATTGATTCATTACATAATTTTAAAAAGTAAATAGTAATCGTAAAATAATTAATTTCTTAATCAACTGGCTAAGAGCATACCTTAACCGCCACTGTTTCATCTGAATCTCTAACTTAAAAAAAATTCATAAATCGAAAAATAAATAACTAATCAATTAATTGATTAATCAATAAATCAAAATACCCTTTATAGCCAAATCGTTGCTCATTGTCGTGTCCACGTATCAAATTCCCAGCTCAAAAGGTGCCTGAGACATTGCCCAGATGAGAAAGAAAATGAATAAGTAATAAATAAATCAATAATAATGAAGTAATTAATTGATTAATCAAGAAGTAAAAAATAACGTTTTTGCGAAAGAACATTTTCACTTTTGTCCCCAAATTTCAGCTTCCTATCTCAAAGGATGGCTGAGATATCGCCCGAACAAACAAGAAAATGGAGTAAAAACCGAGTCCTCCCTTCCTTCGGCTCCCGGCGATGACATCATGCATAGCCTGGATATGGAATTGGGAAGGAGTGGTGCACAATCAGCCGGGTTACGTGCACGAAGCCAAAACATCCCAACTGCTTGTAATTCAAAAAACCTCAACACACTGGAAAACCTTGGGATAGGAACAGTTGTGGCCGTTTGTAATACCCTCTCCCACCTGGAGGTGGCGCTACACGACACACATTTACATCGAGAATTTGCGTCCCACACCGCCCTCCTGCACCCAAAGACCACAAGCAAAGTTAAAAACAACGACATACATTAATTGGGGTCATGCTGATCCTATAGAGCAAGAATGGATGTAATCGACCAAGAACTGTAGGAGGAGTAGTGCAACAAACAAGCACACAAACACACACCTCTCCTTGAATTACAGTAAGGATTAATTTGTAGGAATGTGGAATGAACTTCACATGTTTTTTTACAATGAGAAACACAGTTATGGTTCTGCACACCTTCACTCTTACCTTGTATAGCACCAACAATCCCTCCTGTTCTCGTGCAGCTGAAGCACCACCTACCTCTCCCTTAAGCCCCGCCTTCTATACGGAAGCTCCGCCTCCAACGAGGTCAGTGAAGTGTTCCCATGGAATGCTTACTGTACCGTTTCATTTCAGCAGGTAGAACGGCTCAGTGGTTTGGTTACGTCACTACGTTCACAGTCCTATGTCATCACAATCCAAGACCCCCAACTCCTCTTGAGCTGTAACTTGGAGGAAGGCAAAATGACAGAAACAGCGAACCCCCCCCCCCTTTGGGGGAGCTGGTGCTTTGGGCAGAAGAGAATACACAGCAGGACTGAATGGAAAGGTGTTCAGTCACCTTTCGGCATGGCTGTCATCCAAGGATTGCATTGTTCGATTAAATAATGTCAGGATAAAATGGGACGGCTGAAATTCGAGTACAAGAAAATGTAAACCCACAATCGGAAAGGAGGGTCAGCAAGCGGAACTCGAACTCGGCACAGTCCTTGAGAACAAGCCTGCGGGCTGCGACGGCTCGTCAACGAGGTTGCCAGCAAGGAGGATGCAGCAATACGCTTCTTGGAATAGAGGACATCGTGATGCCAATGAGGCATATATCACCAAAAGTGTTGGGACAGCATGTGCTGTATAAAGGTGTGCAGCAGGTGTGGAAATAGTGCTGTGCCAGGTAAGCACCACATGATTTGCAGTTGTAACGCAAGAGATGTAGTCATAATTAAGCCGGCTATCCTAATTGCAAAGTAAGACAGAAAAACCTTCATGGGGTTTTCAGTACCCAAGCCAAATTCAAAATTACCTGCATGGGTTGATCGTTAAGTTGATCACCTTGCTTCATTGGGATCCTTCTTAAACGACAACGACTCAGATGGCTCCGCAAGGTTCAATGAGCAGTGAGCCAGGAAGAGGAAGTCATATCAGATGAAAGATCCCTTATCTGCTAAGAAGTAAAGGTTAAGATAGATATATAAGATTGTACTCGGGTGAGTGCAACCTACAAACGCATCCCAACATCCAGGTTATTGTTCGGGTAATACCTTCTTGAACCATTGTTCTTACAAGGCTTGAGACATCAAAGGTGCAAAGCCATGAAACTGCTCCGAGATCGTTAACAGCTCTTTTTATATTGTTGCGTGTGGGGAAACGTGCGAGCAGGCAGTGACGTGCATGATAGGCACAAACGGACGTGCATGGGAAATGGGCCATGAAAACGCACGCACGCGTGCAAGTGCAGCACACATGGCTGCGAACACAAATGATGGATAAAACGTGATCAGATTAAAATTCTTTGTGGACAGTTATCTTCTTGTTGGGCCAAATTTTTGTACAGTGACGTCGAGCCGATTGAGGAGTTGTTGAGGGTAAAATAACTTCACACAGTACAGACACACTAATAATGGAGAAATTATTTGATGAACGTGTGTGATGTGTGAGAGAAATATGATGAGGAGAGTGAGGCAAACACACACGATAAATACAGAGACAGACAGATTTTAGAGAGAGAGAGGAGGGGGGGAGAGATTATAGGTGAGAGACAGAGAGATACTACAGGTGTCAGCCAGAGAGAGTATTCCAGGTGAGAGACAGAGACAAATATTCCAGGTGAGACAGAGAGAGATATTCCAGGTAAGAGACAGAGACAAATATTCGAGGTGAGAGACGGAGAGATACTACAGGTGTCAGCCAGAGAGAGATATTCCAGGTGAGAGACAGAGACAAATATTCCAGGTGAGAGACGAGAGAGAGATATTCCAGGTGAGAGACAAAGAATATTCCAGGTGAGAGACAGAGACAAATATTCCAGGTGAGAGACAGAGAGAGATATTCCAGGAGAGAGACAGAGACAAATATTCCAGGTGAGAGACAGAGAGAGATATTCCAGGTGAGAGACAAAGATATTCCAGGTGAGAGACCAGAGAGATATTATGGGTGAGAGAAAAAGATAGACAAGCCAGTAGGCGGCGATGGGCCTGCTCGAGAGAGGGTCTTCCCCCTGTGGGGGGACACATCCATGTCTGCTATTAAACACCACAGGGGGCGAAGTAATAAACTTAGAAATTGAACAGGATAGAACAATCATAAAATTTAATATGGAATAGGCAAAGCCGAGAAGCGAACGTAGAATTCTTCTTACATTCGATGCTGCAATTTCCGGTTACTTCGGCCTGGATTCGGGATCAGCGATCAAATAATGTAAATCACGATTAAAATTATTTTTTGATGATGCGGGAGATATCGTTATTATAAAATTAGGTAACTTAAAACTGCTTGAGTATTTACTCTCTAGTTTTGTTGTTAATTTTTAGTCATAAAAGGTGTGATTGGGTATACTATAGATAAAATTAATTATTTGTGCATTTCTATAACCGTGATACACTACTGCATATTACCTCAACATTACCTTCACAACAACAATACACCGCCTAGAACAGGATCTCATCTGAAAAAATAATATTACCTCAAATTACCTTCACAACAAACTACACCGCTAGAACAGGATCTCATCTAAAAAAATAAATATTACCTCAAATTACCTTCACAACAACAACTACACCGCCTAGAACAGGATCTCATCTGAAAAAATAATATTACCTCAAATTACCTTCACAACAACAACTACACCGCCTAGACAGGATCTACTGAAAAATAAAATATTACCGTAAAATTACCTTCACACAACAACTACACACCTAGACAGGATCTCATCTGAAAAAAATAAATTTACCTATTACCTTCACAACAACAACTACACACGCCTAGAACAGATCTCATCTGAAAAATAAATATTACCTCAAAATTACCTTCACAACAACAAACTACACCGCCTAGAACAGGATCTCATCTGAAAAAATAAATATTACCTCAAAATTACTTCACAACAACAACTACACCGCCTAGACAGGATCTCATCTGAAAAAATAAATATTACTCAAAATACCTTCACAACAACAACTACACCGCCTAGACAGATCTCATCTGAAAATAAATATTACCTCAAATTACCTTCACACACAACTACACCGCCTAGAACAGGATCTCATCTGAAAAAATAATATTACGCTCAAATATACCTTCACAACAACAACTCACCGCCTAGAACAGGATTCTCATCTGAAAAAAATAAATATTACCTCAACTTACCTTCACAACAACAACTACACCGCCTAGAACAGGATCTCATCTGAAAAAATAATATTACCTCAACATTACCTTCACAACAACAACTACACCGTCTAGAACAGGATCTCATCTGAAAAAATAAATATGACCTCAACATTACCTTCACAACACAACTACACCGCCTAGAACAGGATCTCATCTGAAAAATAAAATATGACCTCAACATTACCTTCACAACAACAACACAATCACCGCTAGAACAGGATCTCATCTGAAAAATAATATTACTCAACATTATCCTCAACATTACCTTCACAACACAACTACACTGCCTAGAACAGGATCTCATCTGAAAAAATAAATATTACCTCACATTATCCTTAACATTACCTTCACAACGACAACTACACCGCCTAGAACAGGATCTCATTGAAAAAATAAATATTACCTCAACTTTACCTTCAATAACAACTACACCGCCGAGACAGGATCTCATCTGAAAAAATAAATATTACCTCAACTTTACTTCATAACAACTACACCGCCTAGAACAGGATCTCATCTGAAAAAATAAATATTACCTCAACTTTACCTTCATAACAACTACACCCGCCTAGAACAGGATCTCATCTGAAAAAATAAATATTACCTCAACTTTACCTTCATAACAACTAACACCGCCTGAGACAGGATCTCATCTGAAAAAAAAATATACCTCAACATTATACCTCAACATTACCTTCACAACAACTACACCGCTAGAACAGGATCTCATCTGAAAAAAATATTTCCTCAACATTACCTTCACAACGACAACTACACCACCTAGAACAGGATCTCATCTAAAAAAATAAATATTACCTCAACATTATACCTCAACATTACCTTCACAACAACAACTACACCACTAGAACAGGATCTCATCTAAAAAATAAATATTACTCAACATTACCTTCACAACGCCAACTACACCGCCTAGAACAGGATCTCATCTAAAAAAAATAATATTCCACTCACTTACCTTCACAACGACAACTACACCGCCTAGAACAGGATGTCATCTCAAAAAATTAATATTACCCTCAACATTACCTTCACGCTTCACAACAACAACTACACCGCCTAGAACAGGATCTCATCTGAAAAAATAAATATGACCTCAACATTACCTTCATAACAACAACTACACCGCAGAGAACAGGATCTCATCTAAAAAAATAAAATTTCCTCAACATTACCTTCACAACAACAACTACACCGCCTAGAACAGGATCTCATCTAAAAAAATAAATACAGAAGCGAACGTAGAATTCTTCTTACGTTCCCTTCTGACTTTACCTATAACTTGTTCACAACTGATACGCAATTTCCGGTTACTTCGGCCTGGATTTGGGATCAGCGATCAAATAATGTAAAATAATGATTAAAAATTATTTTTTGATGATGCAGGAGATATCTTTATTAAAATCAGTGGAGGAAATATACACCATGTCTGATATTTGGGTCTTTCATGTCTCCGACGATGCCTTTATCTCCGGGATGCATCATTCCACATGACAAAAACGGAAGCAAAAGGGTCATAGCCGACGACACGGATTCCAAATGGCCAGGGTATTGTGTTGTTGTGTTGTTGTTGTTTCCTATTCTCTCAAGTGCACACGTTGAGTAAAAAATAATTGAATAAATAAATAAATAAACAACACTACTGGTCAAGAATAAAAGAAATTAAAAGTTCCGGAAAGAGTTTCAAATCACTCCGGTTATGTTAAATACTAAATAAACACTTCCTGTATGAAAAAATCATTTCGGAAGTATAAAAATACTTGGGAAAAATAATTGAATGATAAATAAATAAACACTTCCCGGTCATGAATAAAATAAATTAAAAGTTCCGGAAAGAGTTTCAAAATCACTCCCGGTTATGTTAAATACTAATAAACACTTCCTGTCATGAAAAAAATCACTTTCGGAAGTATAAAAATAACTTTGGGGAAAAATAATTGAATGAATAAATAAATAAACACTTCCGGTCATGAATAAAATAAATTAAAAGTTCCGGAAAGAGTTTCAAATCACTCCCGGTTATGTTAAATACTAAATAAACACTTCCTGTCATGAAAAAAAATCACTTTCTGAAGTATAAAATTAACTTTGGGAAAAAATAATTGAATAAATAAATAAATACTTCCGGTCATGATCTCCGGCATGCATCATTCCCATGAACAAAACCGGAAGCAAAAGGGTCATAGCCGAGACACGGATTCCAAATTGCCAGGGTATTGTGTTGTTGTTGTTGTTGTTGCCTATTCTCTCATGTGCACGCGTTGAGTATAAGCTCACTACGTTCGCTAATAAGTTCTCAGATCTTTTCAATTTCTGAGAATTATTTAATTCCAAAGTAATTATTCACCATTGAGAGATATGGCCAAAAACGATATATAGCATGATATTTCAAAAATGTTTTGGGCCTGATATGTTCTCGTGGATCAGGCATTGCGTGGCGGAGGAATGCGCTCTACCGAGTACCCTTCAAGTTTTTTTATTTTAATTTTTTACAAATTACAATACTGTAGGCAGGAGGCAACAAAAAAACAAAAAGAAACAAGAGAAAAATAATGTACAGTACTGGAAGACAAGTAAAAAACAAAGACAAACAAAAAACAGAATAAGAAATCATTCAGGGTCCTGTCTCTACTCTTGATCAGGCCAGAGACTTGCATCTCCATCACAAGCAATGTTCTCCCTGGTCAAGCAGCAAGGGAAATATTTTCTTGCACGGCACATCCACCCCAACCATGACTCTGCCTGAATATCCCTACACGCCTCCTCCATTGCTTGGAGTAGGGGCACACAGTCGTGGGGGTTTACGGTTTTTCAAACAACCTTTCCATGGCCATGCCGAGGAGAAAAACTCCTTTATTGGGTTTCGGAAAGGTAAATATGGAGGGAGATACGGAGACAAGCCGGTAGGCGGACATGGGTAGTCGGCCGTGCTAGGCAACGGAGGGGTCCATAGCAACGGTTCTTTTCACACATAACTAGGACATACCATGAACCTACCATACCAGTTTCATGTAAATCTGTCATAGTCTCTGAGATATAACGAACTTCGTTTTTTATGTTTTCGACCAGGGTTCATTCAAAGTCTATCTTCTCGACAGTTTTCATAGGATCCGGCTGGAAAATTTTGACAATATGGTTGAATGTACTGCCCACAGTCGCTCGTGGCCCGATTTTTTATTTTCAAAAAATAAATTTTTTATGATTTTTCAAAAATTTCAAAGTCCCGTTGCTAGGCAACGGCAGTGTCCATAGCAACGGTCTCATTTGCACACAACTAGGTCATGGTATAACCTACCAACCAAGTTTCATCGAAATCGCCATTGTATTAACGGAGCACTGGACCGAACAGACAGACAGACAGACAGACACAAACATATCGACGGAAATACTGATAAGGGTAGAACAAAAAAAATCAAAAAAAAAAATTTCGAATTTTTTTTTTCGACTAGATCGACTACCCAACAGACAGACAGACAGACAAACATATCGACGAAAATCTGATAATAAGGGTAGAAAAAAAAATCAAAATTTTTTCCGACTAGATCGACTACCCAATGAAAACGCTGCTTTTCATCGAACCAGTTGAGAACCAGAGCAGCCCGGTGGAAACTGATGTCTCAAATGACAATGTACATGGGCTGCTCTGACCTGTCTTGCTCTCTCTGATCAGGTGGGATGAGACCATTGGGAGAGTGTCAAGAGAAGTGAGGAGATGTACAGTATTGTGTGGACTGAGTGTAGCATGGTGATGGAGGACCCCCGTTGTGATGGCGGCACAGAGAGTGTTATTTCTCCCACGCTGTCCAGGGACTTCTATAATGGCACGGTGGCCAATGATGTTCCTTCTGAGTCTCCTCCACTTTGTCAACTCGAACCCAGCCCATCAATAAAAAAAATGTATTCGTGTGGAGTGGGCTCGCATCTAGTTCAAATATTCTCTGAAAAGAAAACGACATAACAGTATCAGAAATAGATCTGCAGTAGTCAATATAGTAAAGAACATAGCATTTCGAAAGTAGAAGGGCACTCGGGAGAGCGAATACCTCCACCACACAAGGTCTGATCCACGAGAACATATTGCGTCCATTTACTTTTGAAATATCATGCTATATATCGTTTTTCGCCCTATCTCTCAATGGTGAAGGATCACATTAAAAATTAAACAAGCCGGTAGGCGACATGGCTGCTCGCTCTAGAGGGAAAGCTGGCCGACGCGACTAGCCGATATTCATGTACATGCTATCAATCAATTTACACAATAAATATGATTATCACAGCCCTCTTAGTTTGCGCCCAGAAACACGTTGTGAAATTTCAGGCATGTTTCCAAGAGACTCTAACAAATGGCAGCCCTGGTAATTCCATTTATCTATTCCTAAAGATTTTATTTTTTTATATGATGCTGTAAGACATTCTCCTTGGGCACAAAAAAACAGGTCCCTCGGAGGTCCAGTTTCGGAGGTATTGATTTTTTTGTACAGTCCACAATAAGTGTACGATGTACGATAAAGTATTTTAGCTGTTGCTAAGCAACGGAGGTGTGCATAGCAACCATTCATTTTTGTGTACATGCTAGCCACATTGTACACATTTCACCAAGTTTCATCAAAATCAGACTCTTTCTCTTAGAGATATTCGCAATTAACCGTTTCTGAAATGTTCGACATGTACTCGCCCAAAACCTATCTCCGCCTACAAATATTTTTTGTTAGGGCTGCAAATTGGCATGAAGGGAGCTAGATAGATTGCGCACAGAAATCTAAGCTTCGATTTTTCGATTTTTCTTTTTGATTTTTTCGATTTTTTTGACCATTTAAAAGGCCGTTGCTATGCCGTTGCTAGGGCCCGGGGTCCCATATTCGAAAGCACACGATTCCCAGAATATTGGTCCTACCTACCAAATTTCATTGGAATCGGTTGAGTGGTTTAGCCCCTAGGCTTGACCATTCTGGCGGACAGGACAAGACAGATGGAAATGTCCAGAATAAGGGTGCTCTAAGAGCAGCCAATAAATATCATATCCAGATCCAGATTCGGATCTTCACCAAAATGGAATAAATTTGTCCTCGTCACACACCCAACCTGTCCACCAAGTTTCATGCGAATCCATCCACAACCTTTTGAGGTATTGGTGATATACGTCAGTTTAGTCCGATCTCTCAATGGTGAAGAAACAGTTTTATAAAATTTGGATCCAGATCCGGATTTGGATCTTCACCAAAATTGAATCAATTCTTCCAAGTCACACACCCAATGCGTCCACCAAGTTAAGTCCGAATCTGTCCACAACTTTTTTGGATATCGTACACACAAACAGGAAAAAGACGTTGTGCAGAGCACAATACTTGCAAAATCCAACCCCCCTCTTCAAAAGTTGCCATGGATACATCAAGTTGTCCATTTGATTAAGATTAAAATTGACAATCTTAATCAAAACTCAGTTCAATCAGATGAAAATTGATTATTTTTCAGATTGAAATTGATGATTTTCGAAGTTTGACCTTGAGTTGACCTTTGACCTTTTGCCCTCAAAAACAGTTTGTTTCCAAACTCAGTGACGCAATGTGCAAATCCTCCTTGAACTTGGTTTATTTGTCAATCACCTACATATCACAATTCCAAACTGATCGTCATGATGATGCACTTTGCAAATCCTGTTCAACTTTCAAGTTAAAAGGATGTAAATTGATTATTTGTCAGTTGAAAATTGATGATTTTAGAAATTTGAGCTTGAGTTTACCTTTAACCTTTTGATCTCCAAAATAGTTGGTTTCCCAATTCAGTTACGCAATATGCAAATCCTCTTCAAAGTGTGTCAATCGGATGAAAAATAACGATTTTAGAAATTCGACCTCAAGATGACCTTTGGCCTTTGACCTCAATCAATAGGCTTCTCAGTTGAGACTACCTTTACAAATTAGTGAAGCTTCATGACAATCGGTTTAAAATTGTGACATGTAGGTCATTGACAGACAAACAAGAAGACGATGTCATGCAGAGCACAATACTTGCAAAATCCATAAAACAAATTTGACCTCAAAAATAATTGGTGGTTGAATTCAATGACTAAATATGCAACTCCTCTTAAAATTTCAAGTCAATCGGATTAAAATTGACAATTTTAGAAATTCAGCCCATGTTGTCTATTTGGCCAATGTTGACATCAAAAATAATTGTCAAGTTGAATTCAGTGACCTGATATGCAAATCCTCTTCAAATTTCAAGTAAATCAGATGAAAATTGAAGATTTTAGCAATACCACCTTAGTTGTTGACCTTGGGCCTATGTTGACCTTTTGGTCAATGTTGACCTCAAAAATAATTTGCGGCTTCAATTCAGTGACCTGAAATATAAATCCTCTTCAAATTTCAAGTCAATCGGATGAAAATTGAGGATTTTAGAAATCTCACCGAAGTTGTTGACCTTTGGCCTATGTTGACCTTTTGGTCCATGTTGACCTCAAAAATAATTGGCTCGTTGAATTCAGTGACCTGAAATATAAATTCTCTTCAAATTTCAAGTCCATCGGATGAAAATTGAGAATTTCAGAAATCTCACCGAAGTTGTTGACCTTTGGCCTATGCTGACCTTTTGACCTCAAAAACAATAGGCTTCTTCCTAATGACAAACTCTACTATGTGGTGAAGATCGGTTTAAAATTGAAATATCATGCTATATATCGATTTTGGCCCAATCTCTCAATGGTGAAGAATCACTTTTAAAATTAAAAAAAATTCTCGTGTCTGGATCTTCATTCAGACCTTCACCAAAATCGAATCAATTCGTCCTTGTTCCACACTCAACCTGTCCACCAAGTTTTTGTCCCAATCCGTCCACAACTTTTTGAGATATGCTACATATATATCGGTTTAGCCTCATCTTTCAATGGTGAAGCATCGCTTAAAAATTTATTGGATCCGGATTCGGATTCAGATCTTCACCAAAATCTAATCATTTCGACCTCATCACACACCCAACCGGCCCACCAAATATCATCTGAATCTGTCCACAACTTTTTGAGATATCCTGAACACAAACAAAAGAAAAATCACTCATGGAGTGACAAGTTGGCGAAACGGAACGGGACTCAGTCATGCACATACCTCCGCCAGGCTGCATAGTTTACAATCGGTCAGATCTGAATCCGGACCTTAACCAAAATCGAATTGTCTTGTTCTTGTAACCTAGCCAACTCATCCACCTCGTTTTGTCACAACTTGTCCACAACTTTTTGAGATCTCACGTGATATATAGTTTTTGACCCTATCTGTCAGTGGTGAAGAATCACTTGAAAAATTCTCATATCCGAATCCAGATTCGAATCTTCACCAAAATTGAATCATTTCTTCCTAATGGCACTCCCAACCTGTCCACCAAGTTTCGTGTGAATCCTTCCATAACCTTTTGAGATATTGTGCTATATATCGTTTTTGGTCCGATCTCTCAATGGTGAAAAATCACTTGAAAAATTCTCGGATCTGTATCCGGATTTGGATCTTCACAAAAATCGAAACAATTCATTGTTGTCAAACACCCAACATGTTTACCAACTTTAATTGGAATCCGTCGACATCTTTTTGAGATATCATGCAGTATTGTTTTTTAGCCCCATCTCTCAATGGTGAAGAATCACTTAAAAATTAAATAACTGTCGTATCTGGATCCTGATTCAGATCTTCACCAAAACTGAACCAATTCGTTCTTCTTAAACACCAAACCTGTCCACCAAGTTTCGTCCGAATCCATCCATAATCTTTTGAGATATTGTGCTATACAGTATATCATTTTTGGCCAAATCGCTCAATGGTGAAGAATCACTGAAAAAAATTCTCGAATCCGGATCCGGATTCTGATCTTCACCAAAGTCGAATCGATTCTTCCTTGTTACATACCCAACCTGCCCACCCAGTTTCGTCAGAATCCGTCCACAACTTTTTGAGATATCCTGCTATATATCATTTCTGGCCATATCTCCCAATGATGAAGAATCAGTTAAAAAAAATTCTCAGATCCGGATCCGGATTCAGATCTTCACCAAAATTAACTGTTGCTGTCCTTGGCCGGTCAACTACATACACACAAGAAATTTCAGAATGATTGCTTGAAAACTGTGGTCAAAAATCATGTGACAAACAGACAAACAGACAGACAAACGCTACAGACCAACATACTTGCAAAAAAAAATTTGTTCGCCAAGTAAGAAGCAGAGTAAAAACTGAGTATCCCTTCCTTCGGTGCCTGGCGATGATGTCATGCATCACCTGGATATGGAATTGGGAAGGAGCGGTGTCCAACAAAATGTAATGGACAATAAGACAAACACTTTGGAATATTTTTTAAAAGCACCAAGTCATGCAGACATCCCGACGCTACGTGGAAGATGTATGCACGGGGATGCACATACACTACATGGCCAAAAGTATGTGGACAAACATTCTAATTAGTGGATTCAGATATTTCAGCCACACGCATTGCTGACAGGTGTATAAAATCAAGCACACAGCCATGCAATCTCCATAAACAAACATTGGCAGTGGAATGGGTCACACAGAAGAGCTCAGTGACATTCAACGTGGCACTGTCATGGGATGCCACCTTTCTAACACGTCAGTTCGTCAAATTTCTGCCCAGCTAGAGCTGACCCTGTCAACTGTAAGTGCTGTTATTGTGAAGTGGAAACGTCTAGAAGCAACAACAGCTCAGCTGCGAAGTGGTAGGTTACAAGCTCATAGAATGGGACTGCCGAGTGCTGAAGCGTGTAGCGCGGAAAAATCGTCTGTTATTGCTTGCAACACTCACTACTAAGTTCCAAACTGCCTCTGGAAGCAACCTCAGCACAAACACTGTTTATCGAGAGCTTCATGAAATGGGTTTCTATGGCCGAGCAGCCGCACACAAGCCTAAGATCACATGCAATGCCAAGCGTCGGCTGGAGTGGTGAAAAGATCACCGCCATTGGATTCTGGAGCAGCGGAAACGTGTTCTCTGGAGTGATGAATCACGCTTCACCATCTGTCAGTCCGAAGGATGAATCACGGTTTGGCGGATGCCAGGAGAACGCTACCTGCCCGAATGCATCGTGCCAACTGTAAATTTTGGTGGAGGAGGAATAATGCTCTAGGACTGTTTTTCATGATTCGGGCTCGGCCACTTAGTTCCAGTGAAGGGAAATCTTAACGCTACAGCATACAATGACATTCTAGACGATTCTG
>CM068960.1:108369263-108404575 GCA_035128595.1 Eptatretus atami
CAGCATCGTCTTTCCAATTACAGACATCCATTAAATAAATAATTAAGCCTGCGGTGTTCACAGGAGGCACTCCCACAAGGAGTCTGTAAAAATAGTCTGTTCACTGGAAGCGATGGTCAAGGGTTTTGGTAGAAGGCGCCCGTCTATGATCCTCGGGCCTTGCACCGGCTCACGTCGTCGGGATATTGCAGTACAAGCATTGGCAAGAACTCAGCTTTTTGGGCCAAATGAGAAGGTTCTCCATCTCTTTTGTTGTGCTGAGGCACATCTCTTTCTCTCAAATTCATTTCCAAGTATTTTCAGCCTCTCTTTCGAAGTTTTTTGAGCCATTTTAGGTAACAAAACTTATCTCGCCCATATGATAAATATTAACATGCAAAAGCAATCAACGTTGCTGCTAAGGGGTTATGCGCGTGTGCATCAAGCATTGTGGGGCAGATGATGTCATTTTTAAAGTCCAGTATTGGCAGTTCACTTTAAAGAACCACACATAGACAAATTACGGAGGGAACAATTTAAAGACTTAATGAGGGGGAATCTTGCAGACACATTACAGGAGGGAGGAGTCACGATTATTAAGTCCTAAACAAACTTCGACAAGTGCTCTATTGTTGTCACACACTCAGGAAAATAAAAGCACTTCTTCCAAAATAATGGACTAAACAACCAGTCACTCACAATGGGAAGGAGGGCAGGGGACCAAGCAAGGTCATTTAAAGGATACGGGGATGGAAATAGCTCCAAGGTAAGTGGGTCTCTCACATGAGCAACACGGATCAGCTCACAGCCACGGCACTCATCAGAGACGGAAAAGAGTGGAGGGCAGAGAAAGGAGCTGGCCAGCAAGCTCCTCTGGCCCTCTGCACCGGCTCCAATGGGCTTCTGGTTGTTGCTGGCTCTTCTCACTCCAACAAACTGCCCACTCACATGCCAAAAGACACACCCGTGTGTGGCCCCTTTTATCACCTTCCCCCACAGCCGAGTCGACATCGCCCAAGCGTTCCCTCGCTCACAGCATGCCTCTACCAATCAAGAGGCACACAGTTGTCACCCCAGTGCCACCACATAGGCCGGCTGATGTCCTGGCACCTCTCGATCCATCACACACCACAGGGACGTTTTAAAAGTCAAACAAGGGATGCAGACACATCCAAAGTCATTCTGGAACCACCAGTCCTTATCTTGGCTGGCTGCCTTGCCTTGGTGTCCTTTTAGGATACATACAAATTATACTTTCCTATCTAATCCCTATGACAACTATACTGCCCCTCATGGTATACATAAGAATAGGACAACTTCACTCTAACGGGTCCCTGGTTACAGAAAATGCTCCAATCTACATGAACGCACAGACCATGCTAACGCTTAACATGGTACCTTATTTGTACGCCCTCAAACGTAACAATACATTACGTGGTTGGCAGGATGATAGCTCAGAGGCATCGTCCTCTTCCTTTGAGCTGTCAAGTTTGGATTCGATGCCCAACTTCACTGTAAAATGTCATCCTGGTGCTTCACAGGCAGAGCACTCATCAACGAGTGCACCGTCCGTCGGATGTAGAGGCATTTTGGGGCAACTTCAAAATTCCTGATCAAACAACTACAGCAGGAACGGCAATAACAAATTAGCCAGTGTATTGTCTTGCCATGAGACAGCGACAGCAGCGCTGAAACCCTGAAAAAGGTATCGACTCGGGCATTATCATCATTGTGCAATGGGTGTTCAAAAAGCTCTCAGGCCAAGACACTCGCACAAATCCAAGACCTGCAAATGCTTTTATTTTTCAATATGTAAGCACATATAACAAGTAAGAAAATGTATAAATGTTTTCTATTTCTATATATATATGCCTCGTTTAGACTTCTTTTGCTTGCCTTGGTATCTCGTTCGTATCACGCCCCACGTCCACCACCGTTTCGTCATACCTTTGAGCGTGAGAAGACTTTTCGGAAGTTCGGTTGAAACAGTAATCTGAGACGCCACAGTTGTTTGACAGAACAATTTCATGAAAGGCTCAAAAGTGTTTCTTTAAGGGGAATTGAAAGTTTAAATCAAACATTGCCCGTGCGTGTTATTTTGTATCGTTGTTCGATGCTGCTCCATGTCAACGTCATCAGTTGTTTTTTAAATTTATACTTTCCGCCCAACACTAATAATTACGCTTAAAATCCCGTAAACGTTACGTATCATGCACTACGTGTTAGGTTTTTTCCCCGTAATTAAAATCCTGCCTGGTATTGAGAGTGTTTATTTAATAACGAGTGTGCACGGAATTCTGGGTAATCACGCAGTCAAATCCAAGCTCGCTGAGCCGCTGGTGGTGAATAAGCTCAGGATATGTTGAAATCAATAAATTAATGTATATTTTCGACCTTGAAAGACTAGTTCCTTCATTGGCCAAAAAATATTAGGCCTGACCATCTAGCTCTGTTCTATAGACCACTTTGTGGTCTATAACCACGTGCAGCAACTCCATTCGGCTCAATGAATGATAAACTTTCAGCAGATCAAATCAGATCAGATATGTTTTCCAACTGCCACCATGATATCCCGCCCAAACCACATTTATCTGTTTTATGATCATCTCTGGTCATTGCAATCTTTGCCTTTGGGGCCATCAGAAATTAATGTCACGTTGAGAAAATGGAACTAACCTTGAGAAACGTCTTCCAACTCAGTGTGACCACTCCTTGGCTTTTTTCCACAAGATCTTGGCTATTCGTTGTTCACCTTGGCGTCTTTTCTTGGCGTATAGGTTTTCTATTATCGATCGCTTTTTCCGAACCTTGTGATTCTTGGCTTTTTTCATTGGCTCACCTTGGCATTTATGAAAATGAGGAGTGGTCACACTGCTTCCAAGGTTCGATTCCCAGTAAAGAAAAATAAAATACAAATCATGGAATGTTTCTGTAAAATTATCACATTTCATAAGGATGGCCATTTGCAATGGTCATGATGAGGCGTAAATGGCCATTATGAAGGATCACGTGATGTAGTGATTCCAGAGGTCATGGGTAATAATGGTTCAGTATTAAGAATTTGGGGTCTAAGGCTCTGGAACCGAAGCTGTAATCCAAGGGAAATGACGATGTCGCTATGAAATTGTCGATAAAACTCGGCCGATTTACTAATGACTTGAATGGAGAGGTTAATCCTCCAACTCATCAGCCACCTGCAAGAGGTGTCAGTCCACAATATGGTTCATGCCTGCAATGCCCACAGGGCAACTTGAGATGGGCACGAAAATGCTGGCTGTGTCGTCTGCTTACCCCGCACCCAGCCCTCCCCATGTATCTATTACACCCCGAGATCCTTCTCCTGAGTGACACGCTCCAAGACTGCCCCTCACATGATGTAATCCTTATTTTCATCATTACTAGTCATCCCCAGCACCTTACAATTATTGATGTGAAACCGCATCTGCCAATCTTTTGCCCAATCGATGAAAGTATCCCGATGACCCCACATAAACACGGCACCCAAAGAGGTACCAGAATCCTGAACCATCATTTTAAAAAGTCTTATCGGATGCTCTGCACACTGATGACCTGTGCGCGTTCGAAATGAATAAAGAATAAAGCTGGGACACTCGGTAGAGCGCATACCTCCGCCAGGCTGAACAGTTTACGTTTGGTATCCCACTAGTAGGTTGGATCTGGATTCGGACCTGAACGAAAACCGAATCGGCTTGTTCTTGTCACTGAACCAACTCATCCATCGAGAGTCATAACTCGTCCACAACTTTTTGAGATATCATGCTGGACATCGTTTTTGGCCCCATCTCTTAATCAAAACGTGCCAAAGTTTGATGACGTCACCTGACAATGCATCGATGTTCTGCCCTGTGGGTGTTGAAGGAGCAGGGAGGGGACCGTATGCCCGAGGAAGGTATGGGCGTGGCTGGTATGCATAGTTAGTGAAAGGAGAGGGGCTGTGGAGAGAAAACGTGAAAGAGGCGTGGCCGGTTGGTAAAGCATGAAGGGGGCGTGGCCGGTTGGTAAAGCGTGAAGGGCGCGTTGCCGGTTGGTAAAGCGTGAAGGGGCGGGGCCGGTTGGTAAAGCGTGAAGGGGCGGGGCGTTGTGGAGAGAAAACTTGAAAGAGGCGTGGCCGCTAAAGGAAAGTGCAAACAACAGTGCTGAGCTGCAGACGTGATTGCGTGCGAGGCCGTGGCCCGTAACCCACAACTCGGGAGACTATGGGCGCCTTTGAATGCGCACACGTGGCGCCGTGGAAATGACAGCAGGCTAGATCACAGTGGTACAGAATGGAGAATGCAGCGGCTGGCTGTCCTCTATTAAGGTCCCCCCTTCCCCCCAAAAAATGCGACCAATTTTGCACACCCGTCCAAAAAGAGGAGCGCACCCTATTCTTCATTGTGACGTCACAGAATGACTGCAAACGGTCATTATTTCATACAGGTATAAATGTAACACTTAATGTCATCGATCGTGCAAAACGTCACCGACGAGAACAAAATTGAAGAAACACAGTTTGATGCCTTTCATTATTTTTAAGTTGAAACAGTTCATCATTTCTGATGTGAATTTGAGTGAAAGAAATAATAATAGGAAAGTATTATGTAATGAAAGTAAGCACAGAAGTCGAGTGAAATAAGTGAGAGAGGATGGGAGTGAGAGAGGAGGGAAAGAGGAGGGAAAGAGGAGGGAAAGAGGAGGGAAAGAGGAGGGAAAGAGGAGGGAAAGAGGAAGGGAAAGAGGAGGGAAAGAGGAGGGAAAGAGGAGGGAAAGAGGAGGGAAAGAGGGAAAGAGGAAGGGAAGAGGAGGGAAAGAGGGGGGGAGGGAGAAGGGAAAAGAGAGGGGGGGGGAGAGGAAGAGGGGGGGAGAGGGAAAGAGGGGGGGAGAGGGAAAGAGGAGGGGGAGAAGGGAAAGAGGAGGGGGGAGAGGGAAAGAGGAGGGGGGAGAGGGAAGAGAGGGGGGAGAGGGAAAGAGGAGGGGGGAGAGGGGAAAGAGGAGGGAAAGAGGAGGGAAAGAGGAGGGAAAGAGAGGAGGAAAGAGGAGGGAAAGAGGAGGGAAAGAGGAGGGAAAGAGGAGGGAAAGAGGAGGGAAAGAGGGAGAGGGGGAAAGTGGGAGGGATTGGAGGTAAGGAGCAGGGGGAGGAGGTAAAGAGGGAGGAGTGGGAGGTAAAGTGGGAGGGGAGGGAGGTAAAGAGGGAGGAGAGGGAGGTAACGAGGGAAGGGAGGGTAAAGAGGGAGGAGTGGGAGGTAAGTAGTAGGGGAGGGAGGTAAAGTGGGAGGGAAAAGAGGGGGGAGTGAGGAGGATGGAGTGAGAAGGGTGAGTGAGGAGAGGGGAGGGAGTGAGGTGAGAGAGAGGGGGAGGATAGAGAGGGAGATGGAGGGAAAGGTGGGAGTGAGAGAGGGAGGGAGTGAGGGGTTGAGAGAGAGAGGAGAGAGGGAGAGAAGAGAGAGAGAGAGAGAGAGAGAGAGAGAGAAGAGAGAGAGAGGAAAAGAGAGAGAGAGAGGAAAAGAGAGAGAGAGAGAAGAGAGAGAGAGAGAGAGAGAGAGAGAGAGAGAGAGAAGAGAGAGAGAGAGACGAGAGAGAGAGAGAGACAGAGAGAGAGAGACAGAGAGACAGAGAGAGACAGAGAGAGACAAAGAGACAGAGAGAGACAGAGAGAGACAGAGAGAGACAGAGAGAGACAGAGAGAGACAGAGAGAGACAGAAGAGAGACAGAGAGAGACACAGAGAGAGAGCAGAGAGACAGAGAGACAGAGAGACAGAGAGAGACAGAGAGACGAGAGAGACAGAGAGAGAGAGAGAGAGAGAGAGAGGGGAGAGAGAGAGAGAGAGAGAGAGAGAGAGAGAGAGAGAGAGAGAGAGAGATGGATGGAGAGGCCATGCATGTCAGGAAATCAAGCAACCGAGAAAGACTCTGGTTAACCATGGCGCCCGAGAGGCTTATAATCTGAAAGTCTCAGATGTTCATCAAAACAAATCATTTATTGTCGGCACGTTCGTGAAAAAGTAAATTACCCCTTACATGGTCTCGGTCCCAAGGGTGTATCTTCAGCCAAGGATATCGTTTATGTATACATAGATGTATAAAAAAAACCTCGTTACATAAAGCATGTGATGAAGGCATTTGATCATTGCCAAACAACTTTTAAAACGCTCTTTTAAACCGGAGAACCTTCATTTTGAATTCTGGCAAAACATGAAACCATATATCGTGTCTCGGCCAGAAAAAAACTTTCCAAACTAAAAAGGTTTTCCTCTGTTACGGCTCCTGCTAAATCACGTGATGAGGGCCAGAGATTTTAGTGAATGGAAACGTGTGTTGAGACCCGTCTGTAGGCAACACACCAAGATGGCTTTTCTGAAACATTTTGAACGGAGTAAAAACAGGCAATTATAACTTGTCCAACTTCTTACAAACATTCACGAACCTTTTAGCTGTCACGCGATTCCATCACCCACGTGATATCATGAGCGTGAGGACACATGACTATAAACCACCATGCTGGTGATTCGTAAATCGCCGGCTGAGCATTGATAAATGACTGCACCTTGTTTTGGAGGTGACGTTAAGCCGGTTGTTTCAGCTGATGACAGTTGTTAGGGAAAATATTCCTCTTTCTTACAAGAAACCCTTGCTGTTTGTTTCACGGACATCAGTCATGTACTTTTGCCTACTATAATCATTTTTTATAATCAAACCTATAACCTAATGTGTTATCCTGTATTCCCTTGTCCCGCTTCTGGACTTTTTGTTTAATTCTCTCCAAGTCCAAGGTGACCTTTTTGATAACTGCAACTCTTGCTTTTAATTATGTAATTCGCTGTCCAGTTAGTGGACACAGAATGCATTTTTTGTGTTCTATGACCTACATGCTTATCAGACCCTCTCCACTCTCATTTTGTATATATATATATCAGTGAAAAATTCATTGCTAGGGTGAAGAAATAATTCTGTGGATGCTTTCGTCTTTTGTTTCTGAGCTCCTTGGTACCAAGTTAAATAAACCTTTCTCTGAAGTAAAGTACAATCTGTTGTGGAAAGTGAATTACTCGGTGTCTGTCAGATTTCAGTAACAGGATTTACATTCGAGTCGGCTAAAACGATAAGAATAAAAAATTCCACAACAGTTACAGAATTCTACAACGATCACAACAAGCTACAGAATTCTACAAAGAACGATCACAACAAGGCTAGAATTCCTCACCACTCTCAAAAATGGATGTCAAAGATCCCACGACGGCAGCTGTCCAAGAAGTTTCCGTTGTGCCCGAGTTGGCCAAGATGGCCAACACGACCGCATTGATGCAATTAATCGAGATTCGGACTGGCCAACTGCGGTGAGTCCGACGACTACAACGATAGGACAATTACATCCACCACCGAAGGTGGACGGAGGTTATGTTTCATCCCTGTTTGTAGGGGAAAGAGAGTTATTTCATGTTATTGGTTCACGAAAAAATATTTTCACGAAAAAAAATAAGTGACCACTATATTCGTTATTGTTGTGTGCGTCGTTCTGTATGGTCTGTCTGTCTGTCTGTCTGTCTGTCTGTCTGTCTGTCTGTCTGTCTGTCTGTCCCGAGCATAGCTCCGTGGGTTTTTGACGATCCTGATAAAATTTTGGGGGAGGTTATATCATGATCTAGTTGTGTTTTCCTGAAAATGGGCGTGGTACGCCCATTATGGGCGGAGCCACGCCCAAAAAACGTATTTTTAGGGGGTAGCCGATTTCAATTTGCATCTTCTCCTAGGGGTTTGTCGAATCTGACAGGGGTTTGATGGAGTACTGCTCTCCCTCTGGGCTGGTGCTCCTGCCTCCCACCTTTCTCGGCTTCACGATGTCGAAACCAGGGCATTTAGGATCATCGGCATCTCCCGCAATGAAGCTGAGTCTTTGGGCCTCTCACTCAATCACCGCAGGTTGGTCGGTGTCTTTCCGTCTTCTACCGACTCCTCTCCAGCCTTGCCCCCCCTGCTCTCTCTGCGATTGTCCCACCACATTTCCACAGGGCGCTCAAGGTCCGCCAACAACCCCCTTCTGGTAAAACTACCAAAATCACGAATCACTGCTCACCTTCACTCTTTCATTCCTCTTTTTCCCGCCTTTGGAATAAACTCCCTCACTCTATTCTTTCCCATTCTTCCCTCCAGGCTTTCAAAACAGCTGTTCACCACCACCTCTATCATCCCCATCCAAATCCTCGATCTTTTCTACCCCGATAATCCACCCAGCCCACTTCCTTCAATTCCCCTGCTTCCTTCCTGAAAGTCCCTGTAATGTCCATCTTCTCTTCCCCATGTTCCCCGTCCCATCCCCATCCCTCTCCCTTCCACAGATCTCCTAATGTGTCTGTCCCCACTGTTTTGTCCCTCCCACTCCCGCCCCTCGTCTCATGCCCCTTGCTGTGCGTTGTGTGTTAGCTCTCATATGAGCCTCGACAAGGTATACAAAAAAAGGGGGTTTCGGTATTTGGTTAGCCGAATGGCACCTGCATAGCCCCACGGAGCTCGATTTTTCATTTTCGTCCCAAGTTCAAGGTCACAAGGTCACGAACTTAGAAAATTGCGAATTTTGACATAAAAAATTTCTTCTCCGAGGGGTTTGTCGAATCTGGCAGGGGTTTCGGTATTTGGTTAGCCCAATGGCACCTGCATAGCCCCACAGAGCTCGATTTTTCATTTTCGTCCCAAGGTCAAGGCCACAAGGTCACAAACTTAGAAAATTGCGAATTGTGTTTTTAGGGGGTAGCTGATTTCAATTTGCATCTTCTCCTAGGGGTTTGTCGAATCTGGCAGGGGTTTCGGTATTTGGTTAGCCCAATGACACCTGCATAGCCCCACGGAGCTCGATTTTTCATTTTCGTCCCAAGGTCAAGGTCACAAGGTCACGAACTTAGAAAATTGTGATTTTGACATAAAAATCCATCTTCTCCGAGGGTTTGTCGAATCTGGCAGTGGTTTCGGTATTTGGTTAGCCCAATGGCACCTGCATAGCCCCACGGAGCTCGATTTTTCATTTTCATCCCAAGGTCAAGGTCACAAGGTCACAAGGTCAAGAACTTAGAAAATTTCGAATTTTGACATAAAAATCATACGACCGCCCAAACTTTGAGACTAGGATGACAATATTTTATGCATAATCTTGAGGTCATTCCCCACCTAAAGTCTTGAAACCATTTTGCTGTCTCGAACACCTTGCCCGTGGCGCCCCTTCAAGTTTGTTTTTACGCTGACTTCATCAAAGGATGGATAATCCGATGAGTGCGAAAGCCATATAGCCTATATGACGTTATATTGTTCCTGGAATGTTCCAGAGGAAGTTTTGAACCAAAGGTCATAATCCTTGACCTTTGACTTTAAAGGTCACAAAGGTCAAATTTCAAAGTTGTGGAATCGAACCGGGTTTGCGACCTTCTTCGACGAACTAACTCCAATAAGCTATAGCACGTATCCTGTTTCCTTTTTAATGTCCACAACATTGTTTTGTGACCTTTAAAGGTTATGCAAGGTCAAATTTTAAAGTTGTTAAACGAAACCGGGTTTTCGACATTTTGCAGCTAATAACCCGTCACTCGTACCACATCATGTTGATCATTTTTATAACTTGGTCAATCATTATCACATTGTCTATCCTTGACTTCTGAAACAATCTACATCGTCAAATACCGCTCGTGAACCATCGTCGTCTTCAGACTTGTTTCAATTTATAATCAGTTTATACGAAAGAATACACAAGGGCCCCTATCTGAAGTACCCAGACCCCCCCCCCCCTCCTCCCCAAAAAGAGCCTTCATCCAGCGCGCTCACATGTGCATGAAAATAAGGTGGAGGAATTAGTGAGGCGTCCCAGGTTGTTTGTCAGGGAATTAGTTCCTAATTAACAGTTAAGACTGCTAAGTTTCTCGGTGCAGTAAATCGACGGATCGGTAATTATATGTTGACAGAATTGACTGAATAGTTTGTGGTTATATTATTTTTTTAACTTCCGGTAGGTGTGCAAACCAACAACTCTGAGCCGATAACACCACCGGTGTACACAACAAAAGTGCACGTAACTCAAAATTGCGTGTATGTCGATATTTGTAAACCTCCGCATGCACTGATCGGACCCAAGAGCTCTTCAACGAGGGATCATTCAGCGTTACCAGTGCTGTGGTTACGACGTTTACCCCGTTCAGACGCAATCGTTCAATGTTGAAAGTGAAACTTTTTACAGAATTTCATTTTGTTAAAGGAAATATAAGTATATTTATTTTAAACTATTTGGAAGCCACAAAATGAATGGTTAAAAAAAAGTTAATATTTCCGTCAAATTGCAGGGTCATCAAACTTTGTGCATCGAATCGCTGATAGATATTCAACAAACATAAAAAATCTCATTAAAAACTGCTTGAAAGTCACGAAGTGAAACCTCAATAAGTACCAAGTATTCATCTTGTGAACGAACCTTCATTGCTGATTATCCCTCCAATAAAGCTTGGTGTTGGCTTAACGGTTGAGGTGGCTGGCTTGAGGTCTTGAGTTTGAGCCCCTGTCGTGCCTTTAAATAACATCAGGTGGGTTGACTCATCCTTCCGATGTCAGCAAAATGAGTACCAGCTTGCTGGAAAAGGGGCACTGCATCAGCGGCACATCCGCGCTACCGACGATGATGCAACCAGCGGCCACTGGCTGCGCACCAAAATAGTGAATCCCTCCAATATCAGCAGATGAAATTAAAGACGTGCCCTTGATCGGCATTGAAAGTATTCCTTGCCTGTTTCCCACGCCTTTGGGACGCAGTAAAGTCCAGATAACGTTTGAATGAAACACCTGCACGACAAAGGCCGGTAAATGGATGCACGATCTTCGAGGAGCACAATGGTGCACGAAAGCCCGATTTTGAGAGCAGGGACACAATCGACTTTGGAATCCGAGTCGAGTTAAGTTTCTACTGAGAGATGACACCGCAACTTTTGAGCACAAAAGGCTTTACTATTCAGTGAAATCGACATTGCATTTGCTTCATTTATTACCCCCTCACCCCAAGATGGGGGTATTGCAATCGCTTATGCGTGCGTGCGTCTGTCCGCCTGTCCAGGCCATTGATTTTTTTTTTTTTTACCATTTGAACTTTTGTCATCAAATCGTCAACAAACCTTCATTATGAGAGTATGGAGAAAATAATTAATTAAAAAGGGCATCAAAATGTGAGAGGACAAAGTCATAGCAACTATAAATAGCTGGCCTTATGAGCCCCTCCGCAGCGTGTCAAGCACGAGACGCTCGGTTTTTTTTTAATCGTCGTTTATTTATTTACCATCGAGCTTCAGTGTGTCCGTACGGGCCATAACATCTTTACCAATGGAGCTTTTGTGATCAATTTTTCAACAAACCTTCATCATGAGAATACGGAGAAGACTAATTCATAAAATGTACAATTTATTTTCGTTTTCGCCAAGTTTAGTTTGAGTACAAAGCAGACGCGGATGGGCTTTGCACTTTGAGATGCTTTCTAGTTTTGTGAATGTTTCATTGCCTCCATTACTACCGCAACTACTACCTCTACTAATAGTAGTCGTATTTGTTTAACGGCCCCAAATAACCCCACCTTCTTAAGGAGTCGGCTGGAGAACGTTTTAGGCCCAAGTCTTTCATGAACCGGCTGGCCAGGCCTGACTGGCATTCGACTGGAGTCGATTTGGGCAGGAACTTGTAATTTGTAAACCACGAAATAAACCGTGTGATCCTTCACATCCACCAACTAATATGCTAGCAGACTGGACAGCCGATTTAACGTCCATCCGAGGAAGATTTGGGCCGTTGAATAAATATTTTTGCCCTGCCTGCAAACCACCAATCAGACAGTTTATAGTCGGGTCAGGAATCGAACACATACGAGGGATTTCAAAAGGTAAGTGCACCACCTTTGCACCTGACTTGCAGACTCATTGTGCCCACAAGCATTACACAACCACAGTAAACAATTATATAAATTAATTAATCATCAAACTGAACTGGTTCCTCCTCCCCGAACTCTCCCACCACCGCACCTCCTATCCATCCCCAGCAAGTATCAACTTCGTGTCAATAAAGGGGAATATAAATAAGAGGGAGGGTGTGGTAGATGGTACAATAAAGCAAAACACGTCCATCAACACGATGTTGATCTGTTGAGGGCTTGAGGCAATAAAGCAGGAATCAGTAAACACAGGAAGTCTGACAACACCATGAGCAGTTCTTTGAAGGTCACACAAAAGGAATTCCAGGATTGCACAAATAAGCTCACAAACAGGATGGAAAATCAAACTTTTCTGTTCCTGATCAATTTGAATCTTTCACTTTGTATCCTTTTGAAAGGAATGCATCATTACACAGATTTAAGAACAATTTTTGCAATTTTTTACAGTTTAGAGTTTAATTATAATCTGTCATATCAAGTACTCAGGATGGCAGGATAGCCTAAACTCTTTTGGTATGCACACTCACCTCGAAGCTGTCTAAAGCCTGGGTTCGAATCACGACCCGCCTATAAACCGCCATCCCGATGTTTCAGAGCAAGGGGTGATTCATCAATGTGTGTGCCATCCCTCAAATGCACGTTAAACAAGATGAGGACATCCTCTGCCGACATTCGTTGGTGGACGTTAAATATCTCGTGGTGTCGTTCGCAAAGAGTAGGCAAGCTATCGCCAGCAACCTGAACAAATTCCATATTCCCGCTCTAACGACTACTGCAAAGGCAATGGCAAACCACCTAGTTTTGCCAAGAAACTGCTTCGGCAACAACGTCACTTGGTAACAGAGCATTGTCCATCAGATTCAGAATCTGCTTCCTGAAGGATCCTATGATCAGAAAGGTCCAGATAACTTCCCAATAAATTGGAGAGTTTCATTGCAAAGAAGCAAAGTGCAGTGATGGCCACGAGCGAAATGCTGAAGATCTGGCAAGAATTGCTTACCAGGTAGGAATAAACCAACGAACCGGATTTGCACCCTTCGATATTCAGCACAGGTGGGACATGAAACACATTCCCTTTGTTTTTGCATAACGTTGTATCAAATACCAGTTAATAAAAGGTAACATTGAAGGTATCTGTAAGTGCAATGCCCGTCAGATTTGTATTCTGATGTCTTCGTCCGTAAGCAAAACGGGACCTTTGACCTTTTGACCAAATTCTTAATTTTTCTTCTCTATATTCTCATAATAAAGCTTTGTTGAAAATTTTGAAAACAAAAGCTCAAATGATCATTTAAAGGTCCCCTGACATGCAAAACTTTCTGGTTATTTATATATTAACTTGACCTTCCTAGTGAAGAAATCACCCTGTTTTTTTTTTAATCAAAAATGGGATAATTAGAGCAATATTTCGATCATTATTGTGCTTTTCACACATTGCTATGCCCGTCCAAAAGTTGACTTCAGCGAATCGCAGCGTGACGTCACATACAGAAACTCGCACAGAGTGAGACTCGAAATCTATAGAGTCTAGACTAGTCCGATAATATCCGTCGTCCATCCGACTAGGCGATAATCCCGTCGCTGACTAGGCTAATCGCCCACTAGGCGATAAATCCTCGTCCGTTCGACTAGGCCGATAAATCCGTCGTCCATCCGACTAGGCGATAAATCCCTGTCCGTCCGACTAGCGATAAATCTGACGTGCTGTAGCTTTTTATTTTATTATTCTCTTTTTTCATTGTTTTCTACTGGTGCTACATGACGAAGTAGGAATAAAATAAATAAAATACCGAGAGGGAGTGCGGTCATCTCTGCCAGAGGTCGAAAGTAACTCTGTGCCAGACTGGAATAGGGGCAGTTCATAAAGTACGTACGCTCTACTTCCGGGTTTCAAAACCACCCACCCTCTGTATGCAGGCTCGTGCACCACCCTGTACACATACCACCCACCCCTCATACATCGCTAATCCTTGCAAAGCAGGGTTCCTTATGAACCGATGTTTAAGTCATGACGATGCAGTCCCTAGCGGTAATTACCTTTCTTCTTAATATCACAGCACATCATTTATGAAAATAAAAGTACAAATTGACATCAGACAAGGTTAATGTCATAAATGAAAGTAAGTGTGCATATAAACTTGTGTTCCATGTTAGTTAAATCTGACAAAAGCTTCAAATGTAATATTTGTCTCGGAGAGTTCCGGTCTTAAGTTAATACTTTTATTTTTGTACGTACTTTATGAACGCCCATACGGGGAATCAGAGCGAAGTTTGAAGGGCTATAAAATCGGAACGAGAGCAATCAAAAAAATGGCTCGTGTTGTATAGACAATAGTCCATAGTATTGAATCACTAATAACATTTGATCTCTCTTGATAAATGAGGGAGGAGATACGATTTGAAATCGATGATTTTCGCAACTTTGACAGCCTGCGTACGTTGACTCGACCTTGGACGACCTGAAAGTTATATCGTTGTGCATGTCTCATCGACCTCCATCCATTCCACTATTGGTTATTTGTCTCCACTTGGTTTGATTGTGGACGGACGGACGGACAGACTTCGAGACTGTATTATTAGGTCATCTTACTGAGATGATAGAGATGACCTAAAATGCAACAGAACGTCAGATTTATCGGACTACTCAAGACAATTGTGTCGCAAGGTGTGTTCGCACCAAGTTTTCATCGTATCCGACAGCGAGATTACTTCGTTTTATGCGCGAGAGATACGGCCGTACATGCGCTGGCCTTGCTTGATTAATTCGCGCGGAGCAACATGTCCGCTGCGCTGTCCGTCACCTCACTAAAAATCTGATATCGAGCAGATTGCAAGTCGAATTTACATTATTGAATTACGAAGAGGATTTAGTTAACAGTTGTTATTTCAGTCTTCCTTCGATGTCTCCCAATCATCATGAACTCCGGGAATTTCATCGCCATTTTCCTCTGCTTGTCGCTTCGTGCCGAACTGCTAAGGCCGTATATTATCCAGCTGCCTGAACTTCACTCCGCGACTACGTTCGACAATTCTCCATTGATTCAGACAAAATCCTTCATTTCTCTCACTCACTGTCGCTACCAGACAAATCAAAGTCCATGCATCCATTATTCAAAACCAAATGTTCGATTTTTTTAAAGCAGAAACGAAGAAGCGATTGAGTCGACCAATCAAATGTGGAAACACACAGGAAGCCAATAGACACGCTAGACCACCAACCGAGTAATTTACGTGCAGCCTTTGTAATCCTGTAGTTGACGTCATGTGGGTTACATTGACGTCATTTTAAATTTTTTAATTTTACATTTTACAGAATGAGTATGTGAAAAAACATTGTCAGATCTGAAATCACGATGAAAAACCCGCCAGAATATATAAATGAAATTTCAGTACTTTTGCATGTCAGGGGACCTTTAAGTTTCAGGAAAATTGGATGAAAATTGAGGATTTTATGTGACGCTGACCTTTGACCTTTTAACCAAATTATTACTTTGCCTTCTCCGTCTTCTCATAATAAAGCTTCGTCACCTCCGCCACCGAAGGTAAAGGAGGAAATGTTTTCACCCCTTTCTATTTGGTTGTCTGTTTGTTTTTTGCAAAATCGAAGATTATTCAAGTATATTGGTGAGTTAATTTTGTTATTCTGTCTGTATCGCCTACAGGTCACAATTCTAAACCAATTGTCATGAAACTTTACCAAGTGGTAGAGGTAGTCTCAACTGAAAAGCCTATTGATTTTGAGGTCAAATCCCAAAGGTCATCTTGAGGTCAAATTTCTGAAATATTTTTCATCCGATTGACTTGAAATTTGAACAATGTTTGCATAGTGCATCACTGGATTGGGAAACCAACTATTATTGAGGTCAAAACATCAAAGGTCAATTCAAGGTCAAAATCTAAAATCATCAATTTCAATCTGAAAAATGACAATTTTCATCCGATTGACCTGAGCTATGATTAAGATTGTGAATTTTAATCTTAATGAAATGGACAATTTGATGTATCCATGGCAACCTTTGGAAGGGGGGGCAGGGGGGGTGGATTGCAACTGTCGTGCTCTGCACGTCGTCTTTTTTTTGTTTGTTAATTGCCAGAATCCTTCGGATTTCGGCAATTATGTTGGTCGGGTGGTGTGTCATTCTGTGTCTGTCTGTTTGTTTGTGTGTTGTTTACCCTGCAGCAGCCACACCGTTTCAGCGATCATGACCAAACTGGGTACAAACGTCGGCCATGGTCAACTTAGACACTTGTCGTTTTTGGTGAATCTAGTCAAAGGTCAAGGTCAAGGGCACCAAAAAGCCGAAATTCTTATTTTCGCAATAACATCCGCTAAAATGGTCGTATCGACTTCAAACCAAATCCAAAATGTGCATCTTCCAATACTGCATCCAACCATATGTCTCATTGGGGTGTCACGCCAACACCCTTCTTAGCGGTCGGGGGTCGAATATCAGGGGGGTCGGGTCAAAATTTTCAAATTGCGATAAAAACGCCATTTCAAGTCCGATTGACTTCCAAGTTATGAATTGATCATCACCAAACTAAGTGCTATAACTCATTAATCGGTAGCACTCTCGACTTATAAGAACCAAATTGATTTCCAGGTTTTTGTTTTTTCAGAGATCATGGAGATATGACAAAGTTATTCCGAAAATTCCTTGTTCAACGAGCAATATCATTTGTCTGTTTGTTTACAGGATATCTCAAAAAGTTGTGGACAGATTGGGACGAAATTTTGTGGAGAGTTTGGGTGTGTGACAAGGACAAAATGAATATATTTTAGTGAAGATCCGAATCCGGATCCAGCTACGACATTTTTAATGTGATTCTTCACCATTGAGTAATTGGGTTAAAACGATATATATAACACGATATCTCAAAAAGTTGTGGGTGGATTCGGACGAAACTTGGTAGGCAGGTCGGGTGTGTGACAAGGAAGAAGTGATTCGATTTTGGTGAAGATCCAGATCCAGATCCGACTACCTGAATTTCTTAAGTGATTCTTCACCATTGAGAGATCGGGCCAAAAACGATATACAACATGATATCTCAATAAGTTGTGGACGGATTTGAACGAAACTTGGTGGGCAGGTTGAGTGTGTCACAAGAACGATTTGATTCGATATTGGTGAAGATCCGAATCCGGATCTCGATATAATAATTATTTAATTTTCTAAGTGCTTCTTCATCATTGAGAGATAGGGCCAAAAACGATATAGTACTGTATAGCATGATATTTCAAAAATGTATTGGGCCCGATATGTTCTCTTTATTTTATTTCCATTGACTTGTATACTTGAACACTGCAGAACACAAATCGCCTTTTTGCCACTTTCAAAAACCTTCCGTTTAGCAGTACTTGGACAAAATATTACAGCATTTTACATCATTTCGACCAATCAAATTTGCCGCTCACAGACCCTGTCCTGCCATGCCCTTTTTCCCAAGACTGCGTGGGGTTCTATGAACTCTCTAGTTGGTGTACGTTTGGAGATTAACTCGGCAGGCCAGGAGATTATGCTGTATTTTACATGTTGTGGTTTATAACTTAGCAGAATCGGAAAACGTTCAAGTACCTATCGTGTAGGTACATCAGAACAAGTACGCATCAGCACGGCTCAGGTCTCATTGCTTGGTAGACATCTGTTACATCAGTGGTGAGGATCGGTGAACCTAGCAGTCGTCATACAAGGCACATTAAATAGAAGAGAATGAACTACTATATTACACGACAAATATCTATACACAGGGCTGTGTCACTCCACAGCAGATCCTTGCACAACACAAAAAAAGAACCGATTGTTTGCACCATAATTACAAATACACCACATTTCCTCTCTTCTGGACCTAATCCCATATCAATGGGTTAACCCAGCAGCTTACATTGTCTCCCTTTACAAACACTCAACTTACAAAGCTTCTGACTACGAATGACAACAAATTTACATTTTCCTCATTCCATAGATCCCAGGAAATAGCATCGTAGATCAAGGACACATCAAGCGGAATTATGACAAGAGAACATTCCAATCAACCTCAACAATCTTCCAACATGTATAACCTATCCTGGCTCGTGATGATTCTACACCATCACTGAAATCGCTTCACAGATCCAATTTCTCTGGAACCTCATGGTGTCTGTGGATAATGGATATGTTACGAATCTGGAAGCCATCGCACACAACAGCCAGAGTCCCCGGAGATCAGGTATTTCGATAAGTATGTGTTTATAGTTAGAATCCCTCCCTTGTGTCTAGTGGGAATTTCGTGTGTGCGCTGCGAGTTATTTTTTAGTCAGGGTTTTTTTTTACAACAACAACAACAACAACAGCGGCGGCACCGTCGCCTCGCTCCACCGTCGCCATTACGCACGTGGCCTGAGGTGAGGAGGTAGGCGGAGCTACAATCGCCTCAGATCGGGACTCCATCCAGAAAGGTGGGAGTTGCCCGCGCCTACCGTGGGCCTGTCCAATGAGGGACGGCAAGCGAATCGGCGACGCAACCGTCCAATCAGGAGGCGAGTGGCCAGGGAAGAAGGCGAGTGGCCTCCCACCTCACGAGAGGAACGAATAACGGTCGGGGCGATGATTCTGGCTGGGTCTGCCACGCCTGGTGTCGTCTAATCCGTCGGGAAGCTTTTTCGGCCTTGATCGCCTGTCGCCTCTCGCCTCGGCCGCCTTTGTGCTGGCTGGCGTCCGTCGCTCTATCCCTCGTCCCTGGTGCTTGGTGCTTGGTGCTGCGTTGAGGCGGAAAAGTTTGAGTCCCGCCGAGTCAGCTCGACCAGACCGCACGAGGCGGACAGGTGCAAGTGCAGACTCTTGCCTCAGCTCGCCTTCCTCCCGAGCTGAAGGGCCAAATAAAGGCCGCTGCCACCATTTCTTTGGGTGTGTGCGGTGTGTCTGTGGGCCCAGTCTATAAGTAACAATTGTTAAGTGCCTTGTACATTACTTGCATTCCTTCTTGATAGTCGGTTTAACTCCGCTCTTTTTGTGCTCCCTGCCCCATTATAAATAAACCCCGATTGTTCAATGTACCAGCTCGTTGTCTGTCACTTTCTTTCATTGATTTAGCACGGTGCGTGTTGGGAATTAGGGAGGCCGTCGTGCGGTAATTGTTCATTTGGACTGACGGACCTTGATAATCCCCGCTCGGTTTACACCTGGTTCGGGCTCGGTAAGCGGCCCGATCAGCCTGAGGTCCGTCGAGGGTGTGACCTCCCCGGTAATTTGACGACATGGGTACTTAGGTATATTGAAATTTGGCTATTAACCCTACCCCACGTCGTCAGAGAATTGGCGAGCATGGTCCTTAAGTGACCCGTGACCTTCGGAGTTGTCCGAAGGTTACGACCTGCAATTCCGGGTGTTCGGTGGGAGACGGCTCTACTGCTCCACCTGGTGGCCATTCCTCGCCACCGACCCCCGGCCCACAACAGATACACCACCTTGTCCACAGAGTAGCCTCAGTTGGTTGAGATGCCGCACCCATTGATGCCGACGCAGAATCGATCTCAGTTCCTGCCGGTGTGGGTGTCATTTCGGTTGACCCCGAAACCTCTGACTCCAATCTTACAGGAAGGTCTACTGTTTGTAAAGGTTGAACTCCACAGCTTAGCCAAGTATCATGCATCTAGTCTGTGTGAGGTTTCCAACTTAGCACAATCGGGCCTTCACCTTACCTTCAGCAAGAGCCCATTGAAAAAGTGCGTCGGTCGCACTTCTTCTGAAGTCAGGCTTAAACGCATTCATCTGCCGAGAAACATTTTTGCAGGATTCCTGTTGCACGAGGATAGCAGGAACATCAGAGACGATAACTTTACTTCATCGGTGCTCTCCTCTTCCCTCACAGAGCAAAAAGCCTGTTTGAAAGTTTGGATAAGATGTTCAACCAACCCATTGGTGGCTGGATGGTACTAGAGGGTGGACTTCAAGTGTTTAATTACATTTCGCTTCCTAAAGAGGTTGAATTCATCCGATGTCAACTGAGGACCATTAATGATACTAGCTCGTAGCTCTTCAGGTACACCATTCCTGACAAAGATCTCACGCAGTTTAATGACGATCTGTTGTGATTTAATGATGTAAATTTCTGGCCATTTGGAATGCACATCAACCACCACCTGAAACATTGTGAAGAAACAGCTTAGCATAAGGCACATGTATCCTCTCCCATGGCCTAGAGGGCCACTCCCATGGATGCAAACGTGTCACCTGTGGCATGTTTTAATGTAGCTGACAGCTGAGACCCATCACAGCACTTAGCCCATCCGTTTGATGTCTTTGTCAATAGAGGGCCACCAGACGTAGCTACGTGCTAATGCCTTCAACTTAACCACCCCAATAAGCCTGATGTTGGCTTAGTGGTTAGGGTGGCAGGCTTGGGATCTTAGGGTCCTGAGTTTGAGCCCTGTTTTCCACTGAATTAACACCAGGTGTGGTTGACTTGGCCTCATTTTGCCGACCTCAGAAGGATGACAGGCTGAGTCAACCCCACAGGGTGTGAATTAAAAGGCCAACAGGGGCTCAAACTCAGGACCCTATGATCCCAAGCCAGCCACCCTAACTGCTAAGCCAACGCCAGGCTTGTCCATCTCCATCAGTGTTCTCCTGCAGCAGCTGGTGCAATAGATAGATTCCCTGCCTGCTGTATAGGGGATGGGGGACAAATGCATTGTGTGGGTTTAGCTTGATCTTTCCCCTTCAAGAAATTCTCCCACTCTTAATCTTCTGTTGAGCTGGGCTTGTTGCTTCAAGTAATTCTCCCACTCTTAATATTCTCTCTATCCGTCTTCCAAATCACTCTATCCATCTTCATCTTTTCTGAGAGGGCAGAGTTTCTGTTGCCCTGAGAGGGAAGAGTTTTGAGACCTCTTGGGGGAGCTCACGAGAGCCAGGACAGTTGGGATCATCTCTGAGAGAGAAGGAGATCGTGTGGAGAGGAAACGGTTGCTCTGTGCATGGTGCCTGCCTTCTCCTGTTCCTGCTCTTGATGTTGCCCCATTTGTTATCCCTGCTTCCTGCTCATGTGTCTTTGTCACTCTGCTTGGGCGTTTCATCACCTACCTAATCACCTGTTCGTCTCACCAGCCCATGGACTTCCACCAACAAAGCTAAGGCCCACTCGATTCTCGTTACCTTTCTCCATCTGTGAACAAGTCTGGTGTGGGGCACCATATTTTCCTCTTTAACATAACGATTTATTTATCGATTCCATGTTCCCCCCTTTCTTCCCAACCTCAACCCGTCGCCGTCTCTCCCTGTTATCATCCCCTGTTATTTGTTCAGGAAATAAACCTATTGGTTTTAAAAGAGTTAAGAGCCTCGTGTGCTTCTTGCGATTCCTGCACGCACAAAACCGCCATTGTTCAAACGCAGTCCAAGGGAGTAAAACCCAGTTCAGTCCATCCGTCCAGCGTCAGTCTTAATCGGCGTGGACATGACAATACCATCCAGCACCTTGCTCTTCCATGAGCCTTCAAATTGTAGAGAGAGAAAAATAAATAAAAATTTGATATATCAGAGAGAGAGAGAGATAGACAGATAGACAGACAAGAGAGAAAGAGACAGACAAGAGAGAAAGACAGACAAGAGAGAAAGAGACAGAGAGACAGAGAGACAGAGACAGAGAGATGAATGCATTATTTTGTTGATTTTGTTGTGTACTTTTTCCCAAAGTATAAAGGCACAGATGATAAATGGGTTTTTGCCCTTTGGACATTAAACAAACTCATATTTCAAAATCTGTAAAACATAAAAGGCTGAACAAAAGATTAAACATTTTTCACAATGTACGTTGATGAAATAAACGGTGGTGCAAGAATGTGTCAAAGCTTGGTATCCAAAATGGGAACCCCGAGGGTGACATTGATCACAACTGCTGAAAGCCGAGATCCTGCTCAGGGTAATTATTCCTTCTGCCAGGATATAAAGTGATTGCAAAAGGAGTGACATAACCATTATTCTTCAGAAGCAGTTTACATGTTTATTCAACAAGAGTTTGGCATCGTCTGGTGTGCGTCATGCGAGATTTTTTTGGGTTTCAAGTAAGGTATAACATCAATTGAAACACGTTTGTTTGTTGTACCTGTATGACTACAGTACGCATATGCCTCAACCATTGAATAAGGAATGCTCTCTCTCTCTCCCGTGGAGTTTTTCAACATTCCCACTTGAACAGAATGCTTGTTGAGAGTTGAGTAGTTCATTCAATTGAAGTGAAGAGCACCCTCTTAAAACATATGGTTCTGAACCATCGGTTAATCGGTTAATGGTGTTATTTAAATGTTTAATTGAACCGAAGAGGATTATACCTTGAGGTTTATTTTAGGCTGGAAGTGGTCAGTGTCAATGACATAATCTATTGTGATGAGATTCTGTCGTTATATAATATTCCTTCCACAATTGAGGGAAGCTGGGGTTAGTGGGGTTTTAAGATGAAAAAAATAAATAATTGAGATAAAACATATGCCACAAACAAGGGGGCAGGGGCTCAAAATTACTCAAAATTAAATGTCTCATTAATGTGCATTGTAGTTTATTACTTGAGAGAATGCAGTAAGACCTCTCCACTAACAGACAAATTTAGTTTATAGAATGTTTTTAAATGTACTGGAAAGTTCTAGCCTGTTATATGTACGTAATATTTACATGGAGATACAAGTAGTACAAAAGAACAATAAATTACTCACTGTAAATACGTCACCAAGAAGCATTGTCAGGTGGCATCAATGAACACAGGTAGGTGGTTGATTCGTGTGCGAAGTTTGTTCGATTCTGGAAATCAAAATAAGTAAAAATTTAGTGATAGTTGAAGGTTCAAAACTAGAAGGGCACTCGGTAGAGCGCATACCTCCACCCTGTAATGCCTGATCCATGAGAACATGTCTGGCCAAATACATTTTTAAAATATCATGCTATATGTCGTTTTTGAGCCCCGTCTCTGAAAGGTGAAGAATCACTTAAAAACTTCTCGTAGTCAGATCCGGATTTTCACCAAAATCGAATCAATTCATCGTGTTCACACACCCAACCTGTCCACCAAGTTTCATCCGAATCCGTCCACAACTTTTTTGAGATATTGTGCTACATATTAGTTTCGCCCAATCTCTCAATGGTGAAGAATCACTCAAAATATTCTAGTAGTCGAATCCGGTTCCAGATCTTCACCAAAATCTAACCAGTTCGTCCTTGTCACACACCGAACCTGTCCACAAAATTTCATCTGGATCCGTCGACAACTTTTTGAGATATCCTGCATACAAACAGACAGACAGGTAGAAAGGTGTGAAAACATAACCTCCTTCACCTTCGGTAGCGGAGGTAATGATTGCCAAAATGAGATAATTGATTTTTAAACTCAAAATCAAATGAGTTATCAGGGCATTTTAGCAGGATCATAGTTCATCCAATGCCATTGGTGGTTATAAACCAGGGCCACACGGCCACCCCTACCACATGGATGAAGCAAATATTTTAGAGTTTTGAAAAGACCTGTATGATCTTTAACGTCTACATTTGAGACAAAAACCAGCCTGATAACCCATCTGAAACACTTTATCCCATGTAGATGTGAGTAAAAGGACATGGGAAGGGTCTTTTAAACTCTTGCTTTGCATTTCCGAGCACGATCTACATTTCCTATGAGCCGCCATTTTGTCTGAATCTCGATATTCCCCAACACTGAGAGTGCAAGCAGCAAATTTGATTGGTCAATATGGCGTAAAATTGCATAATATTTTGTCCAAGTACAAAAAAAAAAAAATGAGGTTTTTGGAAGTGCCAACAAGGTGATTTGTGTTCTACAATGTTCAAATATATAATATAATTGAAATAAAATAAAGATTTCAAAGGCTGCATAAAAAAAACAAAATGAACTTTTTTCGGAAGTTTAATGCCGTTTACACACCCTCTTTTACAACACCTTATTTAACACGTCAAATTAGTTCTTCATGCCTGTTTGTGTCCTTTATTATGTCCCTAAAAACAGTAAAATTTTCTCTTTGGAATGATTTTCAATTTTGTTTAAATGCCAGACAGGAAGACAGAGTCAAACAATTACCGTATTTCTCTGTGCTCATGCACGATCGGGATGAGATTCCATCAATTTGTCAAATTCAGAGCCAAAGCACTGCTAAAACTACAGGTTCTTGTTCCGATTCATGCTCAGATTCGTGTTCTGCAGTCTTCAAATAATCCAATTTGATTTAAGTTGTTCCCTTGATGAGAGAATGATGTCTGTGGACAGACAGACAGACAAAGTGAACCAATTGCTTCTCCCAGCTTTTCACTTCATGCGTCTGGGGTAACATGAAGATGCAAAAGCATCCATTGGTTTATGAATTACAGAAGTGATAGGCCTACATAAACATGGCACAGTACTCTTCAGTTCATTGTGAAATCCATCGTTCATGGTATTGTATGCTGTGCGGGTATGATACATGGCTGCAGGATGTTTATCCAGTGGAAGGCCCCAACCTTCTGGTCAGCATCCTGAACCGATTTCAAAACTGCCGCTCTGACCTACAGTTGGTATTGCATCAGTGGTAGAGCCATGCCCCAGCGATGATGCAACCAAGTAGGGCAGGTATAATTTATCAGAAACCAGAATGGTCATCTTTTGACTGGAGATAAAGACATTACAGACAGATGGAAGGAGGATTTTGATGATCTACTTAATGTTGAAAACAACAGAGAATAATTAATGGATGTGGAGCAAACACAGGGACCAGAACCAGCAATCACAATGGACAAAGTTAGCAAGGCAATCAATCGAATGAAAAATGGGAAAGCTGCGGGACCCTCTGTAACCACCATTGATATAACAAAAGGTTTTGGAGAAGACGTCGAGGAATGGCTTATCGTCAACTACTACAGAAAGTGTGGGAAGAAGAGAGAGTGCAAAAAGACTGGCACATAGCCTCATAGTGCCTATCTATAAGCAAAAGGACGATCCTTTAGAATATGGAAACAATAGAGGAATTAAATTGTTGGAGCATATTACTGTAATAAGTTAATGAAGGAAGTAGGAGAGACAAAACTGAGAAGGGTGGTGGGTGTGAATGAGATGCAGTTTGGTTTTGTACCAGGAAAGGGGACGATTAATGCTATTTTCATTATTCGACAGATGCAGGAGAACTTTCTTGAAGGCACAAAAAAGCTCTACAACATCTTTGTTGACCTGGAAAATGACGAGTCCCAAGGAAGGTTGATTATTGGTGCTTGAGGAAGAAAGGGGTATCACAAAAGCTAATACGAGTCCTCAAGGCAATGTACAATGAAGCGACAATGCATGTAAGAACAACAACTGGATTGACAGATGAGTTTGAAATCACAGTATGGTTACATCAGGGATCGGTACTCAGCTCTCTGCCTTTTATCATGTGATGGGCATGCTGAGCGAGGAGACCTTGGGAGTTACTCTATGTGGATGACTTTGCAAGGATAGCAGAGTCAGTTGAATAGTTGAGGAGAATGTGGCTGAGCTGGCAGAGACAATTAGTCAACAATGGTCTAAGAGTAAACACCCAAGAAAACAGAGGTGATGATGAGTTGTTAGTAGAGGCAGAAGTAATCGTAATTACGGATGTAAACGATGAACACCTGAAGCAGGTGGAGAAGTTTAACTTAAGGTGGTATGGACATGTTACGCAGAGTAATAAAGGAAATTCAGCGAAAATGGCATGAACAGAAGGGTTGACGGAAACAGCGGAAGGGACAGACCGAGACTGAGATGGCTCGACGTAGTGAAAAGTGACATGAAGGAGAAAGGATACCGATCAGAGGATGTAGAGAACAGAGCATTTGGGAGAAGGAAGATCCGAGTGGCTGACCCCACATCAGCATGGGATTAAACATGCCAAAAGATATATGATGATGATGCCTTACCGGTGGGAAGGCAACAGAAAACCACCCAGCTAAGTCTTTGCCCAGAAACTGCTTCGGTAGCAGTGGCACTTTGTTGTTGTACATTGATGATGATGTTTTGCACACGTTACATATAAGGCAGTTGTCACTATCTCTGGACTCCAAAGGAAACTGCTGCATTCTGGGACCTGAAATTACAAGGGATAACTGGGGTGCATTGGGACATCCCCTATAACGGCCATTCTTGTGGGCTTCGTACATGATATCCCTCTTCCCAATGCACCCAAGTTTCCACTGCAATTACGACTGCTCAACAAAATTTCATGGGAAATGGGTTGTAGAGCCACCAGGAAGGGACTGTAACTCAATAGACCAAAGTTGATAATGGCTACGGATGTAAAACAAAAAGAAAAAAAATTTTAATCCTGTTTTTCATTTACTGTTCGACAACTGAATACAGTGAAAACATTTAATATTTACAAAGTGACCGAACACTGCGTTCTGCATGCTTTATAAAATTACACATTCTCTGCTGAATATTAATATACAGTAATGTTAACCTTTCTGTACCAACTATTTTATGCACTGAACAATGGTGGAATGTTCGATTCCATCCAAATATATACTATTTTATGCACTGAACAATGGGGGAATATTCGATTCCATCCAAATATACATATATATATATATAAATATAATATATATATATATATATATATATATATATATATATATATATATATATATATATATATATATATATATATTATAACATGTGATTTAAAGGCATGTCGTGACTCTTCAATGCCGTGGCATCTTTCTTTCGTTGTAGACTAACAACGCATTTCAACGTGACTGCAAGCTAGCAGTTGAAATGGTGTCACCAGTGGCTGAAAAGGTGAAACTACCGATCGGCGTCAGCCTTTGTTGGGCCTCATAGAGGAGAGAGGAGAGAGGAGAGAGGAGAGAGGAGAGAGGAGAGAGGAGAGAGAGAGAGGGAGAGGGGAGAGGGGGGAGAGGGGAGAGGGAGAGGGAGAGGGGAGAGGGGAGGAGAGAGAGAGACTTTTGTATGCTTTTATTATAAAAAGTATCAAAACACACCAGAAAAAGCACACTCCATAAAAACAAATCCAAACGATTTTACAGCAAAAATAAATTCAACAAAAGCAATAAAAACTAGAGGGGAGCACTCGGTAGAGTGCAAAACCTCCCGCCAATACTGCTAGGTCACTCAAATACCTGATATCCTATTCATTCAATTTGACGTCAACAGTGCTCACAGAATTATAGTTTGCAACTTTCCCTTTTACATACTCAAATCATTCGTCATAACTAGATTCCTTGAGACAGAAATTGATTTTACGTGGGTATATCCACCTGAAGTTCCAAAATCAGCCGCAATTATAATTTTGGCATGTTTTTTGTTGGAAATCACTTATAACATGTAGAAATGCAAAAAAAAAAAATCGAAATTTTGTTGGAAAAAAAGTTGCAAAATTTTGTTTTTTTTCTCTAATAATTTTTTTTTTGGGGGGGGGGGGGGGTTGGAAATCACTTAAAACATGTAGAAATGCAAAAACAAAAATGCAAATATTTTTTCAAAATGGCCGCCATAGCGGCCATATTGGACTTTGGACCAAGTCCAAAATCTAATGGCATGATCCTTGGACCATACCTAATCCCCCCACCAAGTTTAGTCGAAATCCGTCCAGGAGTTTTTCCGTAATACTGTTCACAAACAAACAAACAAACAAACAGACAGGGTGAAAACAGTAACCTCCGTCCATCTTCGATGGCGGAGGTTAACTAGAGGGGGAGCACTCGGTAGAGTGCAAAACCTCCGCCGCCAATACTGCTGGGTCACTTAAGTGAACCTGATATCCTATTCATTGTAGGTCAAAACGGATCAGACTCTACTGAACCACGATTGAAATAAACTAAACTAGATCGACGCGCATGTAGAAATGCCAAAAAAATAAAATCGAAATTTTTTTGAAAAAAAAGTTGCAAAATTTGTTGTTTTTTTCTCTAACAAATGTTTTTTTTTGGTTGGAAATCAGTTAAAACATGTAGAAATGCAAAAACAAAATTCAAATATTTTTTCAAAATGGCACACCATAGCGGCCATATTGGACTTTGGACCAAGTCCAAAATCTAATGGCATGATCCCTTGGACCATACCTAATCCCCCACCAAGTTTAGTCGAAATCCGTCCAGGAGTTTTTCCGTAATACTGTTCACAAACAAACAAACAAACAAAACAACGACAGGGTGAAAACAGTAACCTCCGTCCATCTTCGATGGCGGAGGTTAACTAGAGGGGGAGCACTCGGTAGAGTGCAAAACCTCCGCCGCCAATACTGCTGGGTCACTTAAGTGAACCTGATATCCTATTCATTGTAGGTCAAAACGGATCAGACTCTACTGAACCACGATTGAATAAACTAAACTAGATCGACGCGCATGTAGAAATGCCAAAAAAATAAAATCGAAATTTTTTTGAAAAAAAAAGTTGCAAAATTTGTTGTTTTTTTCTCTAACAAATGTTTTTTTTTTTGGTTGGAAATCAGTTAAAACATGTAGAAATGCCAAAACAAAAATTCAAATATTTTTTCAAAATGGCCGCCATAGCAGCCATATTGGACTTTGGACAAAGTCCAAAATCTAATGCATGATCCTTGGACCATACCTAATCCCCCCACCAAGTTTCGTCGAAATCCATCCGGGAGTTTTTCCGTAATACTGTTCACAAACAAACAAACAAACAAACAAACAGACAGGGGTGAAAACAGTAACCTCCGTCCATCTTTGATGGGGAGGTTAACAAGGGTGTCCGTTCATGTCAAAACCACCACAGAATACATATATGCAAAAAGTAAGTGCAAGTACTTTACACTTTTACAAACAGATTCCATCACGAAAAGAAAGTCAAAACCTCATCAGTGTACCATGATCACCCACAATATCCAGACTCAAAAGATAAGCCTGCTCCATTTTTACTCGTGCCGAAACCATACCTTTAAAGCACAAAAGCACATTTGCATTTTTCCCCTTCAATTTTGCTTTCCTGGTTTTGTAAATTGCCAGTTTAGCAATACCCAACAGAAAAGACAAAACGAGAGGACTGGTTTACTTTTATAATCCCCCCCCCCCAATTCCATAAATAAAGACTGAAAAGGAAAAAACAAAATTAAATTTATAGAAAAGCTGTTGAAGGAAGAGAAAGAGGGGTACCAATCTCTTACATTCAATGAAAACGTGGGAAACATTTTCAATCAAATCACAAAAAGGACAAGAAATTAGAACAGAAGAATTAAACTTATGGAGTAATGTCTGTGTGACCAGGGCTTGATGTGCTCGTCTCCAATGCAGGTCTCCAGTTCGCCCAAGAGTTGGAGAACTATACATTTTGTTCCACACTGGAGTTAAAAAGCTCCAGCAGGTAAGGTCTCATTCCACCGATTTTTCAACAGTTTTGTAAAACCAGGTATACAGTACATGCTTCCAGACATATGTTGTAGATAGCCGTTTTCCCATGACGTGAAACACACCAATTTCCTCTAAGTTTGAGGAGAACACACCCTCTTGTTTTTTTGAGGCAATTTGAAGTTCAGAGAAATAGAGACGTGAGTCTACCACTTCATCCACCCCAGTCCACCCGATGCTTAGTCTATGAAAGGTTTGAATTACTGCTTTCAAGACATTTTCCACAATACGAGCAGAACGAGCACCAGTTTTAATGAAAGTGAGCTTACAGGTAGCCAGGCATTCAAGGATGGCTGCAACAGGTCTCGCACTCTGTTTATTCCAACACTGGTGAAACAATGCATAAAACGACCTGGAGGTTGAAATTCTAGAGAACAAAGGATTCCAAACTAATGGCTCATGTACAAACTTTTGGGCATCGTATGATACCTCTAAACGTTGCACTCCGAGGACTTGCCAAGCATTCAAAAGGCTCTGATGAAAACTGGGGAGCTGAGACATGTCAACGTGTTGCAGGTCGATGAGGAAAAGTTCACTGTCATATTTCAGACCTTCCACTTTCTGCAAACAGGCGTTTGTGAGAGGTCGCCAAGGAACACACTCACTGTACAGTAGGCGCTTAATCGTGGAAATTCGGAATGCCATTATCCGACTTGGGATATGAATCAGATTTTGACCACCCGCATTTTGGGGTCTGCAGACCACGTCTGGGCCCAGCCAATGGTGGCCACCCCAGAAAAAATTAGTCAGAACCCTCTGAATGCCTGTGACCAAGTATCTTGGAGGTTCAAGTGGGATAACCGTATGCCAAATAAATGGAACCACCGGGTTCTTTATGATTGACACCCGTGTCTTAAGCGAGAGAAGTCGGTACAATCTTCTCCACCTTCCAGTTTCAATTTATGTTTTCCAGGAAGTTCTCCCAATTTTTTTGTTCATACGCTTCAATTCCTAGAAATAAGCCTAAATATTTAAACCCTCACTACTCCACTGTATTCCTCCTGGTAAAACAGGCAGGGACGAGGAAGGCGATCTGGGCGCCACCCAAAAAACTACACTTTTTTCCAATTTACCCTTGCAGTAGAAGCAAGCTCAAACTGGGTAAGGCAACGAGAGACCTCAGAAACATATTTTTGATTTGTAATAGCAACACAAATATATCAGCATAAGCTGAAACAACGACTTTGGAGTTTTGTGAAAGAGAGACTCCTAACACTGAGTTCCGAAGTAAAACTAATAACGGTTCAACGGATAGATTGTAGAGCATGCCTGATAGCGCACAGCCCTGACGGATGCCTCGCTGAAAGGGGAAAGGGTAACAAAGACTATTATTAACCTTCAGCAGACAAGATGCATTTTTGTACAATAACTAACATAAGCAATAAATTTTCCCCAAACCCTGTTCTCCTTATACATCAAACAAAAAAGAATGGTTAACACTGTCAAAAGCTTTTTCTTGATCTAAAAGTAATAAAGCAAAACCAAGAGATGCAGTTCGACCGAGACTGATCAAGTCTCTCACCAAAAAAATTATCGTATATGGAACGTTCTGGAACACAGTATGATTGATCAGTGCCAATCAAGAAAGAGATGACTTCCTTTAGACGGGTTGCAAGTGCTTTTGACAATATTTTATAGTCCGTGTTGAGGAGTGACACAGGCCGCCAATTTGCGGTCTCATGCAGGTTCCTTTCTTCGGAAGGACACACAAAACTGCCCTCCGGCAGCTCAATGGCAATTCACCTTGTTAAACACTCTCCTGAAAGACCTCAAAAAGAGTAGGCCTAGAATGTCCCAGAAAGCCTTATAAAATTCAGCCGGAAGGCCGTCTAGTCCAGTGGCTTTCCCATCCTTGCTATCCTTGAGCGCAGCAGTAAGTCTCCAAGAGAATGCCAGGCTCAAGCAGTTGTTGTTGGTCTTCATACAGAGAAGGGAGCTGTTCAAGCATCGCATTCCTGTTCTCCTCATTCACAGCTCTTTTTGCGAAGAGTTTAGAAAAATAGTCTTGTAGTTCATGGTTGATATCACTCTGGGAGGTCAACAAATCACCACCAGAAGAGCGCAAATCATGGATTTGTTGAGAGGTCTTGACCGTTTTTTTTCCAAATTGAAGACCCTTTGTTGGTGTGTGTTGGATTTTTGTTCCGCAGTCGGACGAATTCACCGGCCGCCCGCTCTTTCACCATTTCAGCCAGAAGGGTCCTTTTCTCCGACAACTGCTGGACATTCACGCTAGACAATCCAGCTTTCTGCTCACAGATAAGTATATCGTTTTTTAAAGCAGATATCACACCAAAAGCGTTGTATGTGCTGTAAGAGCAGTATTGTTGGCAAAAACATTTGATTTGGGACTTTGTTGCAGTCCCACCATTGTCTTAAGTTCAAATATGAACCCTTTTGTGACTCGCATTTTTCCCAAACCATTTTAAAGCTTCTATAAAATGTGCACTTTGTAAAAGTTTCAAATTAAAAGTCCAATATGCACTTCCACAGATATGATGAGGAAAGCCACACACCATGACAATCATGTGATTGACGGAAAAACCAGACGGCCTTATATAAGAGTTCTTAACAATGTTTACCATTTCATGATTAACATAAAACCTGTCTAGGCGAGCCATCGTCAAAACATTTCTTGATGCACAAACCCATGTATACTGACGGATATTTACGGTTTTGTACCCGCCACACATCCACCAGTTTAAACCTTTTGACTAGCTGTGCCAAAGGCCTTGCACTGGGTGGATGAGGCACACAAGTTTCCGATCAGGTTGTGGTTGAGGTGCAGTTGTAGTCACCCCCCAGACACAAAAACATGGTTAAGTCAATGGTGCTTACAAACTCTGCCAACTTGTACAGAAAGGCACCTCTTTCAGAGTTAGCACTAGGACAGTAAACATTTGTCATGCAAATCTTTGGGTTATCTGATAAATTGCACAGACAGTAAGTAACCTTTGCAAATTTCCTTACAAGTTATCTCCGAAGGCTGGAGTCAAGATGCAACACTATTGCCACACCAGCCTAGGCCTCAACAAGCGCACTCGAGAAAAAAAAGACAACCTTTAAAGATTTAACACCACTCATCCTCAGAAACTGATTTGCATGCGTCTCCTGCAGCATTAGCACATCAATGTTTTCATTTTGGAAGAGCTGAATACCTGGAGGCGACGCACACAACTGCGGCCTCCATTGATGTTCAGGATGCTACTTTTATCTCCATTCTGTTAGTTATTCTTGAAGCTCTTTACCAGCCGAGTAACACATTTCCTTAACCTTGGAATTGAGGATCTGACATGTTAACCTGATAAGCTTCACGAATCATACCCTTGCAGTTTTTAATGAAATCGTGTAAACTCAGGAAGTACTCTTTGATTTTACGTATCTTTTCCTGAATGTATCAACCAGGAATTAATCACATTTTCTTGAGCACTAAGGTTGTGTCGTTTCCCCCTCATCTCTTGAGAGCTTAAAGCACTGAAATGTGGGGTCGAAGAGGTTTCATCTGAATCAAGTGCTTCATCTATGGCCCTCTCCTATTACTTGTGGAACACTTACTTTGGCTCAACAGAAAGTTCTGCTCTGTTTACGGACCCCTCCGAATTTGTCTTGTCCATGTCCTTCCCTCTACAACCCTTACATCATCATCATCATCATCATCTGTGAGGGAGGGTTGACATTTAACTCACAGGATTTTCCCCTTTATCTATTTCTCCATCACTGTCAGACATAGCTGTTAACTCGTCTGAACAAGTTTGGCTAACAGGACAAACACTTAAACATCCTGAGATACTTCACTGTTCTCTGTGTCCTGCTCAGAGTCGGCCAGTGGAACAAGCGAAGTTTCCACATCCGCACACGACTCCGGTACACCAAGGGGTTTCCCATGTGAGACGTACCTTGGAGCGTCCACCGAGCCTGACACGATCTGGACCTTATTCTGCTCCTTAGCATCAAAGGCATCAACATTTGACCGTTTTTGGCCGTTTTTCCTGGTATCCGTAACAGATACCTCGATATCGTCCACACTGTCCTGTACAGTGGATGGTAAAGGAGAGAAGCAACCACTTTCACCTCCTCGTTTGGTGGGGGTGGATTAATTACGTCACGATTACACACCCTCTCTCCAACGCCGGTCGGGGTGGACGAGTCCAATTCGTCGATCACCTCAGCCGGGGGGGGGGGCGGGGCTAGGCTCCCGATTCACCTTCTCCCATTAGTTTGTGGTGAGGAAGAATCGTTCCTCACCGCACCTTCACTTTCTTGCGGTGTAACCGCATTGGGACAAACACTCTTCACATGCCCGTAAGCTCCACACCAAAACACGTCATAACCTCTGAGGAGGCAAACACTTTATATTCAAACCCGTCGATTTTTACACTGAGTACAACATTCAGTGTTTTCTCATTTTCAGGTAGTATCAATATATGGAATAGGCAAAGCCTAGAAGCGAACGTAGAATTCTTCTTACATTCGCTTTGACTTTACCTATTACCTCAACATTACCTTCACAACAACAACTACACCGCCTAGACAGGATTTCATCTGAAAAAAAAAAATCCCTCACATTCCTTCAACGACAACTACACCGCCTAGAACAGGATCTCATCTGAAAAAAAAAATCCCTCAACATTACCTTCACAAGACAACTACACGCCTAGAACAGGATCTCATCTAAAAAAATAATATTACCTCAACATTACCTTCACAACACAACTACACCGCCGAGAACAGGATCTCATCTGAGAAAAAAATAAATTCTTCAACATTACCTTCACAACAACAACTACAACCGCCTAGAACAGGATCTCATCTGAAAAAAAAAATGGCCTCAACATTACCTTCACAACACATAACGCCCTAGAACAGGATCTCTCTAAAAAATTAATATTACCTCAACATTACCTTCACAACAACAACTACACGCCTAGAACAGGATCTCATCTGAGAAAAAAAAATTCCTCAACATTACCTTCACAACGACAACTACACCGCCTAGAACAGGATCTCATCTAAAAAAATTAATATTACCTCAACATTACCTTCCACAACAACAACTACACCGCCTAGAACAGGATCTCATCTGAGAAAAAAAAAATTCCTCAACATTAACCTTCACAACGACAACTACACCGCTAGAACAGGATCTCATCTAAAAAAATTAATTTACCTCAACATTACTTCACAACAACAACTACCCGCCTAGAACAGGATCTCATCTGAGAAAAAAAAAATTCCTCATCAACATTACCTTCAAACGACAACTACACTGCCGAGAACAGGATCTCATCTAAAAAAATTATATATTACCTCAACATTACCTTCACAACAATAACTACACCGCCTTGAAAGGATCTCATCTAAAAAAGTAATATTACCTTAAACTTCCTTACAACAATAACTAACCGCTAGAACAGGATCTCATCTAAAAAAAAAATATTACCTCAACATTACCTTCACAAACAACTACACCGCCTAGAACAGGATCTCATCTGAGAAAAAAAAAATTCCTCAACATTACCTTCACAACGACAACTACCACGCCTAGAACAGGATCTCATCTAAAAAAATTAATTTCCTCAACATTACCTTCACAACAACTACACCGCCTAGAACAGGATCTCATCTGAGAAAAAAAAATTCCTCAACATTAGCTTCACAACGACAACGACACTGCTGGAAAAGGATCTCATCTAAAAAAATTAATATTACCTCAACATTACCTTCACAAGACAACTACACCACCAAGACAGAATCTCATCTAAAAAAATTAATATTACCTCAACATTACCTTCACACAATAACTACACGCCTAGAACAGGATCTCATCAAAAAAAAAAATATTACCTCAACATTACATTCACAACGACAACTACACCGCTAGAACAGGATCTCATCTAAAAAAATTAATATTACTCAACTTTAACCTTCACAACAACTACACCGCCTAGAACAGGATTTCATCTGAAAAAAGAATTCTCAAACATTACCTTCACAACGACAACTACACCGCCTAGAACAGGATCTCATCTAAAAAATTAATATTACC
>CM068960.1:108417629-108429423 GCA_035128595.1 Eptatretus atami
TTCAAGGCTTAATTTACTTCCATTGCTGCAGAAAAGCTGCAATTGCTAACCCATTGCTTATTCCCTGAAAAGGGACTTTTTTAACAACTCTGAAATGTACATTATTTTTCAGTTTTTGGAAACCCAAACTTTTTTTCTTTTTTTAAATCTCTTCAAGGTTTCCACTTAGCTTTGTATCATTTCAGGTTATTCACTGGACTTGAACTGCTTAAATTTCAGTAAAAACTGAAATAGAATGGGGGTGTTCTAGAAACATTTTTTTGCTGCGTGAGGTATTACATTACCCCTATATATATATATATAACATTAGTATACATACATATACATTATACATACATACATATAGCATATATTGACATATATACACATGTACATATATATACATACACCTATATATATATATACAAAACACATAAATGGGCGTAGTGCGTGCGCCTGTAATCCGGCTACTCGGAGGCTTGGGTTGGACCGCTGAGGACGGGAGCTTGCTCGCTCGCTGGCGTCGGCTATGAGGTAGGCAGCTCGGAATCAGGCAAAACCCATAAATCCCTGTGTCGTAAGAGGCGACCAGGGTTGGCCTCAGGAAGGGCATCCGGCATAAAACCTGTGCCAAAGTCAGTATGCGGATCATAACGGATGATCCGCTGTGGCGACCCTAATGGAGCAGCCGAAAGAAGAAGAAGAAGAAGATACATACACAATCACATCAAATTATATTATATATATATATATATATATTATATATATATGTGTGTGTATGCATATATATACACATATATACATTACAGTATGTAATACATAAGTTTGTATTTATATAAACTAATTATCATATGTATATGTATATTTATATAATATATATATATATATATACATATATATATATATATATATATATACTATATATATATATATATATATATAATGTCTCCATGTAACATTTGTTTCTCTCATCCATTACACAATACAGTACATAAAATATCCAAAATAAAATTTCCTCTAGGTTAAATATTAAATGAAACTATTTTGTTGTCGCACTTAATTTAAAATAAAAGTATGTCATACACACTATAATTATGGATGACCACTTCGCAAAGAAAAGTTTAAGGAAAATGACGATTTGGATCTGTTAACAATATCTGTACGAGTGCTCTCGGTCAGGCCAAAACATGCCATGAGCAAAGTACATTCTTTTCCCAACCTTATATTTAGGAGGTTGGTCGGAGGATGCAAGCTGTTGTATGTGGTAGAGATGAAGAAGTAATGACATGGGAATATTAGGATGGAAGAGATCAGCAAGCGGTTGTCAGAGTGAAGAGAGGAGGAGGATGGTTATGACGTGGATGATGCACTAACCCCAGTGTGTTAGTCGGCATATGGGCCACAAACGGGAAGGACTGAGGCGGAGAAAGTAGGAACTGAGGATTGCACTGGAGAGGATGTGGGAATGATTGAGCTGGACGTGATGCTGTGCATCGCAGGGGACTTAACATACACACACGGTGTAACGGAGCTGGTGAAGAAGAATGTGTGTTGATAAATAGTGGTGGAACAAGGAATAGAGAGAGAGTCAAAGATGTGGACTCGTGGCGAGGAATTTGCTGGCCATACTACCTGCCATCTCTCAAAAGCTGAAAAGCACAAGATTAGGTATCAGAATGGACCACTAGAACAGAACTGGAATTGGTGGTTAAGGAAGCGACAGTTGTGCGGAGGTTATGGATTGTAAGGCAATGGCGGGAGAGCATGTTACCACCCAGCACAAGCGTATGTATTGAGGATGAAGAAAAGGAGGAGGTTAAGAGACCAGCGGTCAGAAAATTATTAGGTGGGGGAGTGTAGGGGAAATCGTCGTGTAGGTACAAGTGGAGGATGACCATGTAGGAGCAACATATCAAAGAAGCAGAATGTTTGAAGGAGTGGAAGAATGTCAGAGAGGCGCTTAGGGAATTGCAGAAGTTTTGTGTGGAAGGACGTCAGAAAGGGTGCATCATCAAGGTTAGAAACCAGGTATGGTTACAACAGAAGGAATTCTGTAACGCTTATCAGCTAAAAATCGTTGAACTGTTGCTTGAACATTTTAACACTGAAGGGAAAACTTATCGGAAGGCATTGGCGATTGTGAAAACACCAAAGCAAACTCTTTCCACATAGCAGTAAACACTGACATGGTGGTTCGTGCTTCATTAAGCTTTAGCATACAAATTGTGGGTGGAGTCAGGTGATCTGTCCAACCAATGGGTGAGATAGATGGAGAGTCACGCATGCACTTTTATAGTATAGAAGTACGATAGATAAATCATGGACAAAGAACCATAGGTTGGTAATAATGTACAGGCTTTGATTGCCGCATGGTCTCCTGTGTTAGCCATTCCAGTGAAACTTATATTATTATTAAAGCAATGAATGGTTTTTTTTGCTCATTTCCTTGTAATATTGTTTTCAAAGGTGGCAGTGGGCTAAGTGACCACATAATTTATTGAGCGTGTTCAAGCCAGACCTATAGCATTATGGATTGGAACATTTCATGTTTTCTATTACAGTTGTTCGTTGAAAGTTGTTTATGCTGCGAGACTGTTGGGGGTGTTATTCTAGATTCCAGCTCGGAGGAATTTGCAATTGCCTTAAGGGAGCACTCATCAAGTATTCAAGAATGTACCTGTGTGTAGTAATTCATTAAGCTACGTGTCTTGTTGCTGCTTATGTCTTTTGTGTAAGATATGTGACCCTCGAGCAGGGGTACATGCTTTATAACATTAACTGATATTTAGTTTGTCTTTCCAGACAAAAGTGAGACGCTCCTCAGCAAGATGCCTTGGAAGGATTAGAACCACAAAAGTTCAACTATCATATTAGATTGAAAGCAAGTGGTGGCAGCACTCTCAAATCGTCACAGTATGACAATGAAGTGGTCACACCTGGTTTCCAAATATTAACTGCTGAGCGAGGGGGGACTGGAGGGACGTGGCCGTGATGACACATCAACAACGAGCCCAAAGGAAACTACAAAAGCTGCGTCAAAACCAGTTAGGTTAGAACACAAACTGGCTCTGTAAAAACACGCTGCATGGATGGCATGAAGCCTGAACGTACGGCTGCGGCGACAAGCAAGGTGAACACACAGAAAAGAAATGCAAGTACAGCCTTGGGATATGTCACATTAACCACCTGCAGTCATGGACATCTACACTGAGCCACACAGTGGGTGAACTCCAATGAAGATAGCACGGCCACATCGAGTGGCCTTCTTTCAGCCAAAAGCCCGCTGCCCAATTACCTTCGCATGGCCGTGGGGTGGGGTCGCCTGCATGTTTGTGGTATCACCAGCTTTCCGGATGACGGTCTGATTTATCACCATTCCCTACCGACTCACTCTCTGCCCATTCCAGACTAAGTCAATCACCTATTGTATTATCACATGGCAAAATCAAGAAAGGACAGATATATCGTCTCTCTGCCTCTCTCTCTCTCGTCATATCTCTCGCTCTCTCTCTCCATCTCTGCTCTCTTCTCTACTCTCTCTCTCTCTTCTCCTTCGGACAATTGCCCTTTTGTGTTATTCAGTTTGTACACACATCAGTGTTCTCTTGAGCATATAGCAAAGTCTGGACAGAGTTTGAGGTTCCGAGCCACCAGGTTTCTGATAACATGGACTATCATATATTATAATGTGTGCATTTTGTTGGGTGAACAGACAACACCTTAAATCTAACTAATTGAAGATATCATTCTGCTACAGGCATCCGGTTTGTCCGCGTTTGCCCCAGTTCAAATCCGGCGCAGTCATGTTAAAATGACCATAGAGTCAGCAAGTGCCAACGGCTCCAAGTCGATCGCAGCCTTTATCTTCCGCCTACTGTACCTTGCAACCATGAGACCGGGCCAATCCCGACACTGAACTCTCCACCCACGCCTGCTCCGAATCTAATAAGGCGACAAAATCATTGTCACGTCACGTGATCTTTCCAGCAACCAATCATCCTTAACTTGAATTCAGAAACCAATAAAGCCACCACGACAAGCATATTCCCAAACCCGGTCAGGTTTAATGGAAATAATTCCAAAGTGCACAAAAATGTACATCACTCTCTACTCTCACGAGCAAGCTCAGCACAAAGGGACACGACCTCCAATATGAGTGTGAAGGGCTTAACCAGCCTTGGGTCATGGTGACAGCATAGTCTCTCTCCGCTCTGATGTCTGGAGGTCAGCGTTTGAACGCTGGACGAATCGATACCAAATATTTTTTAAAACAGTACGTGCTGCTTCCTTCCTGCTTGACGCATGCGTTTAGATGATAGAGCATGTGATCCTCGTTGTGGCATCTTATGGAGAGAGGAAAAAATCCTCCTGAGAAATCCCTGTGAGTGCTGGTGCGAAAGCGCGCAATTGGTTGTGCAACGTCGCTATACCCCACAAACAGAGTGCCCCGCTTAGTGACAACACTTCCCCCAAGCCAGTGCCGCGTTTGTCTCATCTAACAGTCCTGTATTGTGCTCTTGTATTGTCTGCAGTCCGTGTGTGAGATGTCTTATGGCATTTCCACTAACGAGCCTCAGATCTCAAAAATAAATAAATAAACCAACAATTACTGTGCGGTTCTGAAAAACCGCATTGCCTCAAAGGCAATGGCATCCATCATACAGTCGTCCCCGACAGTTATGTCTTAATATATCGTGCAGTTAGACTTTCCTCGTGTCTAATGCAAACGGGAAAGTGCTTGTGTGGATCCTTCATAGTTAGGTCGATATAATTCCTATCTATCTATCTTCATTCGCAACTCTTTTCCTCTTATCCGAAATAAATCCGAAAGAAGGCATCCGCAACCCAGACGCCGCCCCCTCTTGAATCCACAGCACAATCTCAACGATAAGAATGCATCCTCGCGGCACGCAAAGAACACGCAACCTAACACACGAGGAAAATCCTCTCACTGCAAGATACCGGTGTCGAAGGGAAGTAGAACCAAACGTAAATTCCAATCCGTACAGGACCGCAACCGCGGTGTGTTCTTTCAACTCTACTATCCAATCCTTCCTTCAATCCTCACGCAATATGGGGCAACGAATAGCGCATCACTTATGCAAGACAGGTCTGCACGCGGCTCACAAACGGCAACTTACCGTGGATTACGCCCAGCACATGGCCACCAATGCTCCCTGCGACAGGCAGACCATCCTCTTCCGCACCTGCCGCCTTGAGCAGCCACCACTTAAGCAGCCCGCAGTCCCCGCCTGGATCGCTGACCGCAACCGGCATCCGAGACAAGCAAGTGGTATTGCGCCAAATTCCAGCGTGCCGGGTCCCAGCGGACCCCTCGGCCATCGTCGGAGCACGCTCCGGGATTCGGGTGCAAAGCGATTCAATATCATGGGGTTCGGAGCGAGACCATTTCACAGCTCCGCGATCTCGTCGCCGGATAGTACAACACTAAGGCATTTCGGCTGTGCGGTGGCCGGGGCCAATGGGAGCAACCTCGCCTGGTGACACGCATCGTTCGGGCTGCGCCCCACTCTGAGAGCACCACTACACTCAACACTCGCGTCAACCATCCGGGAGGGGAGTCGTAGTCCGTCATCCGTCATCTCGCCTGGCATTGGGATTCGATCTCCTGCAATACCTGCTGCTCCGCAATCCCGTCCGCCATTCCCGCCCACTCGCTCTCGTCTCCGCTTCTCTTAAACTCACTGCCCCGGCCGCTGCTCCACAACCCCTACTCTCTCCGCCTCTCCTCACGCAGGGAAACCCACTCACCTATTCCACCCAAGCCCTCCCTCACGCCGATACGGTCCTCGCCCTTTCTCTGGATCATTTGCATGCACTGCGCGACATCGTAATCAAAGCCGGAACAACGTGCTCACCAACTGGATCCTCAAGCCACTAGCGTCCCCCAAACGTACAGAAGTAAGCACGGTCGCTCAACCAATGCAAAGGTATAGGAACTGCCTACTCTCCCTCCTCTCGAACCTTCACATCACATACGTTGTGTGGTGGTGTTTGTGTGTGTATGTGTTGTGTGTGGTGTGTTATGTGTGTGTGTGTGTTGTTTGCCCACCATGTGCGCCTGTCCTCGCGAGCTTCAAGAGTGCGAAGAATTATATCGGTATAAGTCGCTCTGTTTAAAGTCGCTTAAGTCTGCTAGAATGCTGTTTGTTTGTTTCGCAGCACACATTTTTTTCTAATCCTTGCTACAACACAATAATAAATTCAATTCCTGATCAATATTTTTCCTCAACTGCCTGTAATAAAATCTTTTGTAGAATATGTCCCATGCTCGTTTTTGCTCTCCTCTCCTTTCATTGATCCAGCATGTCCGGTTCTCGAGCTTCGCCGGGACTTTTTCCCCCATCTCACTATCTTTTCGCCGGTGAACATTCCTTGGCACCATCGTCGTTCGGCGTGCATCTGATCCGTAAGTGTACCTGGTTGCGAAGGCGTATCTGATGGCGTGTCCCCCGTATTTAGGTCACGTGATTATTTTAGGTAACGATATTAGACGGAGGACCCAAGTCACGTGGTTGAGTTATTGTGTACCCACAAAGTCGGATTAGCGACTGCCTCGTGTCAGGGAGTTCTAGTCGGGTCAATTTATGACAAACACCACCAAACCCACAACAAAATTGCAACAAAGGTTTCCAGTGGTTTTATCAACGGATATACGATCAATACAGAAAAAAAGTCTACACCTGAACATCCGGAAATGAAAACGTCATTTTCCAGAGACAACCCCACACACCACACACCACCCGGGGCTTTGAAAACCTAAGATACAGCTATAACTTCTTTAATAGATTGTGATTAAACAAACATACCTTCTTAGTCTCCGCTCTATTCCCATGGATCAGCAAATCCACGGTGTCAATAAAATTTAGATCGATGCAGTTATTCAAAACATGAAATCCCAAGATGCGCGTGCAAACCAAATGAAGGGCGTAAAATCCAATAAATGTTAATATATAATCAAACCTCTGTTAGTAATCACCCAACATTTATCAAAGATTCTAACAAAGGGTTTTCAGTCTTCTCTTACCAGAGAATAGCCATTTGAAGGGATCGTGCTTAGGCTGGTAATATTTTCAGCACGTTCATTGAATCTGCCTGGACAATAGCACCGTGATGGCGGGAACAGGACTCAAAAACATCCTGGAATGGGTGTAGGTGAAAATGCGTATGTTCATATGATAGTCCGGAAAATATCTGTATCCAGAGGCAATTTCCCGAGGCATCGACTGGTGAGCAAGTGTCTACATCAAATTATTGTGGCATCTGTAGTGGAGGAAAACTGAGTTTCATGCCCAACAGTAGAAGAGATTGAGAAAATGTATTCGTCCTTGCTAACGGTGACATCTCTCTTGAAGTCCTTGAAAGAATCCCCTGCAATTGTGAAGATCACTGATGAACTTGAAAAAAAAAATCAAGGATACTTGCTGCACAATCCAAAACGAGTAAGCTTGTGGCTGGTTACAAAAGAAATGCTCCATACTGCCCACCGCCCGCAATGATCAAGCAGATGCCTGGGTCTGGCAACACTTGCAAGCTGTTGCTGATCAGACAGCCATTTGCAGAGCTGGACACTACAACTACCAGACGTCCGCTTATCTCTAACGTACAAGAAAGATGAAGCTGAGAGCACACCAGAAGATCGAGACTTTCAAATGGCTTCCAGTGAAATCCGGAGTCCCACCTATTTGGGCAGGCCTCAGCGTGAGCCGCTCGGCCCACCCATGAGATCACTAAGAGACACAGAGAATGCACCTGAACTCATGCAGTAAGATGACAGAGGAACACCTAGCATTGTTACATAGGTCAGCCCCAATAACATCTGAGTCAACGTCCGCCATGCTGGACGTTCAATTGACTCACAGTCCGGAACAGCGATACAGCTATAAAAAGCAACTGGCCCTTGAAAGACATGCATTCGACCTCTCGAAAATACAGCACAAAGCTGAATGCATTTTCACCTTTCCTCCTCTGATCCTACAATTGAGAAAATATCATAAATGGTATCGTGGCAGCGAAGACATGCAACGTGCATAATATGAGCTGTGCGAACATAAAATCATCGAGAGATGATTGAAACCTGGTTTTCCTCTCATCAAGAGTAGCAGGAACACCAACCCTGGAAATTTAATGCTCTCCAGGTTGCTCCCACAGAACAATGACTCCATGCTATCCGACGATTCCTGGTGGTATCCCAATAGGTGATTTGCACTTGAGGACGTGATGAGTTTTGAGCTCAAGTCCTACCATCCATCCCTCTTTGAGGACAACAAGATATTGAGAGGCCGGAACAACCTTCAACTCTGATCAAGCCGTTCCAACTGACGCACGTACAAGGCCGCGCCATCCTGAAGAGTACCTGACACCTACACCTTCAGCACACCTTAAGAACTGAAAGTATGATCTTATGGGTGGATCCTCGCTGCACAAGCTCAAGTGGAAGAAGGGAGAACATATGGCAAAAATAGCCGAGAGCATATTCGGACTTCACAACAAAACATAGGACAGCAACTGGCTTGTCTTGATGGCTTATGGTGCAGCCCTTCGATAAAGCCGCCATACATATCTCACAGAGCACGGGGACAAAGCCAACAGCTTATCCGACGTGAACTTCACCGGAGAAACTTGAAAATTTGACGGAAAGAGAGATGAATTCCTATACTGTCGGAAAGTAACAAGAACAGCTGATCACCATTACATGGTGAGACAGCTGAAGAAAAGTGGGGCTGCCACAGTTAATTCTAGGCAGAAGGGCCAATGATGTGGACATTGCCAAACCAGCGTAATACAGCAACAATTCTGCATTACATCCACTACTAATCGGCAGAAGGCACACAGATTTGTTGATTGGCTTTGACATCATCACTCCTATAGCGATGGAAAACCACTATATCTACCACGAATCGGACAACCAGTCAAGAACAATCTGAAAGTATTATGACATCAACGGATCAAGCATCTTCTTGGGATATAAGTTTGCCGATCAATTATTATTCTGGCACGCCTTCAACAGGATGTGATTCAACATCTCGGTGTATGCATTGGGGAAAAAAAGTCAGTCTTTCAGAAACTCATGGAAGATTGATCAAGGCCTTCCAGTTGGTTTGCTGCATATTACATTCCACTTCGAGAAGTGTCAGCCATGTCGAATAAAGAAACTTGGCAGCCAAGCGATGCCGTTATATTTGGTGGTGGGACCGCACAAGCTCCTTCGGCACCATGCGTACAAGAATATTCACAAAGAGTAGGTCGCTGCTGCTAAGTCTGTTCGTTACACTGACGTCTTCCCCTCAACGGAATCTGCACAGTAAGTGTTCATTGTCTCCGATGTGTCTACCAGGTCATTGTTTGGATGGGAATGGGGTTGACCGTCGATCCTCTGGACTGCAGCTCAGAGCATACAATCGATATGTACCTATCATGACTTCCATGTAATGCTGCACCCGACACTCTTCTGAAAGATGAAACACGTGCACTGCACCAACAGCTTGTGAAGCACACCCTGTTGCAGCTGCACGAAAGATGGGCTTCCGTGTACTCTGCATGTGGATCATGCCAATTGACATTTTGTGACCATCCACTAAATTCAAGCCATCTGATGAACGTAAGACAGAAAGACTGAAATTGTAGACCGAAACTTGCTATTATGTAATGTTCACAATAAATGTTGTCAGTGGACCAGGTGTTCATGATTTGTTCAGAATGGGAAAATTTATTGAGTTTTTCAATCGTTGAATTTTGCCGCCATCTGGGATTATCATCGTTATAATACTGATCAGATCTAAATTATTGACAACATGTGGATTGCTATCCTTAAACCATGAGCCAGATACAACAATTATGTTTTTATCACAATTATCGAAGAAGTTATCGCTGTGTTTAGTTATTTCGAAAAGCCGGTGGCGGCCTACTTGAAAATGACTGTTTTAAAAACCCATTTGTCTCGGACGTCACATTTTGGTAGAATTTTTTTCTGTTGCCTCCAGTACTCCAGTGAAATGAAAAACCACTGAAAAATCCTTTGTTGGCAATTTGTTGTGGGGTCAGTGTGGTTTTGGACCCGACCTAATCCGGGTGTGACGGCCTGTGATTCCGCGGGAAGTCTGTGTTGGAACCCCAGCCCCCCAAGCTTCCCCCTCTAGTGATCTTCTCACCCGACGCCCCGGCTGCACCACATACTGATGACAGCAAAAAGGGGAATATTCCTTACGAACAGATCCGGCCAGCCATAGTTACAGGTTGAAGGATAATTTTTCATGCTCCGTTTAATGGTTATAAGAGAGAATCGAAGGAAAAGGAAGGAAGCGAGCAGCGATTGTGCCAGTTGCATCGATCGGACTGGCTCTCATGTGGACAAAGTTGAAGAAATCAAAAATACCAGATAGCTTTAGATCCCTGCCAAGGAACACTCAATGTTCATGTTTGGTAAGATTATCAGCGCACGCAACGTTAACTTGGCTATGAATGTCAGGACATGCCTGGGGAATGTCCTTCCAAGCTTTAAGCTGAGATTCAAAAGTTTACTTTTGTCACTAAGAAAAAGATATCAACCTTTCTGTCTAATGGAAATCCGTTGTAATCATCGAGCTCGCTTGCTGAAGTGATGTTTACCTGGTTAGAAAATCTGGAAAATATACCCTGCTTCACAGGGTGTGTCAAGTCCATACGGAATGTGAATAAAATATAAATAATTGAATTAATAAAGGGATAACCCTTTCCTACCCTTTATCACACCAGAAAGAGACTCTAGATGGTATGTTTGAATGTTCTCGGTGGTGGTAATGTAATCGTCATAATCCTGATTTTTGGAAGTCGGCAGTTCGATATCCCGGTACATGCTGCTTCCTTCCTTGTCGTCAGGCATTTAATGGGACAAGAACACTCTGGCAACCGTTAGACTGCCAAGCCGTTGTGCAGGCTTGATGATCACATTTGAAGTTTCTCCAAGAGGAACTCCGATATAGGTATTAATGTTTATAGTTAGGTGAACTTCAAGTTTTCTGTTTCGTGGTTCCCCCTGACCCATTGCTCACATGCTAAGGTCACACATTCGAAATCCCTATTATTCTATGCAATATCATGTCACTCGCTTGGATGTGGATGCAAATAATCTAAGTATTTGGGGTCGGGTGGTTGTGATGAAAGGGGGTAGAGTAGCTATCCCGCCGTCGTGAGTGCAATTCACAAACATTCCAAATGACCTCAAATCGAATGATCAACCTGTTTATTCCTGGTTCATGAATGACTGGGGGGGGGAGGACTTCCCCAACATGATACATTCACAAAAGATGATGTGCCATACCTCTAGGAGTCTGGGCCACACCTCTTCCACCACATTCTATAGAATGCACTTCCTCCCATTAACAGGTTGTCACATGTTTTCATATATTCTGTAAGGTTACATTTAAAAGTATCATACGGTTGGATCCTTGCCCATGGTTTAGGGAACTCAGTGTTCTAATTTCTGACCCTGGCCGATCATACCAATAAACTTGCAATGGTGCTGCTTCATTGCTTTATCCCGCATTTTGCGATAGAGCACAGACAAACACCATGATGGAAACCCATGGGGATTAAGGGAAATTCTCCCTTAACCTCATCCTGCAGAAAGAAAGCATAAAGGACGCGTCACGGCACCCAAGAGATGCCCTGGAAATGACGTTATCTTTCCCCAAGTTCGATCTGTAGCTCTCGCTCTTGAATTTGTCTGCTGTTCCTTCCTGGATTGGTCTGCAGTACACGTAGGTTTGTGTTACGCTCCTGCAGAGCAGTAGAAGCCCTTGCAGAGAACGAGGGA
>CM068960.1:108440622-108450863 GCA_035128595.1 Eptatretus atami
ATCAGTCTTTCAGAAACTCATGGAAGATGATCAAGGCCTCCAGTTGTGTGCAGATACATTCACTTCGAGAAGTGTCAGCCATGCTGAAATAAAGAAACTTGGCAGCCAAGCGATGGCCGTTATATTTGGTGGGGGGAGCACAAGTTCTCTGGCAGCCATGCGTTACAAGATATTCACAAAGAAGGTCGCTGCTGCTAAGTCTTCGTTACCACCTCAATGCTCTTCCCAACGGAATCTGCCACCAAGTTTTCTATCTCGAGTGTACACCAGTCATTGTTTGCGATGGGATGGAGGTGACCTCGATCCTCTGGACTGGGGCTGGGGACTTGAAGACAATCGATTTTGTACTATCATGACTGCCATGAATGCTGCACCAGACACTCTTCTGAAGATGATACACTGCAACTGCACCCGTTGTGACACACCCCGTTTGCAGCTGCAGAAAGAATGGCTTCCGTGTACTCTGCATGTGATCATGCCAAGTGACTTTTGTGACAATCACATAAATCAAGCCTCTGAGAACTAGAGATGTAGGAGATGAAATTGTAACCGTAAACTGCATATGTAATGTTCACAAATAAATGTTTCAGTGGACCAGGTGTTCAGTTGATTTTGGTCAGATGGAAAATTTATGATTTTTGCACTTGAAATTTTGCCGCCATCTTGGATTTCATGTTAAATACTGAATCAGATCTAAAATTTTATTGACACCAGTGGGTTGCTGATCCATTAAAACCATGGACCAGAACCAACCAATGTATGTTTATATCACAATTATTGAAGAAGATTATAGCTGTTTTAGTTATTTCAAAGCCCGGTGGCGGCCATCTTGAAAATGACTGTTTTAACCCATTTCCGGACGTCACATTTTGGTAGACTTTTTTTTCTGTTGATCAGTATATCCAGTAGGAATGAAAACCACTGAAAAACCTTTTGTTGCAATTTGTTGTGGGTCAGGTGGTATTTTGACCCGACTAATCCGTGTGTGACGGCCTGTGATTCCGGGGAATCTGGTGGGAACCCGAGATAGCTTCCCCCCTCTAGTGATCTTCTCACCCGACCCCCGGCTGCAACAATACTGATACAGGTAAAAAGGGAATATCCTTACGCCAGATTCCGGCAGCCATAGTTACAGGTTGAAGGATAATTTTTCATGCTCCGTTAATGGTTATAAGGAGAGAATTGAAGGGAAAAGAAGGAAGTGATGAGCGATTGTCCAGTTGAATGATGGGATGGCTTTCATGTGGACAAAGTGAAGAAATCAAAATACCAGAAGCTTTAATCCCTGCCAAGAATCACTCAATGTCATTTGTAAGATTATACAAGCACGCAACGTTAACTTGGCTTTGAATGTCAGGACATGCCTGGGAATGTCTTCCAAGCTTTAAGCTGAGACTCAAAAGTTTACTTTTGTCACTACAGAAAAAGATGATAACCTGTCTGTCTATGGAGACTCGTGTGTAATCATCGAGCTCGCTTGCTGAGTGATGTTTACCTGGTGTAGAAAAATCTGGAAAATATAACCTGCTTCACAGGTGTGTTGTCAAATCAACGGAATGTGATAAAATATAAATATTTAACGTAATTAATAAAGGAGTAAACATGTAATAATTACATTTTAACACAGAAAGAGACTGTAGTTTGAATGTCTCGGTGGTGTAATGGTTAGATCGTCCATTCTGAGTCTGGAAGGTCGGCAGTTCGAATCCTGGTACATGCTGCTTCCTTGCTTGTCGCTCAGCATTTAATGGGACAGAACACCTGGACAACCGTAGACTGCCAAGCCGTTGTGCAGGCTTGATGAGTCTAATGTTCATGTTGAAGTTTCTCCGAAGAGGAACTCCGATAATAATTATTAATGTTTATAGTTTAAGGTGAACTTCAAGTTTTCTGTTTCGTGTTCCCACCTGAACCCATTGTCACAATGCTAAGGTCACACATTCAAATCCTATATTCTATGTCAAATTGTCCACTGTCTTGGATGTGGATGCAATTCATCTAAATATTTGGGGTCGGGTGGTTGTGATGAAAGGGGGTAGAGTAGAGGTCAGGTAGGAGTGATGGAGTGCAAAATTCACAAACATGTCAAATCACCTCAAATCAACTGTCAGACCTGTTCAGCTGGTTCATGAATGACTGAGGGGAGAAACATTCCCCAACCGAATACATTCCCACAAAGATGAGTGTGCATACCTCTAGGAGTCTGGGCTATCCTTCCAGCCCATCATTCTATAGAAATGCATTTTCCATTAACAGGTCACATGTTTGCATATATTTGTAAAGGTACATTTAAAAGTATAACAGTTGGATCCTTTGCCCTGAGTTTGGGAACTCAGTGGTTCTATTCTGACCCTGCTCGAGTCATACCAAAAACTTGCAATGTGCTGCTTCCTTGCTTTATGGCCAGCATTTCGAGGATAGAGCACAGACAAACAACCATAGATTGGCAACCATGGGGATAAGGAAATTCCCCCTTAAGTTCCCCGCTGAGTGCAGAAAGAAAAGCATAAAGGACGGCGTCACGGGCACCCAGAGTGCTCTGGGAAATGACGTTACTTTCCCCAAGTTCAATGCCTGTGTTTGTCTTGAATTTGTCTGCTGTTCCTTCCTGTATTTGTCTGCATGTACACGCATGGTTTGTGTTACAGCTCCTGCATGAGCAGTAGACCCTGCAGAGAACGGGAGGGAGGGGGTCATATTTATCTTGGATACCTTTTGTAGTATTTCATTAATGACGGAAGTACAGCAGATTGAAATTTTGAAAACCAAAGTTACACTGTAAACATTTCCTGTATCATTAAAGTTTTGTTTCTGTCAACAACAAAAAAACACAACAGAAAATAGCAATGAAATTGCTGCATCTCTTGCATGTTCAAACATACATACATAGTACGCAGGGATGAATAAAGATAGCATGGAGATTACATTAGGTGTTTCATTACTATCTGTAAAAAAAAACAGACTTGCTAAAATAAAACACTCAGCTGTTCCATGAGCTGCTAGTGCAGGTCATCAGTGGCATTGTTCTTCATCAGCATGTGCTATTCGGGCACAGCCTCAGTCAGCAGCCACATGGGACCAGGGCACCCCCCCAGAAGCTTCCTTGTTAGCACCAAATATGTTACCCTTTTGAGCCTCGACGGAACGCTTTTAAAAAGTCTCATCATCTCAACATGTCAAAAACAGGAGAGAGTGAGGACACTTTAAATCATTGGCTCTGAACCAGGAGGGCATGAGTAATTTCCAGAGGGGCGCGAGCCCGTTGGAAAAAGTAGGAATTTCTCTAATTATTTTTGGAATTCTCTTAACAAGTGTTTGCATAATATCGTGATGAACATTAAAAAAAAAAAAAAATTTCGCCTTTAATAACTTTCGTTTTCTATTCGCAACTACACATACCATTTTCTGTATTAAAATTAATTTCAAAATTTAACATTTTCTTTAATTTAATATTAAAATTTATATTTTATTTTAATTTCAATATTAAAAGTTTTTTTTCACAGATTTGCAGTACCAATTTCAAACTAAATCATTCGCAATGAGTGCAAAAAGGGGAAGTATCTTGAAGAATATATTCGATTTGGATTTGTGTCCCTCCAAAAGGGTGACACAAGAGTACCCCAGTGCGTAATATGCTACAAGACTCTGAGCAATGATGGCTTGCGGCCACACGCTTGGAACGCCACTTGAAGCAATGCGTCCTGCTCTCGCTGCCAAACCCAAGGCATTCTTTGAAACAAAAAGGCAGTCCTTGAAGCAAGCTAAGATGGACAGCAGTGGAGCATTTCGGCAACAGACTTCAAAGGTTGTTGAGGCTTCACTATGAGATTGCCATGTTGACTGCAAAGAGCAAAAAGAGCCATAACATCGGAGAGACTCTCATAAAACCAAGTGTACTGCGTGCAGCAGAGCTCGTTCTGGGGAAGGATAGTGCAAAAACCTTTCCCAAATCTCTCTATCAAACGATCCCGTCAAGGGAAGGATCGATGAAATGTCTCAAGACATCAAAGACCAGTTCTTGACCAAGTAAGAGCTTCTCCTGTATTTGCCATCCAGTTGGATGAAACGACTGCTGTTGCTCAGTGTTCTCAGCTACTGATGTATGCTTGTTTCGTGTCAGGCAAAGTGTAAAAGAGGAAATGCCTCTTGCCATCCCATGGAAAGTTATACAACAGCAACAGATATTTTTCAAGTGGTATCAAACTTCTTCCAGGAAAATCAACTTTTGTGGGACTCGCTGGTTAGGGGTGTTACTGATGGAGCTCGGCCATGCTTGGTTTGCAATCTGGTTCATTACAAGAGTGAAAGAAAAAAGTCCATCTGCTATAGGTACGCACTGCATCCTTCATCGTGAAGCCTTAGCATCCAGAACTCTACCTGCTGAAATGAGGATGTCATACCGGCTATCAAGGTCGTCAACTTCATCAAAGCTGGAGCCTTAAACAGTCGTCTCTTAAACAGCAGTGTGGATATGGATTTGAACATCAAACTGCTTTTCCACACAACGTACAATGGCTTTCGAAGGGAAACATGCTTGGATGGCTTTATGAACTACTGACAAGAAAGTGGCAACATTTCTAGATTCACAGCAGAAAGCAGATCTCCATGACAAGTTCCAGTCTGAAGGATTTTTGCTATCTCTGGCTTACCTGGTGGACATCTTTGAAGCGCTGAATGCCATCAACCTCAAACTCCAAGGGAAAAACATCAACATAATCATGCACCATGACATCATTCGAGCCTTCATGGCCAAACTCGACCTCTGGAAATGTTGAATTCAGGATGGAAACACAGCCAGTTTTGCTCACTTGATTCTGCTCTCATTCACAGTTACCTTGATTCTGAGTTAAAGAACAAAAATAATTACTCATCTGACTGAATTGAAAGCAGAATTCATCAGATACTTTCCGATATAGATGAGAACGCGAAGCCTGGAATTTCATTAGGAACCCATTTCAATGTGAAGAGGCTGATATTTCAGACGAAGTGCAAGAGGAGTTTCTTGAGTTAAGTTCAATCCTCGGTGAAGAAGACTTCAAAAACTGGATCTAGAGACCTTCTGGGTCATGTACCTTCCTGTTTACCCTTTGATCTCACATCAAGCTCTTCGGATTCTGAAATGTTTGGATCAACGTATCTTTGTGAAGCTGCATTTTCCACGCTCGTTGCTGTCAAGACCAAGTACAGAAACAAGCGACATTGAAGGGACTTGCGTTGTGCTCTCTCTGGCATTTGACCACATTCAAGATCTGGTAGCTAAGAAGCAATGTCAAGTATCTCATCAAATATGCTGTGATATGATTTGCTTATACAGAATTCTTTGTTCACTAAAAAAAAATTTAAAACACGCATTTTTTCAATTTTTTTCTATTAATTCAGGAGGGATTTTTTATCATTTAGTTGAAGATGTGAGGGAGGGGGGGGGGTGGGGCGTGAGGCAAGGACCAACTACTAGAGGGGGCGTGGTGTTAAAAAGGTTAAGAACCACTGCTTTAAATGGTCACATCATCTCAATATCCAAAAACAGTGACAATGAGGACAATTTAAATGGTCACATCATCTCAATATCCAAAAACAGTGACAGTGAAGACACTTTAAATGGTCACATCATCTCAATATCCAAAAACAGTGACAGTGAAGACACTTTAAATGGTCACATCATCTCAATATCCAAAAACAGTGACAGTGAAGACACTTTAAATGGTCAATCATCTCAATATCACATCAGTAAACATTAAACGTTGTTATTACTCCACTTGCTTTCTCAACTATTGTTGTGGGCCGGGTTCGGTGGCGATAAACGACCACTAGGTGGAGCAGTGGAGTCGTCTCCCACCGAACACCCGGAATTTAGGTCGTGACTCTCGGACAACCGAAAGGTCATGGGTCACTTAGAGGACCGTGGTCGCCAATATTTCGACGGCGTGAGGTAGGGTCCACTTGTCTAATTCCAATTTACCTAATACCCACGCCTCTAACTACCGGAAACCACACCCTCGGCCGACTTTGTCGAATCGAATCCTATCACCAATCGGATCCGGCGTACCCGAGGGAAGTTACCAAAGCCGCGCCGGACCAAATGACAACTTACCGGCCCGAACGGCCTTACTAATTCTCAATACGCACCTTGCTCGGCCAATGAAGGAAAGCAAGAAAACGAGCTGGTACATTTACAGGGGTTTATTTATAACAATAATCGGGAGGGGGAGCACAAAAAGAGCAGAGTTATCACGAATAAAAGAAATGCAAACCATGACAATGAAAAACACTTAACAATTTCTACTTATACAGACTGGTGCACACCACCACACACACACACACACACACACACACACACACACACACACACACACCAAAGAAATGGTGGCCGCGGCCTGTATTTGCACCTGCCCGCCTCGTGCGGTCTGCTCGAGCTTGTCCGGTGGCGGACTCGAACCCACCGCCAACAACGCAGCACCAAGCACCGGGGACCAAGAACGGCGCCACAGACGCCAGCCAGCACGGGCACGGACCAGATGAGAACGCCAGCAGCTTTCTCTCTTTCTCAATTACGAAGGGGCGAACCTCGTTTGCTTTCGACGAGGCGAACCTTGCTTGCTTTTTCTCCACGGCTCGCCACTTCCTCTTATCCTCCGCGGGTCGAGGGACTCGCCTCCGGATTGGACGAGGGGTTGTCGGCCGACTCCTGGCCGCCCTTCATTGGTCGGGCCGAACACTCCCTCTAGCTGGGCGGGACCGCCCCTGAGGTGGTCAGCCCCCATGATTGGCTGGGGCACGCGTGCGATGCTCGCCCTCTGCTCATTGGCTGGAGGAAACGCTCTATGCCCTTCCTTGGAGCGGAGCTTCGATCCGAAGCGACAGAGGCTCCGCCCACGCCCTCAGCCAAAACACGTGGGCAATGGCGACCGGGTTGAGTGCGGGTCGGTGTCGCTGCTGTTGTTGTTGTTGTTGTTGTAGATGTAAAAAACCTAACTAAAAAAAAATAACTCACAGCGCACACACGAAATTCCCATTAGACATAGGGGACGGATTCTAACTATACACATACTTATCGAAATAACTGAACTACGGGGACTCTGGCTGTTTGTGTGCACAAGGTTTCCAAATCCGTAACACTATTACTAACCTCACCCCTCGTTTTGTAATAGTCCTCTCGAGTTAAACATCAAGCAAAACATTTTTTTAATCGATTCATTACGTCACAGTGCTTTCTTTCCTTTAGATGGAGCATTCCTTTTGCGCTGTTTATCACCACTCACAAGGTGATATTATGGTTTGTCGGCAAAGTGAGACTCCATCCTCGGGGGCCCCGTCTCGAAGATTGTGACCCACGATCGGTCGTTTCAGTGCCCCCTTGTCATCTCGGGGCCCCATGCAATTGCACCAGGATGCACGCCCCTAACGTCACCTCTCACCACGTGGTCCCACAATGCACCACCCAGTTCAACTTTTTAATACGAATTACTTTTGACAATCTAAGTTAACAAAGACTCATGAACTTGCAGTGGAAGTCTAAATTGGAAAAAGAACAACATTCATTCTTCCAAACACCAATTGATGAATCAATATTTCTGGTAACATTCGGTTCATGGAATTCACTCCAGACTTCAAAAGAACTGAATAACCATACATCGTGAATCTATGGCATTCATCATGCCACAATTTTTCCTGCACAAATGCTGTCATCCTCTACCACACAGTTAACTAAGTTTGCCATCCAAGTAGTTAAAGTGTTAACTACCCCCTAAAGCTTGGGGTTACTGTTACGACCTGAAGTGGTCCTGCACCGGGCATCCATCTCCTGCATTGCAGTTCTCAAGAGCCGTTCCCCAAACATGGCACTCAGTTCAATAGTTAACTCAGATGGCATCTTTATCTCTAGTCCAGACACTGATTGAGGCTCCTTGAGTGGGTTAGACTTAGAGTGCTTCCCTGTGGTTGATCGTGATAACTTCTTGGAAGATGGTTCTGCTGCATCGAGTCCCTCTTCCTGATCATCCGCTACACTTTGGTACATATATGGAGTTTCCTCGAACGGGTGAGAGTGACTCCCTGCGGATAATTGGGATGACTCCTTGGAAGGTGGTTCGGCTGATAGTTCTTCTTTCTGATCGTCAAGGTCAGATCGGTCTTTCTCTTCAATGTCTGATTGCCTTTTGGTCGAGCTTTCCATAGTTGAATAACTGTACCAAGTGTAATCTGTTGCATCTGCCGCCTGTAATTCTCTGTCGGGTTCAGTCTCATCTCATTGATGGGTGGTACGTTTTACGTTTTTGATTGTGTTGTTCTACTACGTTAAACACTTTTTTTATGTCCCCAAATATCTTGAATATTATGATGACCTTTGTACATCCGATTCCTCAGGAACACCCATTGACCAAACTAAGTGTAGGTTCCTTAGCCTTAGTGTACACAAAGTGTATATATCAGATCACGCCAGATCAGATCTGTGACTTGCTACAGGTAGCATGTAAACCTGTACCACCTGTTCCATGGTCGGGTTGTCGGCGACTAAACCATCTCCCCCACAGCTTTTTTTTGGTGAGGAGGGTGTTTGGATATGGACACCCAGCAGATTAAAACAAAACTTGTCAAAGGGCGGAGGAGCCCTTGTGAGCCAACGGCCATCCATATCTAGTGTCCAACTGTGTCGCGGACGTCCTCCTGCAGTTGGGTTACTTCTTATTAGGAGGTTGTGGGCAGGATTTGCACTCCGGCCACCGTAAAACCTTCATTCCGCAAACACAAAAACGCAAGAATCTGAAAACCCATCCGTGGAAGTTTAACCTACCTGATGCGCTTCCCTTCGCAGGGCAGCTCACCGGATGACGGGATTGGAGCAAAGCCTTCGGGACCCCCAATCTTTGATGATCGGAGGAAAACCACGGGGTAACATTCCCGGGTCAGATTGCGGCAGAGTGTGTCGGAGTGGTGCTGAGGTGTCGTCCCACACGACGGCAGTCTCCTTGGGTTACCTGAGCGGTCCTTCGGGTGGGTGCCTGGAATGTCCTATTCCTAAGAGAGGATGATCACCTGTCTCTGTTATCTCTGAGCTCAAGCGTTTGGACATCGGTATTGCAGAACTCTCTGAGGTTCGGAGACCGATTTTGGCGAGATCATGGTGGGTGGTTACACCTACTATTGGTCTGGTCGCTCTGATGGTTACCATGCCCAAGGAGATACTGTAGCTGTGTCCAATAAGCTGACTCCAATGATAATTGAGGTAACACCGGTCAACAAGCATATTATGAGACTAAGGATTCGTCACTCCTTAGGTGTCATTTCCCTGGTCTCTGTCTATGCTCCGACTGAGGCGAGTGATCTCACCTGAAGGATGCATTCTATGCCACGCTCGAGTCTGTGGTTGATCAGTGCCCCAGACGAGATACACTTCTAGTCTTGGGGGATTTCAATGCATCGACTGGAACTGATAGGGATGGTTATGAGACGTGTGTTGGTCTCCATGGGTCTGGAATTGTGAACCTGAATAGCACTAATTCCTTGCCTTTGCAAGAAGTCATGGACTTAGGGTGGCCGGTTCATGTTTCAGCTCCACAAGCTCATCGCTGGACTTGTATTCCAATGCTGGCGGTGTGCAAGCGATTGACCATGTCCTCGTTGATGGTCGCTGGAAGATGATCCAGAACTGCAGGGTCTACCGGAGTGCTCAGTTCCTCAATACTGACCACCGGCTTGTTTAACAACTCTAAAGCTGCACCTTAAATCCAGGAGAATGGTACCATCCAGCCTAGGCTGGATGTTGGCAAGCTCAAGGATGAGAGGGTAGCTGAGGATTTGCGTACAAGCTGAGTGGAGATTTGGGGGGTCTGGGTGCTTTGGGAGTCCTGAAGAGTTGTGGAGTGCCTTCAAGACCACTGTCCTTGATGTTGCGGTGGATGTCTTGGAACTCACCGGAGGGCGAGAAGAATTTTGTCTCTGAAGGGACACTGAATCCATTGACCAGAGTCGCAGGGCCAGGCTGAATGGCAGAGCTGAGCTGTTCAGGGAGCTGAGGCGTAAAATTACGTGCACTAAGGGTGGACAAGGAGGCCTATGTGCGAGGAAATCTGTGAGGGGGTAGAGCATCACCTGTGGACAGGTGATTCTCGTCCCGCTTTCAGGGGAATTTGCGCTTTGCGTTCATCCAAGCCCATCCCTCAGTGTACAGCAGTTAGAGCAGAGGGTGGTAGGCTCTTGACAGGGGAGTCCGAAGTGAAGGCCCGCTGGGCCGGTTACTTTGA
>CM068960.1:108450873-108461062 GCA_035128595.1 Eptatretus atami
CTCTCTGGAAAGGGAAGGGTGATCGCCAAGAATGCAACAAATACCGAGGGGTGACGCTGCTCTCAGTGCCGGGCAAGGGCTTTGCTCGGATAATTCTTGATAGGGTTCGTCACCATCTGCTTGAGCACCAGCATCCAGAGCAGTCAGGCTTTACACCCAAAGAGGTCAACGATTGACCGTTCCTTGCTCTTCGGGTCCTCACCGAACGCAGACGAGAGTTTCAGCAGGGGCTGCTTGCAGCCAATGTTGATCTCTGTAAAGCATTCGATTCAGTGAATCGGGATGCCCTCTGGAGGATTCTTGTCTTCGTGGGGGTGCACCAAAACTGAAATGATCTGATGTCTGAACTCTACTCTGGTACTGAGGAGTGCTTGGCTGAGGATGTCGGTGCGTACCATCTCTGACTTATTTCCAGGTGTTACTGGAGTTCGTCAGGGGTGTGTGCTGGCCCCCACACTTTTCAGCACATGTCTGGACTGGATTCTTGGGAGGATGTCGGAGAGATTAAGCTGCGTTGCATCGTTTGGGAATGTCAAGATCTCTGACCTTGATTTCACAGATGATGCAGTTATCTTTGCGGAGACTTTAGATATCCTTTTGGGGCCCTCAAGGTGCTGAATGAGGAGTCTGAGTCGCTGGGATTATGGGTTTCCTGGGTCAAAACTAAGATCCAGGCTTTCAATGACATCTTGGATGCTGCTGTCCTGTCTGTGTCTGTTTGTGGTGAGGATGTTGAGGTCGTGGAAAGATTCACTTACCTTGGCAGTGATATTCATGTCTTTGCTGGCTGTGAGTCAGAGGTCAATAGACGTCTGAGTCGGGCCTGGGGAGTCATGGATTCACTGGATAATGGGGTGTGGCACTGCCGGTACCTGTGCGGGAGGACGAAAGTCCGAGTCTTCAGGTCCTTGGTGCTTCCAGTCTTGCTCTATAGATGTGAGACTTGGACTCTGACCAAGGATCTGAGATGGAGACTTAATTCCTTTGGTACCAGGTCTCTTCGGAGAATCCTTGGCTATCGCTGGTCGGACTTTGTGTCTAACGAGCGATTGCTGAGAGAGATTCAAACGAGATTTGTTACCTGCATAGTCCGTGAGCATCAGCTGCGGCTATATGGACATGTGGCTCGTTTTCCTGATGCTGATCCTGCTCACCAGATTCTCTCAGGCATCTGCCTGGGGGATGGCCAGACGGAGGCCCCTGGAGTTCCGGCGGAAAGTGGACGCAATGACGCGCTGCTCTGGCGCATGCCTCCATACCTGACCTGACCTTAGCCTTGCGGTCGAAGCATTCCTTCCTGCTGTCTGCCTCTTTGTCAAGAAGCTTCCCTGCTTTTTCAAAGACAACAAACAATGCAGAATGGTGATTGGTTAACCAACTGCTGAAAAGTAAGTAATCTTCATTATCAACATCCCAGTTCAACATTAGATCAACTGGCATCCTTGGGTCACGACCATCCATCAAGTAGAACGGCGAGTATTCCGGTGGAACTGTGAGAAGTTGCATTGTACGCATGCAATACTTTAGCTAAGTGTTCTGGCCAATGTCATGTTTTTAGCCAGGGGGTAGAGTTCGGAGCAAGTTGTGCAAAGAACGATTAAACCGTTCACACTGGCCGTTCCCTTGTGGCCTGTAGGGAGTCGTTCTGGACCTCTTGATTCTGTATATTATACAAATTTCCTGAATCAGCTGAGATTCAAAATTTTGGCCTTGATCAGAGTGTAGCCTCAGGGGAACACCATATCGGAGAAACCACTCGTTCACCAGGACTCTTACAGTTGTCAAAGCTGTCTGATCTCTTGTTGGCACCGCCCACATGTACTTAGAAAATACATCAGTCATGATGAGAATGTTTTCCTTCCTATTTGTAAGTTCCAACACTGTCAAATCCATTGCCAAAATTTATAATGGATATTTCGCCAGCAAGTTTCCCATTGAGGTCTTCAAACTAGGTTGTGGGTCTTTCGACAAGGTACGTCTCTCACAGTCTTGACACCACGCTTGAATATCTTTGTGTAAGCCTGGCCAGTGACATCTGCACCTAATCAATCAGTTGGTTCTCTCAATGCCTTGACATCCAGCTTCGTCATACAAACACTAGTACTCTCTTTCTCAGCATCTGTGTCAATATCAATTGTTCCAGATCTCCATCTATATGGTCTTCAACCTTGCGGAATCACACTCCCTTTCTCAAGAAGATCCTTTTCCACTGATTGAACAGCAAAAGTGTATTTCTGGACATAGATTCTGTGCTGTCATCGTGGTTTCCTCCTTTGATTCGAAAATGGGAAAAAGTCCTTCGTCACCGTAAAACTGCAGGTAGTCGTGTAATTGCTTCCACTTCCTGGAGACTTGCAATTGACTCTGCTTCCAGTTGAAAATGTGTTCCTCATGCTTCTGGGCACAGCAGTGGACTGTTCTGTCAAAGGAAACATGGCACACCCATCACCATCATCATACTCTTGATTTGGTCCATGACTGGTGGACCCCTTTCTTGACAGGGCATCCGCACTGGCATTACTCTTGCCACTCCGGTGCTTCATCTCAAAGTCAAACAGTGCCAGCTGAGTGGCCTAACGTTGCTCCACAGCTCCCAGTTTAGCTGTCTGCAGACGACTCGGAGGGTTATTGTCTGTCAAAATCGTGAACTTTGCACTCGTGAGATAATTCTGGAATTTTTCTGTTACCGCGCACTTAATAGCCAGTAGTTCCAAGCTTCATGGAACTGTAATTTCTCATGTTCTTCTCTGGAGGTCGCAGACCATTACTGGCGTACGCAATTACTCGTTTCTTGTCATCCTGGGTCTGGGATAATACACCCCCAGACAATCCATGCTCGCATCCATCTCAAGTATAAAGGGCTTGGAAAAATCAACATACCCAAGAACGAGGGCAGAAGTGAGTCTGACTTTCAAAGCAAGAAATGCATCTTCGTGCTCCGGAGTCTATTTCTTGGAAACACTTCCGATCTTGTCTCGGCAACACGCTGCTACTAGGTTATGCAGAGTTCCAGCAATCTTGGCAAAGCCAAGGATATAACACCTGTAGTAACTGGTGAATCCGATGAAACCTCTCAACTGCTTGAGTATCGAAGGCTTTTCCCAATATGTTACTGCACTAATCTTCTCTGCATCAGTTGCCGCTCCTTCTCGAGAAATCACATGGCGCAGGTAAGTTACTTTCGGTTTCAGAAACTGGCATTTGATTGGCTTGAGACGCAGGTTGTGTTCCTCCAGTCGTGAAAGTACCACATCCAGTCTAGCGAGATGTTCTTCGAAGCTTCGGGAGAATATCAGAAGTTCATCCAAGAAAACCAACAGGTGATCAAAATTCAGATCCCTAAAAGAAAACATCATCAGGTGCTGAAAGGTTGCAGGCGCATTGCAGAGGCTGAATGACATGGTGTTGTACTCATTCAAGCCCATTGGTGTCGTAAATGCAATATTTGCCTTGGACTGTTTCCTCAGTGCAACCTGGTTGTATCCACTGGCTAAATCCAGTGTCGTGAACCACTACGATCCATGAAGTGCATCAAAGCATTATTTTATCCTTGGCAGAGGGAATGAATCATGGTGGGTCTTCCTCTTTAAGCGCCGACAGTCTACACACATCTACAACGTGTTGTCCTTCTTCCGCACTAATACTATGGGTGATGCATAAGGACTCTTGCAAGGTCTGATGATACTTTAGTTGAGCAACTTCCTGATGTGGTCCTTCACTTCCTCGTACTGATGGTGGAATCCGCCGGAATGGCTGCATCACAGGAATGTTGTCGGTTGTAACGATTTCATGAGGAATTTCGTTGTTGTACCCAATATCTTCATCGGTCAGTACAAGTGCCTTCCAATGTTTCCCAACAAAGTTTTCAGAACAGATCTCCCTTCATCTGTTTCATCAGAATGATCCAAGTTGACCGCAATGGGTAGGTCATCATTCTTTGGAATGTCCATCTCCCGGACCTCCAGGACATTATCCACCAAACTCCTACGAAACTCGTAGCCTGTATCCAACACCTCTGCAGTGTAAGACTCTTAGTCTGGTACCAGTTTTGAGCCAGACATCAGCATCACTTAAATTTACTACCTGAACTGGAAACGTAGCACATTGTACTTGTACACATGTTTTCATGAGAAAAACATTGTGGCAAATTTCCTTCTCCTTCTGAAAGTTCCCCATTGACGCTGTGTATATGTCCACTCTAGGTCCTCTGTAACCAATGGCCTCTATTGCTTGGGTTGACCTTGCTGGAAACAGAACATTCCTCCTACCTCTCAGTTTTACATAGTCTATCCTCCCTGCCTCACCTCCAAGACTGATCTGCTTCTCACACAACTGTAGTGTATGGGCCCATTGCTGGTTAATAGTTCCTATGTGCTTCAAATATGTTGATCCAAGGTGGTCCCTTAATAAGAGACGAGTATAGTTGATCACATTCATCCACAAAAAGCCAGGGATCTCCTCTTTCTCTGCTCCCATCGACTCATCTTCCAAATCCTTGAGCATGAGCACACATCTGCGTGGAACAATCACTCCCATAACTTTAATGTCCAATTCCAAATAGCCGATGTATGGAATTTTCAATCCATTGGCTGCCTTGAGCGCCAACCATCCATTGGAACCAAGTAACTTTTTTCCCCAGGGGCCATATAGCTTGGTTGAAGAATGATTCCGTGATGATGGTCACCGTGGATCCAGTGTCCAACAACCACTGAACAGGTACACCATTCATTTGCGCTGTTACAACTGAACTTTTGCCTACTGTCAGTGAGAAAAAGTCAATCTTCTGTAACTCAGGTGAGCTAGGAATTTCACCACCCACCACTTGGCTCACTGTGACAGGGTCTTCATGTTTTCCGAACCCCCAGAAACTCCAGCCTGCTCCTTTGTCATTTTCTCTGTTTCCTTCCTCCGCGACTGGGGACATTCGCAGGCAATGTGACGAGGTTTGTGGCAATTGTAACACACAATTGCTTTCCTCCCCTCCTGCTTGTAAGACTTCTGGTAAGTACTTGCCTGTTCTTGGAAGGGTCTCATGGTTTGTAGCAATTCATCCATCTGGCTTTGCTGTTTCTGCATTGCCAACAAAAGTTCATCTCTCATGATTGCATCCTGAGTGTGGGAGGCATAACTATCTACCTCCTAGCTCATAGACAATGCCGTGGGACTTTGGTGTTGGACGGGACACACGTTCCTCCACCCACCAAACTGCTTCCTCCCTCAGATCAAGGAAGTTGACATCAGGGTTGTTCCTCAGAATCTTTTTCAATACTTTTTGAAGAAAATTGTCCCTACAATTTTCAGAAAACTGATCAATAAGCATTTTATTTTGGTCTACTGCACTATTGAATGACCTGTTGAACATTGTGTTGAACTGAATCTCAGGGGGTCTATACCTTATTTCATTTTTAGCATTACCATCAACATTTGAGTATATGAAGTCCGCATCCTGTTGATGAGTGATTGGCTGGGGGCGTAGAATGTTCTGTACTTCCTCAATACAGTCCGAAACACATGCATCTTGAGTAGTCCTGGGCCGTCCAAGCAGTTTCTTCACCCTCAGTTCAGTGGGGATATACACCAATCGTTCACAGCCCATGTCATCTCGGCTACTCCCTGACCTCATGGTCGCCGACTCAAGTTGTCATCTCAGCCTCTCCATCTCTTTAGGGTAAGTAACCTCATCCCGTTCTGCAGAACTTCCCTCTCGTTCCTCCTCCTGGCATGACATCCCCCACCACTGCTTTCTCTCACAGTTATACAACTATCTATCCTGCCGACTACGCCAAATTGTAACCATCGGTTCAATTAAAGACGGGAACACATTGTCGATGTACAACGGGTTTATTTATAAAAACTGAGAAAAGAAGAGAAAACTAAAAAAACTGAAAGAACATCATGCCACATCACTAACAGCTTGGCTGCCGACAAAACAACATGGAAGTACATAAGTCATAATCTCATCATTATACAGTATAAGTTCCATCCATTCATCGATTTACTTCAAATAAGTAATCTGAATTTATAAAATCAATTCAAAATATGTACAAAGCATTAAACACCAAAAGAAACTTGGTGGATACGTTGGCCACTTACCAGGATGATGATTTGCAGAGCTTTTAAAATGCGCACCGCCATCTGAGTTCATACATGTAGCTGGTCTCTCTGGACATATGGAACAAATGAATGCCCACACTGCGCTTTCCCGGAACTCCAAGATGGAGTCGGCAAAGAACAGTCCGACCGCATGGACCCACAACGTACCATCGAGTTCAACATTTTAATATGAATTACTTTTTAACAATCTAAATTAACAGAGATTCATGAACCTGCAGTAGAAGTTTAAATTTGAACAATAACAACAATAATTCTTCCAAACATTAGTCATTACATGCGGTAACATTCGGTTCATGGAATTCACTTCAGACTTCAAAAGAACAGAAGAACCATGCATCGTGAATCTATGGCATTCATCATGCCACAGTACTTTACACCGAATGTCATATACTAATTAAACCGAACTGGTTTTGAAATGTTGGCTATGATAAAATAAAGACATTAATTGTAAAAACATCAAGTATGTGATTAGGCATTGTATTGCCTCATGGTTAAGGTGGCTGGCTTAAGATCTTAGGGTCCTGAGTTCAAGCCATCGTTGTTCCGTTAAATGAACACGAGGTGGGTCGACTCAGCCTGTCATCCTTCTGAGGTGGGCAACATGAGGACCAGCTTACTAGTAGCAAGGGGCACTGCATCAGCGGCACGGCTGTGCCCTCAGAAAATGATGCAACCACAGGCTGCATATGAATAAACCCTTTTGGTGAGATCCGAATCCAGATCTCGATACGATAATTATTTAATTTTCAAAGTGATTCTTCACCATTGAGAGATAGGGCCAAAAACGATATAGTACTGATATTTAAACAAGCTCGAATGAGCTAAGATCCTCATCCTCTTAATGATGACGTCATAAAAACGAATACTGACGTCATTGTGATGTTCAGGTTTGCGATAAATTATCCGTGCTAATGCCGGCTTGATCCCGCAAACAAAATTCAAACGGCTTGCCTAGTTTCGGAGATAATGGCATAGGCGATTTCCATTAGCGGCGATATTAGACGTCAACTTTTTTTCTAGGAAGAATTTCCAAAATCGGAGATGGTTACTGCCTGCGCGTGGGCTTTCTGCATATACATGGCAAGTTTCACGAAGATCCGATGAAAACTCTGGGTTGTGAAACAACTAGGAAGAATTTCCAAAATCGGAGATGGTTACTGCCAGTGCGTGGGCTTTCTGCATATACATGGCAAGTTTCACGAAGATCCGATGAAAACTCTGGGTTGTGAAACAACTAGGAAGAATTTCCAAAATCGGAGATGGTTACTGCCTGTGTGTGGGCTTTCTGCATATACATGGCAAGTTTCACGAAGATCCGATGAAAACTCTGGGTTGTGAAACAAAAAATGTCAAAAAATAGGAATGACGTCATAAAAATTGATATGACGTCATAGTGATGTATCATATGTGCGGTAATTCATCTCTGCTAATGCCCTGTTCGATTCCGCAAACAGAATTCAAAAAGCTTGCCTAGTTTCGGAGATATTTTTTTCGGCGATTCCATTAGCGGAGATATTTTGACGTCATAATTTTTTTTCTAGGAGGAATTTTCAAAATCGGAGATGGTTACTGTCTGCACAGGGTATTTTTACATATATACGCCAAGTTTCAGGAAGTTTCGATGAAAACTGTCGGCTGTAAAACAAAAAGTCCACAAGAACAACAACGTGAGTAAGACTTAGAGATCCTCCACGAGGATCTAAAAATGTAATGGGCCCAATATGGTCTTGTGGATCAGGTATTACGTGGCCGAGGTATGTGCTCCACCGAGTACTCTTCTAGTTATTTTCATTTATTTATATTTTCATTTACGGACGCTTCCCAATGGTTCTGTGTTTTTTCCCGGTGTAGCAGCTTCGATGTATGTCGGCATAAAACATTACCATGCTTCCCCATTGTCTAGGGTCGCTCAACCGGAATTTTTTCATTCATTTATTTTCATTTACGGACGCTTTCCAATGGTTCTGTGTTTGTTTGTTTTTTACTGGTGTAGCGACTTCGATGTCCATCGACACACAATTACTATGCTTCCCCATTGTCTGGGGTTGCTCACCTGCATTTTTTCATTTATTTATTTTCATTTATTTGTTTTTTCATTTACGGACGCTTTCTGATGGCTCTCTGATTTTCCCCGGTGTAGCAGCTTCGATGTCCATCGACACACAAAATTTCACCTTTCTACGTCACCCGGAATGGGAGCGAACATTAATATCAGCGAGTCAGTCAGTGAGTGGTTAGAAAGAACTTTATACATTAGATTCAACTGGCATATCCAGTTTAATCTCGAAGCATGGAGTTTAGCAAGGTTACCTGGAGACATTAGGCTCCTCTTTTGAGAGATAGGAAAGGATCTTTAATGTTCACGACATAAGTACAGTACAAACAAGAAGGGCACTCGGTAGAGCGCATACCTCCGCCCGGTAATATGAACAGGTACAAACCGCCCTAACCCTAACCCTTGCACACATGCACAGACCAATCATGAAGAAATGTAATACTCATGCATGCGCAGACGCAGCATCACGATACATTAGTGGCGTATTGTGGTTATATATATATATTTTTAAATCCGATAAAAAAAAAATTGTCATCATATGGGTGCAATACCCAAGAAGGAATGTGGCTTAGTTCCGTTGGAATCATTGTAATTGCTTCAGCCGTTATTGTTCTCGGCAGGATGACATTCATCAACAATTCTGAGGATGAACAAATTGGCGATTTTGCGATCTCTCGATGTGGTACTTTGGCGATGTATTGGGGCGCATTTTTCATTCTTCTTAGTTATGAAAAAGTAGTGAATAAAAAGTATGCTTTTAAATGCTGATGACTTCACGCTGTAATAATCGTTAAGCGTATCATTTTGTACACACTTGAATGGGTGGCCATTTTTCCCCGCACTACCCCACATATCGAATACTATCATACTCCATTATATATACTAGTAGAGTACCCGCCCAACGGGTGACCTTCTTCTGGCGCATACCTTTATTTGGGCGGTGTATAGGCAACTAACAGCTACCTCAATCGCTCCCAAAGTTAAAAAGAAATAACCCGGGTTATGTGCATGAAGCAAAAACATAACTACTGAGCATTGTGATTCAAAACAGCTCACTGTACTAGAAAACGTGGGGACAGGAATACTGTACGGTACTGTAAATGGTGGAGACTTGTAATACCCTCCCCCACCTGGGGGCGGCGCTACACGATACACATTTACATGGAGAGATTGCATCCCACCCCCCCCCACCTCATCCCTCCTACCCCAAGACTACCAGCAAATATAAAAACACCCCTATACATTCATTGGGGTCATGCTGATCCTACGTAGCAAGTCTGGATGTAATCAGCCCAGAACTTTAGGAGGAGCGTGACAAACAACCAAACAAACAAACAAACACACACTTGTCTGTGAATTATTGTCAGGATTTCTATAATACAGTAGTACACACACACACACACACACACACACACACACACACACACACACACACATCTGGGATATCACGAGCATGGTAAATACCTTTAAAATGTTTCCTTTGGAATTATTTTCATTACTATTTACACTGCTCCTATATATTGAAGAATATAAAACGATGGTGCTTCTCCTGGCCCCTTCCAAGAAGCCTTTGAAGGCCATTTTTTATAATAAAAAAAAACAATATTTTTTATTGGTCCCTTTGTATTTGGAGTATAGATAAAACCTTTCTATTTTTTGTAGTAAAGTGGACAGAGTTATTGCCATATACATTTTATCGCTCTCTTTTCACATATAAATCGACGTAGAAAGGCAGCATAGAGTATAAAATAATAATAATTATAAAACGTTTCACAAAGAACATTCTATACAGACAGCACAGTCTGTTTTAGATTAAGTTATCGAAATGGATTTGGCAAAAATTCAACGATACATGGTGAAAGGATTTTGTTAAATGTCCCATTAATCACAAGCGTTAAACAGTGGAGCCTGATATTTTTATGATGAATTGTGTTTTGCTAAATGAGGGGGGATGAAAAACGAGGGTAGGTAATGAGCAGTGTGACCACTCCTCATTTTCATAAATGCCAAGGTGAGCCA
>CM068960.1:108494183-108513968 GCA_035128595.1 Eptatretus atami
ATATTTTGATTTGTTTAACACTTTTTTGGTTCCGACATAATTCCATATGTGTTATTTCATAGTTTTGATGTCTTCACTATTATTCTACAGTGTAAGAAATAGTAAAAATAAAAAACAATACCAAATCGTATCTTGCCAAAAGTGACCACGTGTGACTTCTTTAAGGTCACACTGAGTGAACAGAGCTGCTATCCACCAGGAGCGACTCCTTGAGAAATCTGCCTACGAGAGATTCCGATGAGAATCGTTCTACAGAGTAACCATGAAAAATATCGTTTGCCTCATAACGTCACCAAATGACGTCATAATGTCTCAAGCTTGACATATCTAGAAAGCACTCATCGAGGTGTTCAATTGAGGTACTACACGATATGGTTCCTAAAACTTGAAAAATTTGACCTTGGGGTCAAATATGTTTGACCTCAGCTGCTAACCATGAAGGTCAAGGCCAATCGCCACCAAAAAACTCAGCTGAGCGCCAGACCATATACTACATTCCCATAAAGTTTGGAGACGATTCGATTAAAATTACTCAAAAAATAAGGGTTTCGTCGACTCCCCTGATTTGCGACAAAGTGACCTTGACCTTTGACCTGACCTTCAAAATTTATGCGCTGAAAGGGACCTCTATAGGCCTCTGATATGCGAAGTTACAAAAATTCCAATGAAAACTGTGCTCTGCAGAGTGATTTATACGTGATTACAGACAAAAAAAAAAAAAAAAACATATGAAGGTCAAGGCCAATCGCCACCAAAAATTAATCAGCTGAGCGCCAGACCATGAACTATATTCCATGAAGTTGAAGACGATCCGATCAAAAATACTCAAAAAATAGAAATCTCTCGGGGGTGGAAGGAGGGAAAGGGTGGAAGTGTAAGAAGGGAACTGGCATTGCCTGGCAACGCTGGGTACCTTTACTAGTATAAAATATCAGAAAGTGTATTTTTTCTATATCGGGCTGACATTGCAAAATGTAGATGAAAAAGTAGTTTTTATCTGGTGAAGGATAATGCTCTTTTTTGCTCCGACAAAAGGTTACCCCAAGGAAACGTCAGCTTATCTTTTGCTCCCCATGGCGGCTTGCATACCTCAATCAATTTCCCGTTGATTCCATCCCTTGACATTGAAAAATTCAGGGAGCACTCACCACATCCACCTGAATAGGATTTAGACAAAACATTCCTGCTTGTTGAACTTGAAATGATTTGGCACAGAGTTTTCCTGTTTTGGTTTGTAGACCTTCAGCATCACTTCCAAAAATGTATATATATATATATATATATACATGGCTATGTATGCATTTCCCGATCCACGACCTACGCCAAGTAAAGTACTCTGTGAATGTTGGGTGGAATCTTCGAATATTTACTGTATTCAAGGTCTTCTTCACCTGTTTTCCCTTGACTGAACACATTGCAGAAACCTTTTGCCAGGCCTTGATGCCGAAATGGAATGGTTCGGCTCAAGTGTTGAAGCTTGAGTTGCAAAAAAAGGTCGTTGTCGTTTGTTGTTTTGTGAAAGGTAGTGGTGATCCTCAACTGGGGATTGCGTCTGTGGTAGATGGCCGTGTCACCGCAGTGCGAAGCTACAGCAGCCTTAGGATGTTTCGTTGAATTGTTTTTCTCTGTACAGTTGTCAAGGCTGATGGACATGCTTAAAATCAACAGGTAAAGCTGGCTGGACACGAGTTCACCTTCAATTTTTGGAACAGACAATGAACCACGGCTACCAAAAGATGTCACCTTGAAGGGAAGTGCAAGGCCTGATAGACAAGGACAAGGAACAGGGGTTGGTTAGTTCCACAAGTAGGAGAAAAAACACAAGTGCAGGTGAGTGCATGGCTTGAAAAGAGAGAGAGAGACACACAGACACACACAGACACACACAGACACACACAGACACACACAGACAGACAGACACACGAGGAAACACTGGAATCAGCAAGTAAGAGAGTTGGGCTATGAAGAGTTAATCGGGGTAATAAAGATCATGGGTCAGGATGGGGGATGACTTGAGGCAGTGGTGCATTGCCTGCTTGAAGCCTTGTTAGGAAAAGTGAGACAGAACAACCTCTGGAAGGTAGGTCCATAGATGGGTGAAGAGAGGAATCCAGGAGGGGTGAGTGGAAGAACATGTGAATCCTGGAGTTGCTGGGAGGACCAGAGGACAGAGAGCAATGTTGGAGAATAAACGGTAGAAAAAGAGAGACCATGCACCAACCTGCCTGCAATGTGATTGAAACAGACCTTGTGCTTTGACCTCATCATGGGAGATTCCAATAATTCTGAGAGCTTTAGATTCCACAGAATCCAGGAGAAACAGATCTGATGCTGGAGTGCCAGCCCAGAGTGGAGAGCAGTACTCCATTGAGCTATGGACAAAGGCCTTGTAGACTGAGTAGTTCTGATTTTCCAAGGAAATCATAAAAATAATCTGAGTGGGAAATAATTGGATCGACTGAAGATGCTCAATCTGTGGCTGGCTTTGGAGGCCAGCTTTGTCACGTGGTCAGTCCAGGAAAGCTCATGGCTGATGGTGAGGCCTAGAAGTTCATGTTTCCATGCAATGAGCATTTTTGATGAATGTGGGTGGTTCTTTCTCAAAGAGCCTTGAGTGAAAACCAACAGCATGGAAAACCCACCCAGGCTCACAAGTATTTTCATCAAATTTTCATCCTTGTCATCAATAATGATGACAAGGAACACTATCTAAGTCTTGAATTTCTCCTTGGGTGACAGTACTGACAGTGGCTGACGCAATTACAATAAACCTTAATTCCAATGATTACAATAATAATTCGTCCCTGTATATGAGCCCCGTCTTCCCTTGGACCCCGGGTGACCACTCCATCCACCCCTCGCCCCTTAATCTACCATTGGCCCAACCATCTTCCCGTTGCGCGTCCACACACTTAGGGAAACGCTCAGGATCAACCACGGGCAAGTTTGATTTGACAGCACAAATCAAAATGGCGAAATTAGAATGGAAATGCAGCATCAGGGGCAGCACGGGTTTATCCCAGGTTGAGTGATGCAGGTAACCAAGGTAAATGCTACATGCAGTACAAATGGGTGGGGTGCATTGTGACATATATTTATGCTGTTTCCTTGGCGAATCCCATCTTCGAACAACTTACAAGGCCTTATTCCACAGCTCAAATATACAGGGAAAGTGTTCAAAATATATATATATATATATATATATCAGTTTTCGTGAAGGTAATATGAAGGTAGTCCCGAACATCCATGGCTTCGGATTAGTCTCCTTGGTGTTACCATCTGAGAATTTGTCCCACGACGTTGGTACCCAAGTTCAAACATCGTATGTGTTGAACAGCTTCGAGTTACAAGTGTAAACTAGAACGACACCCAGTAGAGTGCATACCTCCACCAGGCTGAACACTTTACGTTTCATATCCCACAGATAGGCCGGATCTGGATCTTCACCAAAATCGAATCGGTTCATCCTCGTCACACACCCAACCTGTCCACTAAGTTTCATCCAAATCTGTTCACAACTTGTTGAAATATCCTGCTCTCAGACAAACAGATGTGAACACATAACCCCCATCAACATTTAGTGGAGGAGGTAACAATGTCAAGTTCAAAGAACCTTCATATAAAAGATCATTTTAACCTGGGAACCAGGACCACAGGAGCTAGATGCACTCAGGTGGTAGTGACAGATAGGCCAATCCATTTGAACAAAAGCTGAATCGTGTAACAATTTCACAACAAATTTTTCAGTGAATAAGAACGGTACAAAGTGAGAAAAATATTTAGATTTAAAAAAGGCTCCACGGCTGCTGAATGGTTGTGCCTAGATGTGCTGGGTGCAGACAGTGTGGACATGCACACGTGCAGGTTTCAACGTCACATTCCGTGCAAGTTGCATGAGTTCACGAGTTCAAGCACATGAAGTTGCCAGTCGGGCTCCCTGGACCCTGTATAACAACCAGTGGTCCAAATCCACGATGTTAGGCCTGTCATGGCATCCATTGAGAATGTATATCCATCCATCCAGTGGGACCATACTCTGTACAGAGCATCAGTACTGCCAAAGCAGTCTCCTGGGCTACTGGGCACAATCCTGGATGGGTCGCCACTCCAACACAGGATACTCAAATGTCCTAATCATCCCAGCAAGCTGGTACTCATTGTGCCGACCTCAGAAGGATGACAGGTTGAGTCAACCCCACCTGGTATTAATTCCACGTCCAAGCAGGATTTGAACTCAGGACCCAAGGATCCCAAGCCCACCACCCCTAACCATTAATCCAACAGCAGGCATAATGTATGTCACTTTTATCAAAATGTTGCACGTTGTTTTAAATGAGAATGGTGGAAATTATATTTATTCACTAATATTATGGAGTCTGTTTATCAGGCATTAAACCAATCTTTCTTCCATCTCCACCCATGTTTGACTCTGTTTTGCCAAGTGTTGATAACAAAGAGTGACAAACTTGCTTGACTTTGCGGTTTCGGTTGTGTTTGTTATTTCTCGAGATGTGTTGCATAAAGCTTGCTATCCGAACGCACACTTCCATATATAGCTGCTGCATTGTCGGGATAGTTGTCTAACCTGGGGTGCTTTGCAGACAAAAATGTCTAGACTTGGGGAAACAGTTAAACTTCAAACAATGGAAGGTTTACGTTCTAACAGTTGGACATTGGAGGCCTGGCAGGATGACCCCCTAGACTAGAGGTACGCACACTCCCCTCTAAGCTGTCTCGCCTGTGTTTGAATCCCAACCCAGCTATAAACTGCCAACCTGGTGTTTCACAGGTGATTCATCAGTGTATATTCCGTCCTTCGGATGGACGTTAAACTGGGTGTCCCATCTGCCGACATTAGTTGGTGGACATTAAAGATCCCAAGGTGTCCTTCACGAAAAGTTGGCGAGCTGAACAAATTACAAATTCCTGCCGCAACCTACAGGGGCACTGCATCAGTGGCACAGCCGCACTCTCAGCCTCTGATACTACCCCACAGCATTGTGTTGCATACCCAAGAAGAAGAAGTGGGATATGGGAGTGTCAGACCAGGCAGGCACAAGCGGAACGATGTCGCTGGGAGCAGGAGGAAAAGATCACGATGACATATTAAGGATCCGAGTATCACAGCCTTGATGACTTGGAAGGAAGGTGGAACAGGACATCTCACACTGAGGGGTTACCATGGAATTAAGGTTGATCAGTTTCAATTTATGGAATACAAGTTTTACAAATATTTTTAGGCAAATGCTTAGGGAAGATCTGTGTACACAGATTTCAGAATGAAGAGAGGAATCTTGCTTTGAAAGCACAACGCAGACCTCAACGTAATTAGAGTATGCAATAAATAAATGGATATATGGTGGAGGTAAAGCAAAACTATAGTTCATAGCCAAGAAACAGGCTCAACTACACTTAAAGGCCTTTCATCTGCAGCTTAATGGAGTACTGCTCTCTTCTCTGGGCTGGGTCCCTGCTTTACACCTTGCTCACTTGATGGGGTACTGCTCTCTTCTCTGGGCTGAGTCCCTGCCTTACACCTTGCTCAGCTTGATTGGGTACTGCTCTCTTCTTCTCTGTGCTGGTCCCCTGCTTTACACCTTGCTCAGCTTGATGGGGTACTGCTCTCTTTCTGGGCTGGGTCCCCTGCTTTACACCTTGCTCAGGTTTGATGGGTACTGCTCTCTTCTCTGGGCTGGGTCCCCTGCTTTACACCTTGCTCAGATTGATGGGGTACTGCTCTCTTTCTGGGCTGGGTCCCTGCTTTACACCTTGCTCAGGTTGATGGGGTACTGCTCTCTTCTCTGGGCTGGTCCCCTGCTTTACACCTTACTCAGCTTGATGGGGTACTGCTGTCTTCTGCTGGCTGGGTCCCCTGCTTTACACCTTGCTCAGCTTGATGTGGTTCTGCTCTTTCTCTGGGCTGGGTCCCTGCATTACACCTTGCTCAGCTTGTGGGGTACTGCTCTCTTCTCTGGGCTGAGTCCCGTGCTTTACACCTTCCTCAGCTTGATGGAGTACTGCTTCTCTCTCTGGGCTGGGTTCCCTGCTTTACACCTTGCTCAGCTGTGATGTGGTTCTGCTCTCTTCTCTGGCTGAGTCCCCTGCCATTACACCTTGCTCAGCTTGATGGAATACTGCTCTCTTCTCTGGGCTGAGTCCCGTGCTTTACACCTTTGCTCAGCTTGATGGGTACTGCTCTTTCTCTGGCTGGGTCCCCTGCTTTACACCTTGCTCAGCTTGATGGGTACTGCTCTCTTCTCTGGGCTGGTCCCCTGCTTTACACCTTGCTCAGCTTGATGGGGTACTCGTCTCTCTTCTCTGGGCTGGGTCCCCTGCTTTACACCTTGCTCAGCTTGATGTGGTACTGCTTCTCTTCTCTGGGCTGGGTCCCCTGCTTTACACCTTGCTCAGCTTGATGGGGTACTGCTCTCTCTCTGGGCTGGGTCCCTGCTTTACACCTTGCTCAGCTTGATGGAGTACTGCTCTCTTCTGGGCTGAGTCCCCTGCCTTCCCCTTGCTCAGCTTGATGGGGTACTGCTCTCTTCTCTGGGCTGGGTCCCTGCTTTACACCTTGCTCAGTTTGATGGGTCCTGCTCTCTTCTCTAGGCTGGTTCCCTGCCTCATACCTTGCTAGCTTGATGCCATGAAACCTGCAAGGCTTTCAGGATCATTGGAATCTCCTGAGGATGAAGCTGAGTATATGGGTGTATCACTTCAACAATGCAGACAGGTTGGTGTCTATATATCTTCCGCGCTTTTTCTGGTCTTGCACCTCTGCTCCTGCCGTGCTCTGCCCGCCCTTCCCCATCCCCCCTTCCACCAGGTTTCTGCACAGTGTACACAGTTCACCATCAATCCCCTTCTGGTGAAACTACCCAAATCCAGGATCACTGCTTACTTCGACTCATTCGCTCCTCCTTTCTCCCACCTGTGGAACCAACTTCCACACCCTCTTCAATCCCATTATTCCCTCCAGGTTTTCAAGAGAGCTGTTAACCACCATCTCAAGTCATCCCCATCCAAAACCATGATCTATTCTAAACTCGTTAAACCTCACCAGCTCATCACCCCCAAATTGTGCCAAATTTTGTCCCCCTTGCGTTCTTCCTCTACCCCTCATCGTGACCCGCATCCCATGATTGTCCATCTCCATCTATTTTCTCCCTCAGCCCTGTCATGGGCATATCCCCCCTCTCTTTTTGTTGTTCACCTCACCGAAGGAGAGGGTATTGCATTTGGGTCAGTTTGTCTGTCTGTCTGTTTGTCAGCACAGTACTTTCGTGTTTTTCAACGCAAACCGCTTGTAGGATTGAGATGAAATTTTCACCAAAGGAGCGACTACTCATGTGGAATATTTTACTGATAATTATGACGTCATAGGTGACGTGGTTGGAAAAATGGGAAAAAATTGGACCTCTATCTCTGAAACCGCACAAAGGAAAAAATTGAAACTTGGCACATGGCAAGTACTCATCATGGGGAATAGGTGCGATTTTTGATGATGTCATGGGTGCCTTCATTATGACGTCATAATTGCATATGTAGAACGCTACATCCGATCAGTATGAATTTTTTTGGGTCATCTAGGGATAAAATGGTCCACAAAATATTTTTGATGACATCATTGGTCACGTGATTCGGCAGCCATATTGTTTATTTTTTCTTTTTTTTAAACCTTTAAAAATCTTCTCTTAAATGGCTGAACAGATCGAGGCGAAACTTTGCACGTATGACCGCCGATGAGGAAAAAAAGGTTCACACATATGATGTCACAGGTCACATGGTTTGGCAGCCATATTGGATTTACCTGAAAACTGATAAAAATACACCACTCAAAAGAAGCCCTGGTGAGGGTCTGCAATCTCTGATTGCTATTTCTCTTGTTAATTATGTAACGCACCAGGACAGAAACATCACACAAAAGTCCTGGTGAGGGTCTGCAATCTCTGATTGCTCTTTTTCTTGTTCCTTTTGTTACGTTGTTATCCTGATCTGTTCTGTGTTCTAGCTCTTCCACGAGCCTCGACTTTGCACATGAAAAACAAACCTCCATTATTTAAATCTCAACTAAGGTAGTCTTCATCTACAAATATGAGATGCACAGGCAGGGGAAAGGAGGGGGGAGTGGTAGTGGAGAGTGGTATGGTATACCTACCAATAAAAGATGAAAATGGCATTGTTTGAGAACTCATTAATCAGGTCCTGAACCCTGGAAAGGTATATTTATATACCTGACAACGATGAGACGACAACCAATCCGTTTCCAAAATGTGATCTTGAGTTTGATCCTCTATCTGTCGTTGAATTAACACCAGGTGGGTTGACTCAGCCTGTCATCCTTCCAAGATCGGCAAAATGGGTACCAGCTTCATGGAAACAGGGGGCACTGCATCAGAGGCATAGCTGCGCTCCCAGAAAATGATGCAAACAGCAGCCACAGGCTGCATACGAAAGAACAACAACAACAAAGTTACATTAAATTTGTATAGACCTTTTTTGAGCTATATATTTTGGTAATGTATACCATACTAAAGGGTAGAAAGTATATTGTACAGTTCAAGACACAATCCAATTATTTTGTTGTAAAACATATATTCGGGGAATTATATAAAAACACGTATGAGACAGGGAAATTGAGAAAAGGAAAACTCAGAAAAAGGGAGGTATAGAAAGATTATGGTATAGATATACATGATAAGGTATAGAAAGATTATGGGAATGTGGGAGGAATGGGTAGAGAAAGAAAAGAATGGAGCAGATGGCACTAATGGGTCTCTGGGAATATTAATGGGAGGGAAGGGAAAAGAGAAAGGCGGGGAAGGGGAAGGGACGTGTCAAAAATTCCACCATATTCACGTACGTAATAAAAAGATGGTTCGTAACACGTGCAGAGGCAGGAACAAGGTAATGCTATCAGCTAAACCCTTAAAATTTCTCACATCCGAAACGAAGCACGTTCGAGTTGTATCTGCAATATAAATAATTATAAAATCGAGGGTTTTCACCTGCCCTAGATGGTCAACAGAGGAAGTGAATATTAGGCTTGTCATCGCAATACGTTATCAACAGAAAGCAAATGATATATTGTTGCGGAAATGGCCCTTAGTGTATTATTAAATATAGGATTAGCCCAGATCCCCCCTGAAATGCATGTTTAGCCAGGTTGTTCGGTAATTGGACGTGACATGTGCGTCGGAGGTGTAGCAGGCTGTCCAGTGTTCATACAGTGGTGGTGGACCGGGAGGCGCCTTGCTTCGTTTTCCTTCCCTCTCCGCACTAGCCCCGCCCAGCGCTCTGAGAGTGCCGGTCGGCGAGACGTGTCGGCAGCCGATTGGTGGTGGGCAGCTGCAATCTCGAGCGATGGACCAATCACGGGTCCCCGGGGGAGTGTCCAGAGCGAGCGCCGGGAAGGCAAGGGAGTAAGAGTAACTGCCTGAGGGTCGAGTCGCGATCGGCTGTATAAGGGCGCTGTCACACCTTGACCTTTTAGCCAGCGTATGGCAACGTATCAAAATGTATGTAAAATGCTGGCGTACGCTGAACTATTGATGTTTTTTTTTAAGTTTGGGCATTTTCAACGAGTTGGACGTATGCATAACGTATTAGTAACGTACACAGAACGTTTCGATAACTTATAACATAACTTACCAACAAATGCCTTAGCGTGTTGTCGGCGTTCACAACCGATGCCCAACGATAGTCTAACTAATGCATAGCGCGGCAGCGTATCGCCGACGATCACGTGGCGTAGCCTATGAATAGGCTGCCGCTCAATGATTTAAAGGCCCCGTCACACCTTGACGATTTAGCCAGCGTATGCCGACGTATGAAAAATTTGTCTATAACGCTGGCACACGCGAATACGTATGGGTAAGTTTTGTATACGTTGTCGCGACCGAGTGTTTAATATCTTCCAACACGGGATACTGGAAGTGTCCGAGCTTAAGCAGTCCACGTGTGGACAAAGCGAACAACACAACACTTCCACTGTGTTTCAGATCGACCTCTAGGGTAGGCACGATCTTTTTGGCTCGATCTCCAAATGGCTGGTAACAGAATGGATTACACAGCACACAATCTGCCCGAACTCTTGGCAACAATAAAGTTCCAAAAAACAAATCGATAACTCACAGCTCCGCTCGACGATAGCCGGAATACGATACACTCGCCCGATTTTACTCAATCCTTTAGTCAGAGCTATCAACGATCAGCGCGACTGGGCTGTCGAGAGGCTTTTAAGAAACCACTTGAAAATCACGTTCAAACATGCGATTCGGAGCGCGCGATATATTTTCCACTCGCGATCTTAGAGCCACGCAAGAGAGAGAATGAAATGGCCCTTAGTGTATTAATTAAATATAGGATTAGCCCAGATCCCCCTGAAATGCATGTTAGCCAGGTTGTTCGGTAATTGGAGTGACATGTGCGTCGGAGGTGTAGCAGGCTGTCCAGTGTTCATACAGTGGTGGTGGACCGGGAGGCGCCTTGCTTCGTTTTCCTTCCCTCTCCGCACTACCCCGCCAGCGCTCTGAGAGTGCCGGTCGGCGAGACGTGTCGGCAGCCGATTGTGGTGGGCAGCTGCAATCTCGAGCGATGGACCAATCACGGGTCCCCGGGGAGTGTCCAGAGCGAGCGCCGGGAAGGCAAGGAGTAAGAGTAACTGCCTGAGGTCGAGTCGCGATCGGCTGTATAAGGGCGCTGTCACACCTTGACCTTTTAGCCAGCGTATGGCAACGTATCAAAATGTATGTAAAATGCTGGCGTACGCTGAACTATTGATGTTTTTTTTTAAAGTTTTGGGCATATTCATAACGAGTTGGACGTATGCATAACGTATTAGTAACGTACACAGAACGTTTCGATAACTTATACATAACTTATACCAACGAATGCTTAGCGTGTTGTCGGCGTTCACAACCGATGCCAACGATAGTCTAACTATGCATAGCGCGGCAGCGTATCGCCGACGATCACGTGGCGTAGCCTATGAATAGCTGGCCGCTCAATGATTTAAAGGCCCCGTCACACCTTGACGATTTAGCCAGCGTATGCCGACGTATGAAAAATTTGTCTATAACGCTGGCACACGTCGAATACGTATGGGTAAGTTTTGTATACGTTGTCGCGATCCGAGTGTTTAATATCTTCCAGCACTGGATACTGACTTAATGTCCGAGCTTCAAGCAGTCCACGTGTGGACAAAGAGAACAACACAACACTTTCCACTGTGTTTCAGATCGACCTCTAGGGTAGGCACGATCTTTTATTGGCTCGATCTCCAAAATGGCTGGTAACAGAATGGATTACACAGCACACAATCTGCCCGAACTCTTGGCAACAATAAAGTTCCAAAAACAAATCGATAACTCACAGCTCCGCTCGACGATAGCCGGGAATAACGATAACACTCGTCCGATTTTACTCAATCCTTTAGTCAGAGCTATCAACGATCAGCGCGACTGGGCTGTCGAGAGGCTTTTAAGAAACCACTTGAAAATCACGTTCAAACATGCGATTCGGAGCGCGCGATATATTTCCACTCGCGATCTTAGAGCCACGTCTGCTCCTAACAATGGCGCCCGCAGCTCTCACGCGGTCCGTCCACCACGTGCCGACCAGCCAACCAATCCCGGGAGCCTGAAAAAGGTCACGTGACATGGGCGGGACACTAAATTTGGTGAGAACATGGTTTTTTCTCACAGTCGCTCCCACCTAAAGTAAAACCCGTCGGATAGACAGCGTTTGAAACCAGTTATTGTACTAGTTGCAAATCACAGGGCAATATGATGGCGGTGATTGTTAACATTCTTGTACAATAACAATGTTCATCCCCAACACAATATTAACACACACACCACATTAATATCTACCCCCATATTTACCCATCGCCGCACCACAAATAGAGAGACAAAGGGAACTAAACTTAAGTCTGGTGCTCCTTGTCTACTAGATGGCGACTGAGAGGTCAGCTAGTCTGTTCTCCACTCCTTTCACTTGTTTGACTGTGAGGTCGTATTCGGAGACAAGAAGCACCAGCGCAGAATACGCTGGTTGGAGGTTTTGGCTTTGGCTGAGCCAACCGAGCGGGGGTGGTCGCGGTAGATGGTGATGGTCCATGGCCAATATAGACAGCTAGCGCAATAGCGCTTGATGTCTCGCAACATCGCGGGCCATATGAACTGATCCTTGACCTTGGCTAAGGTCTTGGCCGCTCCGACCTGACCGAGGAAATATTGTCATGGGCCAATTGCATGACTGACTGACGATGCCTCCTGGTACGACAACTCGGTGTCGTACCTTCCACGTCTGGGTGAGGACATGTTCTTGGGGGAATATTTATGCATCAGCGCACCTGCACCATTCACATAGTAGCCTGTTCGTCCAGCTCGGAGTCTCTCCCATCTCCCAGAGGGTGGCCAGGGTGGGATTGAAGTGCTGATCCTCCACTAGACTGGTTACCGCAGACAATGCGGGAGTGACCTCAGGCACAGAACTGGGGTTGCGAACCGCCTCGGAGGACTGACCCTCCTCACCGGATTTGCCGACCGGCGAACAAGTACTGGGGTCCCGTGTCACAGCCGGGACCGGTCCCTGAGGAGCCCGGCTCCTGAGGTTGGCCTGACTGGAGGCTCGGGTGGACTTCAGTCAAGCACGTCACCGTCGGAGGCTGAAGTCGAGGTGCGAGGCTCCTCGGCCAGAGTGAAGATATGTCTGACTCCGCCACTCTCTCCGCCGGTTTGTCTGGATCTAGTATCCACCCCACAGGTCAGAGTCAATAACTCCTCCCTGGCCATTGCATCATTGCCAATCAGCAAGGATACCCCCGGTACAGGGTAGTAGGGTACCACCCACAGGTCATTAGACCCATAAAAATGTCACTCCGGACCTCGATGAGAGCAAGAGGATACCAGCCAGGAACCTGGTTAATGCCCCGAAGGACGATATACTCGCTGGTATAATGCATCTGAGAGGCCGGAACTACCCCGCCCGGAGAACACACAGCGTCGCTCCAGTATCCCGAAGGTATTGGGCCTTAAACTTCACCACACCGAATCAAGGCCACCCAAGAAGGCTGTCCCTGAATAATCCTGAATACAGAGGATGAATGGACTTAGCTTCGGTGGCAGTGACCTCTGTCACTGATGCCACCGTCAGCTCGACGGCCGCAGTTGATGACCTCCACTGACCTCCCTCCGATTTAACAACCGGGTTGCCTCGATAGGCCGGACTAGCTGGGTTAGAGAAACAGCGGTCTCCACCGTGCCCCACGCTTTGCAGAACTCGCACCAGGGCCGTGCCCTGGCCTGCAGCTCGCGACTGCCACCAGTGGAGGGCATCGGGAACCCTTCCCTCGATCCAGCCGCCTGGCAGAGGGGGGACGGTCTTGACCGCAGAATCCTCCGTCTTACGACGCGACTGCGTGGCTTGCAACATCTTGCACGCCAAAACATGTTTATCAATAAGCTTGACCAGTCTGACAAGGAAACAGTGTCTTTATCGACAAGAAACAACGCTAAGTCCGGCGGAAGCTGTTGATCGATACATTAACGCACCAGGAGTTCCGCAACCGCTGGAGGTAACTCAACGCTGTTCCCCTCGAACCATCTCTGCAGCTGTTCCAACAAGACCCGCAAATGTTCCTCATAGGTTTGACTGGACTGACGAGTCCAACTGAAAAAATTACGCCTATAAATACACGGGGAACCGATATAGGCGTTCAAAATCTCGGCCTTCAACTTTCGGTATTCGTTTACGTCCCGGTTGCCTCCTCGCATATACCTCCCTCGCCTTTTCAGATAAATGGCTAACAATATGGCCGACCCACAAGCTCTCATAAATGCCACCGGAAGTCAACAACTTCTCCACCAACTCCAGATAGTTTCTGGCTTCGTGTCTCCCGTCCAGTCCGGAAAACGAACATGAACAATTTCCGGGACTGGTGCAGCAGACACATCTGCCCGCTGTCGTTCAGTCAACATTCGCCACTCATGCTCTCTGACGCGTTCAGCCTCTGCCGCGTCATGCTCTCTGAGCGCTCAGCTCTGCTCTTCAGCTATCTCTGCGTCATGCTCCCTGAGTCGCTCAGCCTCTGCCCTGTCATTCTCCCTGAGTCGCTCAGCCTCTGCCACGTCATGCTCTCTGACACGCTCAGCCTCTCCCTGAGTCGCTCAGCCTCAGCCGCTGCTCTTTCAGCTATCTCTGCGTCATGCTCCCTGAGTCGCTCAGCTCTGCCCTGTCATTCTCCCTGTTATACATGTCGAGTTGTTGAACCGGGGTCAGCCAGACCAGAAGTCGAACGCATGCATTTAGTCATGATGGGATCGCTCCCTAACATATCGGGTTCAGTGACCGGTGTCAAGGCTGATCGTCGCTCACTCGACACACGTGACTGCACATGATAGGTTGATCTCTACTTCTCCAGCGACATGGTTTGGCTACGGTTATCATACACAAGGCACAAACACTAAGTCTAAAGGAGGCTGGGTCGAAATATTTCAACAATATCTTTCACCACATGGGACGGGCAATCACACAGGGGAGACAAACAATATTGGGGGATACCGTAATCGCACACAATGCTCTGTTGGGAAAATACAACACGAATACCCATATCCGCACATCAAATTCTAATGAGAAAGAACGTACAAATAACTCAGTTTTTTTTTATTGTTGGCCGATGACTGGTGTAAACACAAGATAGCTCCTATGGTGAGAAAATCCTCCAATATGGCGTCTGCTTGAGAAGGTTCTCAAGATGGCGTCCGCTGGTGAGAAGGTTCCTCCAAGATGGCGTCCGCTGTGAGAAGGTTCCTCCAAGATGGCGTCCGCCAGTGAGAGGTTCCTCCAAGATGGTCCGCTGGTGAGAAGGTTCCTCCAAGATGGCGTCTGCTGGTGAGAAGGTTCCTCCAAGATGGCGTCATATGGTGAAAATCCTCCAAGATGGCGTCTGCTGGTGAGAAGTTCCTCCAAGATGGCGTCGCTGGTGAGGTTCCTCCAAGATGGCGTCCGCCGGTGAGAAGTTCCTCCAAGATGGCGTCCGCTGGTGAGAAGGTCCTCAAGATGCGTCCGCGTGAGAAGGTTCTCCAAGAGGCGTCTGCCGGTGAGAAGGTTCCTCCAAGATGGCGTCTGCCGGTGAGAAGGTTCCTCCAAGATGGCGTCCGCGGTGAGAAGGTTCCTCCAAGATGGCATCCCGGTGAGAAGGTTCCTCCAAGATGGCGTCGCTGGTGAGAAGGTTCCTCCAAGATGGCGTCCACTGGTGAGAAGTTCCTCAAGATGGCGTCCGCGGTGAGAAGGTTCCTCCAAGATGGCGTCCGCCAGTGAGAAGGTTCCTGCAAGATGGCGTCTGCCGGTGAGAAGGTTCCTCCAAGATGGCGTCCGCTGGTGAGAAGGTTCCTCCAAGATGGCGTCCGCCGGTGAGATGTGTCTCCAAGATGGCGTCCGCTGGTGAGGGAACGATGATCAGATGAAGGAAGATAGCGACCCACTGTGGAATTTCTGTCTCAGTTCGAATGTCTCTTACTTGAATGAATCCCGGACGAGCCGCCCATTTGTCGTGATCCCGAGTGTTTAATATCTTCCAGCACGGGATACTGACGTTAATGTCCGAGCTTCAAGCAGTCCACGTGTGGACAAAGAGAACAACACAACACTTTCCACTGTGTTTCAGATCAACCTCTAGGGGTAGGCACGATCTTTTATTGGCTCGGTCTCCAAAAGGCTGGTAACAGAATGGATTACACAGCACAAAATCTGCCAGAACTCTTGGCAACAATAAAGTTCCAAAAACAAATCGATAACTCACAGCTCCACTCGACGATATCCGGGAATAACGATAACACTCGTCCCGATTTTACTCATCTTTTAGTCGGAGCTATCAACGATCAGCGCGACTCGGCTGTCGAGAGTCTTTTAAAAAAACCACTTGAAAATCGCGTTCAAACATGCGATTCGGAGCGGGCGATATATTTTCCACTCGCGATCTTAGAGCCACGTCTGCTCCTAACAATGGCGCCCGCAGCTCTCACGCGGTCCGTCCACCCAGTCCGACCAGCCAACCAATCCCCGGGAGCCTGAAAAAGGTCACGTGACGTTGGGCGGGACACTCAATTTGGTGAGAACATGGTTTTTCTCACAACGTCAAGACGCACGCTGAAGCATGCTGGCATAGTCGTCATACACGAGCTGTCGACAAATTTTAAGCATGCTCAAATTTTTCGACGTATCCAGCGTATACTCAACGTTCCACATACGCTGGCCATAAGTTGTAGGCACGTTATGCGATCGTTGACACACATCGACACACGTTACTTGTAAGTTACTCATAAGTCGAAACACGTCGAGGTAATGTTTAGCGTCAGTGTTCCACTCCATGGTTTTTTTTTCTTTCTTTCTTTCTTTCTTCGGTATGACGGTGAGTGTGACACTTCGATTTCTAGTGCGGTTATAATATCATATAATTAATAGGCTGCCGCTCAACGATTTAAATAATCATACTGCACTATAAATCGAAGTGTCACATCACCGTCATACCGAAGAAGAAAAAAAACAAAAAACCATGGAGTCAAACACTGACGGGTTCCTCCTGTGAACCCCATTTTTATATACCAATTCCCCTAAACACTGCCAATCCGCCATTATACGGTAGCTGTAAATTAGAAAACAGTTCAGTAAGTTCTGTGGTCGTCCGGAAGACGTCAAATATGTCTACATACGTCAATATCCGTTGGAGCTACGTTACTCATAGTTCAAAGCACATTACACATAGGTTCAAAGCACATTACTCATAGGTTAGAAATAAGTTTCGGGTACGCTAAACATTACCTCGACGTGTTTCGACTTAGAGTAACTTACAAGTAACGTGTGTCGACGTGTGTCAACGATCGCATAACGTGCCTACAACTTATGGCCAGCATATGTGGAACGTATGAGTCATACGCTGGCATGCGTCGAAAAATTTTGAGCATGCTTAAAATTTGTCGACGAGCTCGGCGTACTACGACGTATGCCAGCATGCTTCAGCGTGCTTCAGCGTGCTCTTAACGTATACAAAACTTACCCCATACGTATTCGACGTGTGCCAGCGTTTTAGCCAAATTTTTCATATGTCGGCATGCGCTGGCTAAATCGTCAAGGTGTGACAGGGCCTTAAGGGATGGCTGTGTCTGTCTGCGATCTGCTTCGTGAAAAAGGCAAGAGGAACTGCATGAGGTCAGTCTGCCTTCTATTGAATGAGAGGCTGCTGGTGTCGAGTCTGCCTTCTGCTGGATGAGAGGCTGCTGGTGTCGAGTCGCGATCGGCTGTATAAGGGACGGCTGTGTCTGTTCTGCGATCTGCTTTGTGAAAAAGGCAAGAGGAACTGCATGAGGTCAGTCTGCCTTCTGCTGATGAGAGGCTGCTGGTGCGAGTCTGTGACTGCTTGATGAGTGACTGGACGGCTGTTCCTCCTCGCGACGGACCCAGTGTGCAGGTCGTCCCCAGGTTCATCCTGAATCCAACCACGGAGCCCAACACCCCGATTTGGCCTAATCTGGTGAGCAGGCCAGGCCTGGATTGAATGCTGGACCTTGTGAACAGCCAGATGGAGCACACCGAGGATCTTCCGCTATTGTGCCGTCGACCTTACAGGGGCTGAACTCGCTGAGGCTGGTGCCTGAGCAGTGCGACAAAAGGACGACGCCGCCATCTTGCCACGCGGCGTGTTCGAGCTTGGGCACTCGAATCCGTTGACATCGGCTTCTCACGTCTGCATTCGTGACTTTGACACTTTCCCCTCGTCCATGAGGCATCACCAAGTACTCTGTGTCTTGTCTGCATGTTGTCTAAGGTTTATCTCGCTAGGGTTCCCTTTGAAACCCGTATCTGTAGCTCCGAGTTAAGAGCGGGTTATAGATTAATTATAACGTTCGTGAATGTTTTGCTTGTGTCGTGTTCCCGATGTGTCCCCAATAAATCTGGCTGATTCATATGAAAGTTGCAACTTTGAGTTTGTTCGTGCCGTGCTGAGGAACAATTCGCTCGATTTGTATTTAAACCAAAATGGTTACGGGACTGGCAGACTTCGCTCGTCTCTGACAAACCCAGTCTGTAACCGGGGTCTATTTCCCAACTGGCAAGGCACGGGTATACATTGGTATCGTGATCTGAGGCGCGTAACCCGAGACTGTGCCGAACCAGCCGGCGTTATAACCCCTGAGACGGCGGTGCTGTTAAGTGACGCCGAATCTTCAACATTTGGCTGTCAAGAGTAGGGTGCGAATCCCGCCTCCGCCCAATTACAACAATATAACAATTGGTTGCTTTTAATAAAATTTCCTACAACAATGGATTGATAACATTTTATGAGAAATTATTTTTTTTAAATTATTTCTCATGTCAAACCTGCTATAGAGAAAGAGTTGAATGTGAGATGTACAAAAATTATGAGGATGCACATTTACATTTTGAAGTTTAGTTGTTATTTACCTTCCTCTTCCATAGTTCTTGATAGTAAAACAACCCATTGCTTTGCTGATGGTGGTGTTAAGGGGAGGGTGGTGGAGAAAGCCAAAGAGAGAGAGAGGGGGAGGGGAGGCAGAGAGACGGAGGGAAGTGAGGGGCGGGGAGGGGAAGCGAAGAGTGGTTAAGAAGGGAAGCATTAGCAAGGAAGGGGAGAAGTGCGAGAAGGGGGGTGAGGTGGGAAGAGCAATGCCTCACGAAACGTTGCTACACACTGTGGGAGGGAGGGGTGCGAGAGAGAGAGAGAGAGAGAGAGAGAGGACAGAGAGAGGCGAGGGAGAGGGACAGAGAGAGTGAGAGGGAGAGGGACAGAGAGAGGGTGAGGGAGAGGGAAGAGAGAGGGAGAGGGCACAGAGAGAGAGAGAGGGAGAGGGACAGAGAGAGGCGCGAGAGAGAGACAGAGAGAGACAGAGAGACAGACAAAGAGACAGCAAGAGAGAGGTGTGGGAGGAGAGTGCTGCATTTATTTGGAGGGGAAGTAAGGAGGGGGAGACAGAGAGAGACAGAGTGGGGGGGGAGGAAAAAAAAAAGAGAGGATAGGTGAGGGTGTAGGTGGCACAACAAAAGACAGTGATATGTTATGCTTAATGACCAAACACAAATAAATTTTAAAAACTCATGTCAGAACAGCTGTACACACAACGACACAACAGAGTTTGTAATGTTAACCACTAGCACGTCTGCAAAAACTTTGATCCCAGCTCTAGAAAATTTGTGGGGACATTAACCAAAAGCATGGAATGAAAACATGGAAGTACCGCTCACGTATGACCTAATGATCCCATCGAGCGTGAACATCGAAAACAAAGCATTGCGACCAGATATCATTCTTAGGTACAAAAGAGAGAGAGAAGAAGGCATTGATAAGTGAGGAGTTAATGCCAGTGATTTTGGACTAAACGATGCAGAAATCAAGAAAATGACCAAATACCAAAACCTCAGAAATAAGTGAAAAGATCCTGGAAACTGAAGAATGCCAAAGTTGAACCAGTGATAGTTGGAGCTACGGAATGATGACAAAGAACCTCACAGAGATATTAAAAACCATCCCTGGGAATATTATTACAAACGAACTACAGTTTGAAGCTGTCCGGGGCTCAGCGATGATTGTGAAGAGAGCCCTCGACACAAAACTTTGAGAACAGAAAACTTCACAACTTGGTCCGTGAATCGTGACCCTTACCAAATGAAGGTGGGTACTTTGAGCCCCCCCTGGGAGGACCCCATTCCACATTCTGAAACTTGCATATGAAAAACACTAATCAATGACACACCACACACACACACACA
>CM068960.1:108566246-108576587 GCA_035128595.1 Eptatretus atami
TTTTAATCATGTATCAGTGAGATGTTTTTAATAATGTGGCAGTGAGGTGTTTTAATCATGTATCAGTGAGTTGTTTTTAATACCACAGCAGTGAGATGTTTTTAATCATGTATCAGTGAGGTGTTTTTAATAATGTGGCAGTGAGATGTTTTTAATAATGTATCAGTGAGGTGTTTTGCACCCTCGCACTTTATTTTCAAATAACTCACAGTTTTCTCCAAAAATAAGTTTAAATTTGTCAAAGTATTTGATTTCCACAATTTCTTTATTTCACTGTTAATATTACAGAACCTTTGTTTTCATTCAGAACTGATACATTCCTTTAAAATCAGAAAATTAAAATGAAATGACATGATAAAAATTATTGAACAACCCTTGATTTAATATTTGGTATCACAGATTTTGGACAAAATAACATGAGTGAGCCCAACTTCTATAGCCATGATGAGCTTCCTACATCTCTCTTATGCAGTTTACCACACTCTTCTTGTGCAAACTGCTCCAGTTCTCCCAGATTTGAAGGGTCCTTCTTCCCCAAACTGCTGTTTTCACATCTCCCCACAATGTTCAATGGGATTTAGATCTGGACTCATTGGCAGGCCACTTCAGAAACAGTTCATTTTTGTCTTGAAACCTTCCTGGGTGCTTCTTTAAGTGTGTTTTGGGGTCATTGTTCCTGCTCCAAGACCAATGACCTTCGACAGGACCCAGCTTTCTGACACTTGGTTGAACATTGTGCTCCAAATGCTCTCCTTGGTAATCTCTGATTTCATGATGTCATTGCACACACTTCAAGGCACCCAGTGCCAGAGGCAACACAGCCACCCTTAACATCACAGAACTCCCTCCATGTTGACTAGAGAAAGGTGTTCTTTTCTTTGAACTTTCATTTGTTTTTTGTAAACATCTAGAGAGTGGTGGGGTTTTTGTATGGCAGCTTAGCTGCCGGGGTAGCTATCATTTCTTGAAGCGCGACTTGTGTCGCTGATTGCAGTGCACTCGACCAGTACACACACTGGAACTGGTACTTCATTCGCTGACCTCGGAAGGATGACAGGCTGAGTAACCCCCTGGTGTATTTTAATTTCAGCGGACGACGTGGGCTTGAACTAGGACCCAAGGATCCCAAGCTGCCACCCTAACCTGAGCCAACACCAGTCTAACATTAGAAGATAATGTGCTTTATTAAAAAGCTCTAATTTTGGTCTCATCTGTCCACAGGAGTTTCTCCCAGAACGATTTTGACTTTTTGATTTTTTTCAGGTGTGTTTGGTAACTCCACTTGGACTTTCTTATGTCTCTCTTCTACAGCTAGTGTGGGTCCTCCTGGGTCTCCTACCAAGACCCCCTTTCATTGACGTTGGATGGATGGTGCGAGTTGAAAACTGTCGTACCTTGTGTGTGAAGGTTCACTTGAATTGTTTCGCAGTGATCGAGGTTCTTCTCTACCATTTGAACAATCCTTCGCTGCAATCTTCGATCAAGTTCTCTTGCGGCCACGTCCTGGAGGTTGGCATACAGTGCCATGGGCCTTAAACTTTCCTGATAACATTAAGGTCTCTGGAGATGGGACTTGTAGCCGTGAGGATTGTCCTATGCTGCTACAATCTTGTGTTCTGACTCTCAGACAATTCTCTTGTTTTCTTTCTTTTCTCCATGCTCATTTCATTACACACAGTGACACAAAACAGCAGAATGGACTCCTTTCTCCACTCAAGACTGGCTGAATGAGTGATTTTTAATTGCAGGCACCTGAAGACTCACCAGAGGTGATTCATTATCCAAAAGTAAAGGAGAATTACCGGCTTGACAATCTAATTATTTATCGAACAACATCTCAAAGGTGCCAACCAATAATGTCTGGGCCATTTTGGATTTCTTTGTGTAATAAGCTAAGATTTAGTAATTTTTTCAGCTTTTTATACGCCCGATATATATATATATATATTATTATTATATATATATAATATATATATATATATATATATATATTATCGGGGCATATTAGTTGATAACGTCGTCCGTCTGTCTGTCCGTTCCTGTCCCGCACTCTAACTCCCAATTTTCAACTTTTCCGTTATCATATTTGTACATAGGTATACGGCTTGGAAATTCGCATTGCACCAATCAGGTCCCGTAGGTGAGAAATAGTCTTAAAGTACATGTGAGTTATTCCCAAACCATTGTCTAGAGGGAATTAATGTGATTCATTTCGGGCTGCAGGATCCTTTGAGTTGGCGTTTTCTGTTCTGCTTTATTTTCGAACCAACAACTTCAACGTCAACAACGCTAACCACGCACCACTCTAACAACGCCAGCCCCGCCACCCTCACAAACCACGCCCACCATCTCAACACGCCACCATCTCAACACGCTACCCCACAGCAACGAAACGCCATCCTCAGCAGTCTACGTACGACGGTTTGCGCGTTGAAGCCGATCGAACGGGCTTCGCTCGCCCCCCACCAAGACGCAGGCTGGGAGGGAACGAGAGGAACGCCCCCCTTCTCGAGCGGGGGGCCCTTCGGAAAGGAGGGTGGAGCGAGAACGGGGCGTGGCGCCGGGGGTATTAAGACGCGGAGGCGGCTGAGGTTTCCTCTCTTCGTCGTCGATGCTTCTTGCTTCTCCGGGGTTGCGTTGATTTTCTCTGGTTCGGCGCTCGCTCGTCCTGCTGCTCCGGGTATAGTTCGGCGTGTGCTCTCCCTGTCGCGTCGGTGCTCGGTCCAAGGCGTCGAGAGGCAGCACGAGCAGGCGCGAGCGCGCACCGGAGAGGCCTCGCCGACCTACGGCTCGAGCGGGGAGTCACGGCAGAGGACAGGTCGCGAGGGGACTCAACACCGCGGAGATCGACTTCCATTTTCTTTTGGGGTTTTGTAGTTGACGTGTGTGTGTCGGCGCCAAGTCCGTGAAGTTAGAATTGTTTTAGTGGTCGTGTGTCGCGTAGCGGAAGTCCTCCTTGTTCTATTTGATATATGTGCATTTATGCATGCTTGTGTCCGTCTGTGTAAATAAAGTCCACTCGTCATGTTGAATTCTTCCCCCGTGTCGCTGCGTCCTCCTTCTTGGCGTCTCATCTTGTTTCACGTTTAAAGGGTTTGAGTGGCGCGAGACGGCCGATAATAATCTTGAACGTCAAGGCCGACGATAAACACCGCATGCGGTTTTATCCGTTAGCCCGGAACGAGCCGCATTAAGCGGATCGGTCCGAAGTCGGCCTGTGGCGAGGTCGGTAGGTTACCCGCGGCGGGTACTTAGGTATATCGACTTTCGGCGATTCACCCTATTCCGCGGGGTAGAATGCGACTGGGTTGTGGTGAGGCGAAGGGTCCACCCGTGACTGGGTCCCGGCGTTAAGCCGGGAGGGTCACGACTGAATTGTCGCCGGTGGGCTGAGGCGGTCCGATTCAGAGTCACGTGGCCGATCGCACGCCGACGGGCGCGGAATTCGCAACACTGGTTGTACGGAGTGTGATTCTAATTCCCTTCCGTCTCCAAGCTAAATTCATAGGGAATCGGTCAGGGTGAGGGGAGCGACCCGATTCCTTCTAAATTACGGCGAGTAAAATTAACCCCTTACGTGGAATAGATGCGTCTCAGAGCGAGCGGGTGCCGGGGGGTAATAGGAAAATGAGTATGTTTTAGAATCCATGCCCAGGCTGTCGACGGAGCAGGACAATTGTGTGCAGGAACAGTTTCCCCCCCAACTGAACCCAGGCCCGAATGGGTGCCGGCGCGGGCCGCGGTGTATAACACCTCCCCTTCCCCTCTCCACCAAAACCCCCGAGCCTTGTCGAACGAGTACACTCGATCAGGATTCTGCAGGCATACAGTGATGCAAAGAAACGCAACTGAATGAACGCAAACATGGATGGATGAACGAAAAAATGGATGGAAACGCACTCAAATGGAAACAAACAAAACGAAATAAGAAGAAATAAAGAAATGCGGGTGAAACGCCAAAGCAAATGGGCCGGAGCCTGGGCGGCATGAAGGCCAACAACAGCGAAAGTGCGTAATGGCGACGCACGTGTGGGAGCGAACGAGCTTGGAGGGGGTGCAACGGTTTGTCAGGCCCCGCGGTGAAGGCGGGTGAGAAAAAATAATTCGGAGACGTGTGGGCGAGAATGTGGAGGTGACGGGAAAGAGTGACGGTAACCGAGAGGGGAAAATTAATGGATGACGGAACGTGCACGAAGGATACAAAATAGGTGGAGTGTGAGAAAAGACTTCAAGACGATGCGAAGAGGAGTTGATAAGCTGGGGACTGGAGGTTAAAAACGGAGACAGAGGAACTGGAAGAACGGATTAGGACAAACAACAAGGGGGAGGAAGACAGTTAGAAGCCAAAGCAAGGTCGGAGTGTACGGGATGAGAAGGAATTGGAAAAGAAACTTGAGTTACAGGAACACCAAAACAAAAGAGAACAGAAACTACAAACGAACTGAGAGTGTTTAAAAGAGGAAAAGAAGAGTACTGGAATGAACAAGGAATGAGACAGGGAGAAAAGAATCTGTCAGTTGAATGAAATAACAATTACAGAATGAGGAACAAAAGACAGTGATTAGAAAACTTGAAGAGTTGATTTTTGAAACTGAACGACAAAAGGAAAAAAATAAGTTGGAATACGAGGAGGAGAAGTTGAAGGCGAGGCAACGAATGAAGCAGGGAAGGAGAAATTCAGGAGATGAAGGAACAACGAGGATTGGAGAGGGAAGATGGAGGAACAATGGGATAGAAAACCAAAAGAACATGAAGCGAGGTTTGACCAATTGAAAGAAAAGGCGAGGCTGGAGTGCGAAGGGAGACAAAGAACACGCGAATGAAACACAGAAAGGAGATTAACCAAATGAAGCAAACAACAAACTGGAGAAGGAAGGAAGGAGAGGAAGCAAGGAAGGGTAAATGTGAAACAGCAGATCGAAACACAGAAGGAAATGACCAATTGCGAGAAACAAATGAGAGATTTGGAAAATGAAGAGCAGGAGAACTGTGGTGAGAGAAAACAAAAAACTATACGAGTTTGCAAATTATGAACTGAGGAGAGAATAAAATTGAAAGTCCAGAGAAATGGAACAACTCCAAAAGAAACAGAAACTAATAAATGTATAAGACACGAGGTGAAAGGAAATTGGGAGGAGCAGAAAGAACAATTAAGACGGAAAGCAAGGATGAGGTACGCGGAGATCTTGAAAGAGCAAGAGTGAAACAGAGGGAAGGACGGAGCGACTTAAGGAGAAAGCAAGGTTGACCTATGTAAGATAAGGGAAAGACGCCAGAAAGAAGCAGAGTCTAATAGACACAGGAGACAACAGAAACTAACAAATGTACAGAGACGCAGGAGTGTAGAGAAAGGTAGAGGAGAGAACCACCTGCACGATAAAGACGCGGGTAAATGAACAGAACACACACACACAGAGGTAGTGGAGGATAATGGGGGTGAGCTCGCGGAGCAGTGTGGGACCCGGTGCGAGCAGCTGGAATGGCGCCTCCCAGGAACGAGGGGGAGGGAGTATGCCCCTTGAGGCGAATCACGACAGAGTGGGTCGGTCGTGCAGCGGAGTTGAAGGGACGTATGCTGTGGATAGGTTGCACGTGCCAGCTTGGGTGGTATAGAGGCCGGGAACCCTTGTGGGGACACCGAATCCCCAGTGTGGTTTGTCCCGGTGTGATGTGGTGCAAGTGTGAGTTCGCCCCCGTGTGTGGATGAGACCCCAGGTGGAGTCGACCCCTGTGTGTGAGTGTGGTGTGTGGCATGTGTGCCGGAGTGCTGCTTCCCAGCGTTGCCGTGTGTGAAAGGGGCACCGCATGTGGATGAGGCACCGTGTGTGGAGGGAGCACGGAGTGCGGGTGAAAGACCACGGGTGGGGAGCGGCGTGTGCCGCCAGAAACGGCACGCGTGTGCGAAGCACGGTGTGTGAGGAATGCGGTATGTGAGGGAACAGTCTGTTGTTAGGTTCGCGGTGGGTGAGGGAATGTCGTCGGCATGCGTGAGCATTTGCAGCCGCGTCTCCGTATAGAGTGGTGTTGTTGGGGAGTCTGTGCGTCGTGACACGCTGGTCGTGCGTGGGTGGAACGGAGACGACGGCGACAGAGAAAGAAAGGGGAGCACAAGCGGTTAGCGGGCTGTAGCTATTGTGGGGACCGCGCCGCGGTTCACCGCGGCGAGCGCGAGGTCGTGCTGTGCAACGCACGAGACCCACTGCTCGCTTGCGGGAGTGAAGCCCGGTCCTAAACGCACGCGGTGAATGTTGCCGAACCCGCGACGGACAAAGTCTAGCACGGATTTCGAATTTGGACCGGACGGGTTCTCCACGCGAGCGTGTTGTTAAGCTCCAACGGCAGAGCACATGTGTTCGCGTGGGGAGCCCTCGGAGTGCGAGGTTTGTTTTTGGGGGTGCGCAGGTGACGATGGGAGGTATCCCGCTAGGGTGAATCCCTGCGATGGTTCCGTCCAAGAGGGACGAGTGGTACACGTGCAGCTGGATAGTCACGGAAAGGTGGAATGAGCGCAGGCTGTGAGTTTGGCCGTCTGTGTTGGAAATTACAAAATTAAGACGCAGCCTCGCTTCGGGTGACAGGATTCCTGGGCAAGGGGTGAAAGACCCCCTTGGCCAGGGCACAGGATGGGAACTAGCTAGGGAAAGGTTAGCTAGCTAGTTGGTGTCTGGCAGGGGTAAGTCCTCATGGAGCCCGTTGGAAATGGATTAGGTAGAGGGGATGTTAGTGAGCTGTAGGATGGTAATGGGAAATGACATTGAGACTTGACAGATTTGGATGTGTAGGGGGACGTAGTTTAGCTACGTAGTGTTAAATGGAACGTGCTGTGTTTAAGGACGACGTGGGAGCACTCGATATAGGTAGTTAGAAGGATGGCCAGGGATTCAGCGATGGTGTGTGTTGCGAAAGTTGTAGAGGAGAGTACATGGTGAGTGAGTGAGGCCAGCGGGTCTGGTGTATGAGTGAATGGGAATGCATGTGCGATGAGTGATGGGGAGGAGTGACTCCCGCCATATCCCTGGGGTCAGTGTAGAGTGAGTTAGTGGGTTAGTTAAATTGAAAATGGAGGTGTTGTTGGTGGGGAAGTAGGCTCGAAACCCGTTTGGAGGGTGGCAGGAGCCCTTGTTGACGGGCTGGGAGCGTGGCCTGCGACGGTGGTATCGCTGAGTTGGTACCCCGGGCACCGGGCTGTTAGCCAAGGGCCATGGGGGGCCGGTGTTAGCGTAGTTGGGCACGGGTGCGCCCGACTTGTGGCGGGGGGCCGGAGCGCGTTAGCCGCGTGGGCAGTGTCGTGCTGTTAAAGGGCCGGGTCCCCCCAGGCGCCCTGCCACGTGTGCGTTTCAGGAGTTGCCATGGGCACTCCCAGGTGTTTAGGAGCTTGGTAGGCTCGGAGGCAGTGTAGTCTGCCTTCTCTCTGGGTTGCCATAGAGGGGATTCGGCAGAGGGTCGTGTCAAAGGGAGCCACGCGTTCCCAGCCACGAAGCGTGTGGGGCACGGGAGGAAAATTCGAGGCGAGGGCCCGAAATTGTAAGGACACCAACACAGGCACGGAAATCTGGGTTGTAGAACCAAGATTAAGCGATGAGCTTGTGAAAGCCCGGGTTAGTTTAAAGGTTAATTGGATAGGGTAGATTAGGAAGTGTACCCCTCCGGCACCCATTCCATCCTTCGCTCTCGTTGCTGGGCCGCTGGACCCACTTTGGGTTAGATCGCTGGTCTGGAGGGCCATTCCTGAAGCTTCGTGGGCCTCGACACAAGACGCCAGCTCTCCCTTATTCCCCTCCCGGGAAGGGAAGTAGGGGTTGGGAGTAGGCTAGGTGACAGAATAGGTTAGCCACAAGGACGATAAAAGGGTTAGGGACGATTTATAGGGGAGTAGGGAGTAAACATAAAAACAACAAAAAAAAATAGTTTGGGCTAAATTGGGTTTTTTTTTTTTGGGAAACAAATTTTAAAGGGGATGGGTATGAACAGTGACGGCAAAGTTCGATAGGTGGGAGGGAGGACAGGTAGATAGCCGAGCCCGCCTTCTGTTGTGGCCGAGCACCACCGCACTCCCTCCACCAAACCTGCACTGCCGGCAAGAGGCGGCCAAGTTCATCGGCAGCTGTTGTTTTGCTTGCAAGGCCTGTGCCGGCCCGGTCCGTCTGCAGCTGTGCTTCAAGGCTGCTGCCGGTCGGATCGTCCGGACGGCTGTTTTACTGCAAGCTTGCCGGGCCAGTTCGTCTGCGGCTGTGTTTGCCTGCAGCGGCTGTTCAGCGGGCTGTGTTTGCCTGCGCCTTTGTCGTGCATGCCTTGCCTGCCTGTTGCCATTTCCATGCCCACTGCCACATCTGCGTTTGCGCCGTTCAATTATTGATTTGCCCCCCCCCCCCCTGTTCATTTTCATGCGCGCAGGATCCGCAGCAACAGTTTGCAAGCTGCAGGAACTTCCCTGTTGGCAGCTGCAACACGGGCCTGCAGTGCGGCCCGTGCACCGGGTTTTCTTTTGGACTCTACCTTTTTCCTGGCAGGAGTCCACTTGATTCTGGCATGTTTAGTGAAAATGTTATAAGCGTTAGGTGTTAAGTGTGAAATGTAAATATGATGATGCGCCCCCGGGCATGTATGTCTTAGCGCCGGAATTTTATTTAAGTCGTCTTGTGTGAGTGAGTTTGTAGTTAGTTTCTCAGCCCTCAGAGTTATTTATTTTGGGGACACGATTACCAAGTGAATGTCGCATCAGGGATACCGAAGTAAAACGTACTTAGGGGAGAATACACAATGATGGCACACGAATAATTTGACGACTCGGAGACGAGTCTGTAAAAAGGGGAGGGGTAGTGTTACGGCTGTGGAAATTCGCATTGACCTCCAGGTCCCTAGGTGAGAAATAGTTCTTTAAGTACATGTGTAGTTAGCCCAAACCATTGTCTAGATGGCGAATTAATGTTGGATTCATTCGGGCTGCGATCCTTGAGTTAGGCGTTATTTTCTGTTCTGCTTTATTTTCGAAACCAACCACACTTCAACTGTCAAAAACAACGCTACCACGCCACCACTCTAACAACGCCAGCCCCGCCACCCTCACAACCACGCCACATCCAACCACGCCACCATTCTCAACACGCTACCCACAGCAACGAACGCATTCCTCAGCAGTCTAGTACGGACGGTTTGCGCCGTTGAAGTCCGTCGAACGGCTTCGCCTCGCCCCCACAAGACGCAGGTGGGAGGGAACGGAGGGAACGCCCCCTTACTCGAAGCGCCTCGAAGGAGGGTGGAAGCCGAGAACGGGGCGTGGCGCGGAGGTATAAGCGCGGAGGCGGCTGAGTTTTCCCTCTTCTTCGTCGTCGAGCTTCTGCTCTTCGAGAGTTCGTTTGATTTTATCGGTTCGGCGCTCGCTCGTCCTGCTGCTCCGGGTTCGCGTGCTGCTCTCCCTGTCGGTCGGTTGTCGGTCCAAGGCGTCGAGAGGCCAGCACGAGCAGGCCGCGAGGCGCGCCGGCAGGGCCTCGCCGACCACGCTCCGAGCGGGGAGTCACGGCAGAGGCACGCGTCGCCGAGGACTCAACACCGCAGGGAAGTCGACTTCCATTCTTTTGGGGTTTTTGTTGTGAACGTGTGCTGTTGTCGGCGCCAAGTCCGTGAAGTAGAATTGTTTTAAGTGGTCCGTGTGTCACGTTAGTCGGTAGTAGTCGCTTCTTTTGTTTTCTATTTGATATATGTGCATTTCTGACTGTTGCTATACGTGTGCTTTGTGTCCGGTCTGTGTAAATAAAATGCCGTCCTTTGAATTTTCCCCCGTTTCGCCATGCGTCCTTTCCCTTCGTTGTACTCCATCTTGTCTCAGTAAAAGGTTGAGTGGGCGCGAGTAGCCGCGATAATTAATCTGGAACCGTCAAGGCCGACGATAACACCGCTCGTTATCCCGTTAGCCGGAACGAGCCGCTTAAGCGGTTCGTGTCCGGAGTCGGCCTGTGGCGTGGTACAATCCCCGCGTAGGTTACCCGCGCGGTACTTAGGTATAGTCGACTTTCGGCGATTCACCCTATCGCGCGGGTAGAATGCGGATGGTTGTGCGTGAGGAAACCACCCGTGACTATCCCGGCGTTAGCGAGAGGGTCACGACTGAATTGTCCGTCGGTGGGCGAGGCGTCGCGATTCGAGTCTACGTGGCGTTCGCACGCCGCGGGCGCGAATTGCAACAATAGTACTAGATGTGATATGTTGAATTTAATTCGTGCATTGGGGTTGTCATCTTAAATAGTGGCTGGTTACTGTGTAAATTTTTATATTATCTTGGGGTTGAGGTCTAAATGTCCAGTGAGGTGTTTTTAATAATGTGCAGTGAGGTAGTTTTTAATC
>CM068960.1:108602347-108615623 GCA_035128595.1 Eptatretus atami
CTCCTAATTTCTTCGAGGCAGACTTAGCTATTTGTGTAATGTGTGGATTCCAGGATAAATTTGATGTTTGAGAAACACCGAGTAGGTTTATTGCATCACATGGTGTAATTGTAGACCTTTCAAAGGAGATTGGAGAGTTGAGAGGAGTTTTAGAGAGAGAGAGAGAAGAGAAGAAATTGAATTTTGAAGCATGAAACTGAACTTGAACATTTGTCCCACTGGGAGATCTTCACCAAATCCGAATTTAAAGAGGTGGCTGTAATGAAACGAGATGTAGATCGAGTGAGGGAAGATGGGGCAGATGGGAAAGACATGGAGGAATGTAATGTTGAGTCATCAGCATACGAGTGCATTTGGTTATTTGTGGAAGAAAGAAGGTTTCATTGATAAAAAGAAGGAAGAGTGTTGGAGACAGAACGGAACCCTGAGGGACACCGCTCTTGATGGGGAAGGGGGGAGATGTTGAACCATTAACAATAACAGAGATAGAGCGGTCGGAGAGAAAGCCGAAAGAGGGAAGCTTGGATGTCAGTCCCCGATGCCAAACTCTGTCAAAGGTTTTTGAGATATCAAGGCCAACAACAACGGATTCCCCAAAGTCTCTCAAAGAAGAGGCCCAGACATTCTTAATGTAAGAAAGGATATCACCTGTATATCTTGCCTTGCGAAAGCCGTATTGGTGGTTTAGATAGAAGACTGAGAGATTCATGGAGGAGGAGGAGAAAATATGAATTGAGAAGACATTCAAAGACTTTGGAAACAGTGGAAGTCAGAGCAATGGGACGGTGGTTAGAAGGGTTTGAACGATCACCCTTCTTTAAAATAGGCTGTATTAAGGTATGTTTCCAGGTAAGAGGAAAATTTGGGTTTTTAAACAAAAACGAAACAAATAAGCAAGCACGGGTGCAAGTTCTGTAAGCACATCCTTCAGACACGGTGAGAATGCCATCTTGCTCATAGGCCTTGTTATGTCCAGAGCAGAGATTTTTTTGACTGCATGAAAGAGATTTTGGAGGGCATAGGATTGCGAGGGGAGCATTCAGACGGAGCATGATGTGGCATCCGAGTGGGCTTAAGGGATAAAAGAGAAACCCCAATAAGAGATGCTTATCGGTCGGAGAGAGAGACACGGGGTATGTACATGGAATGGAAAATGTAAGGAAGGTGAGAGCGACAGAAGTTGTTGTGATGATACTTTTGCTAAGGACCAGAAAATATATAGTGAAAGAAGATGATAGTTAGTCATTATTTCTTTATAAGGATGCTTCTCCTCACGAAAACATTTGCATGAATTTCTGGCGGTATGAAAGTGATGCAGTCGGAGAGAGAAGAGTTTTCCATGTCAAATGCGGCATCCTCGCACGAGAGTGCCAGAACAGGAATTATTGAACCAAGATTTGTCAGAGAGATAGACTTGAAAGAGAAGGGGATATAAGCCTCCATTCCTGCAACAATATACTCAGCTATACGTTCAGCGAGATAGATCGCCCGAGAAGCCGTCGTCCTTCCAATGAGTGATTAACGTCATCTGTACTAACGAAGTTCTGAAAACTCTCCAATCTAGCTCGGCGCATCAGTCTTAGCTTCTCAACTACAGACCCAATCGAATCCTGGGCGTTCGTTCTGGGACAGCGGAGGAAGAGACAATTTAGTCCGGGGTGTACAAACTAAGATATTAACATCATGTCATCTAAGATTGTGCAGTATCAGAACCAAGGAGTTGAAAATGTTTGTAGTGAAACGGCAACGATTGGAAGTGAAGAATAAATCCAAAGTATTGGTAATGTGGTCATGACGATCTGGGATGTGGGTAGGGTGGCTGATAATTTGTTCCAAATCATTAAGAATGGAAAATGTAAGAGCTTCAACCCCCACAACATCCGTGTGGGAAGATTTCAGCCACTCCCTGTGGTGTACATTGAAGTCAGATAGAGAAATTCTGCTCGAGGGTGTTCGCATGTCATGGCCTCATGGCAAGAGTCAAGACAGTCAAAGAAAGCAAAAGAGTTTGTAGAATTGGGAGAGCGGTAAGTGAAACAGAGAAAGATAGTGATGGTCGGGAGACAAATCTTAAGCCAGATGACATCAAAGTTTGGAGATTCGAGGTCCACAAGGCGTACAGCAGGCATGTTGATGTTGGAGTAGACACAGACTCCTCCTTTGAAGCGGAATCGTGAGTGAAGGTTGCAGTTCGAAATGTTATAAGAATTAACAAGAACGTCATGTGATAATTGGGTCTCTGAGAGAAGCAAGATATTAGGAGCGGAGCTTGCCAGGTGATGTTCAATAAAATAAGGATTTTAAGATCGTTTGAAAAACTATTCTAGAAGTTTAGCGCTATTGAAGTAGTCTGACACGTCACCTTATTTAACATGTCCAAGTACTGCCAAACTGGAGGTTCTTGGAAGTGAAAAGAAGGTGATTTGTATTCTACCGTATTCAAGTATACAATTCAATTTACATAAAATAAAGATTGCAAAAGTCGTATCAATAAATTAATCCCGGAAGTTTACCGCCGTTGATGCAGTGTCGATTAAACCACCCTATCTAACACGTTACATTAGTTATCCGTGCCTGTTGTATGTGTCCATTATGACATCCCTAAAATCAGTAAGTTTCCTGTTTGGAATGATTTTCAATTTTGTTTGATTGCCAGGCAGGCATACAGAGTAAAAATGTTATCTCACTCCTCTCTACACATGAACAATTGGGAAGGATTCAGAGGCAAAGCACTGTTAAATGGCAGGTTCGTTTTCCTATTGATGTTCCAATTCGTGTTAAAAATATAACATTCAATTTAAACATGTTGGTCCTCGATCATAAACTGATGTCTCTGTACAGACGGACGGAGATGGATGGGCATGAACCAATTGCTGAACTTCGCCTTTTGCGTCACGTGCGTAGGGTAATAACGATTGCTGCAAGTAACCAGATAAAAAGAAACTAGAAGGGCACTCAGTAGAATGCATATCTCTCTGTCATGCATGCGTGGTCCACGAGAACATATCGGGCCCAATACATTTTTGGAATATCATGCTACATATCGTTTTTGGCCCCATCTCTCAATGGTGAAGAATCACTTAGAAATTAAAAAAATTATCAGATCCGGATTCAGATTTGGATCTTCACCAACATTGAATCAATTATTCATTGTCACACGCCAAACGTGTCCACCAAGTTTCATCTGAATCCGTCCACAATTTTTTGAGATATTGTGCTATACATCATTTTTGGCCCCATCTCTCAATGGCAAAGAATCACTTTAAAAATTCTAGTATCCGGATCCGGATCTGGATATTCACCAAAATCGAATCAGTTCGTCCTTGTCACACACCCAACCTGCCCACAAAATTTCGTCCGAATACGTCTGCAACTTTTTGAGATATCGTGTGCGCAAACAGACAAACAAACAAACAGACAGACAGAAAGGGGTGAAAACATAACCTTCTTCACCTTCGGTGGCAGAGGTAAAAACTAAATAATTATGGCCGCCAGACCATGTGTCTGATCAAGTTGAAATTTAAAACATGTATTCCCCATCACTACTAGATCATAACTGTGAAGTCTCATGTTTATTGATTAAGCGGTTCCAGAGAAAACATTATTTAATATTTTTCTTCAATCCAATATGGCTGCCAAACCACGTGACCTATCAATTATTCCTGAACAAACTTGTACACCCAAGGTTTGGGGAACATTTGTGTGAAGTTTCCCCTCGATCTATCCAGCCATTCTGGAGAAGATTTTTTTTATAGGTTTTCGGGTAAATCCAATATGGCAAGCAAACCATGTGACCTATGAAGTCATATGTGAACCTTTTGTTCCTCATGGAGAGGCGGTCATGCGTGTAGAGTTTTGCCTCGAGCTGTTCAACCATTTCAGAGAAGAATATTTTTGAAGGTATTTTTTTTTAAACAATATGGCTGCTAAATCACGTGACTGATGATGTCATCAATTTTTTTTTCTGTGGACGACTTTATCCCTCGATGACCTTCAAAACTTTTCATACTCATCAGATGTAGTGTTCTACATATGCAATTATGACGTCATAACAAAGGCACCTATGACATCATTAAAAAAAAATTATCGCACTTATTCCCCATGAGGAGTACTTGCCATTTGCCAAGTTTCATTTTTTCCCCTTAGTGCGGTTTCAGAGATACAGAGGTCCAAAGTTTTTCCGTTTTTCCAAAATGGCTTCCACACAACGTGACCTATCACGTCATACTTATCATTACATCATTCTACATGAGTAGTCGCACATATGGTGAAAATTTCATCTCAATCCGACAAGCAGTTGCGGAGAAGTTTTAGTAGATCGTGTTGTAGCATTTGAGAATGAGTGAGTTTTTTGAGCCATCACTCACAAAGAATACATCTCAGCCCGGAGCCGCAGCTCATGAGTTCAAAGGCCAGCACTGATGGCAAGCAAAGACACAAGTCTCCCAAGTTGCATATGCATCAATAATGACACCACATTGTCATCCTCTTCCCTTTGAGCTGTGACATGCTACCATGTCGCGGTCACGAGTAGATGTGAAACAGCACTGCGACGTCCCACAGCGGCAGAAAAACAGATGTTGCATCAAATCTTTCATCATTCATCTGTCTTTGGAGTGCAACCGCGTGGCCAAGGCATTATCACATCGCTATATCGCCTTGGCCACCAACCACAGTTAGATTCTTCTTCTTCTTGCCTCATTTCAAGTGCCATTCTCCAGAGACTGGTACAATGCAGTACACTGGACACTGAACAACAAAGGATAAAGCCTTTTGCAAGACCAGTAAAGTAAAGCACTGTGCTTAAAGTGAAGATAATTGAGGATAACATTAAGGCTCAGTTTGCTTAGTTCAATTGTACTCCATTATTATTATATTATTATATATGCCTGGTGTTGCTTAATAGTTAGGGTGGGGGCTTGGGATCTCAGGATCCTGAGTTCAAATCCCGCTCGGCTGTTGAATTAATACCAGTGGGGTGACTCAACCTCTCATCCTTCCGAGGTCGGCAAAATGAGTGCCAGCATGTTGGTACACTGTGTCGGAGTGGTGACCCTCCAGGATTGTGCCCAATAGCCAAGGAGACTGCTGAGGCAGCAACAAAGCTCTGCACAGAGTATGGTCCTGATGGATGGATGATGATGATTTATTATTATTACCCACGCACACGAAGCAAAAATCGGGGTTAAGCAATTGGTTCACTTCTGTCTGTTTGCCTAACTCGAGTTTATGATCGAGGAGCAACTTGATTTCAATTGAATGGTGTATTTTGCCCAGAATCGGAAAACGAACCTGTAGTTTAGCAGTAATTTGGTTTTGGATTCATCCCGAACAATACATGTGCGGAGAGGAGTGAGATCATTTATTACAGCGCGTGCGCTGTATACAATTGCACCGAGTTTGAAATGTCCCCGGTGTCTACCACGTCTCCGGTGCCCCTGTCCCCCCCCCCCCACGTGCCTCAAGACAGCCAATGACGGCCGTCCGGTAGATGCATGGCGTAACCTAGACGGAAATAGCGAGAATTGACGGAAATACCCGAGTATTTCAATGAAATCTGTGAAACTAATGTGTTTATATATGTGAAACCATTTAATTTATTGCTTGACAGGAAAAAAACAAGAAACGCGCCCCTCTCATGTACGTACGAACGAACGAAAGACGTCATTTCCGCCCACCATCGCATTTCGCGCCGAAAGACGTCATTTCCGCCACCATTGCATTTCGCCCGAAAGACGTCATTTCCCCCACCATCGCATTTCGCACGATCGCCGAATGCTGAAAGCTAAGTTCTTCTTATGCTATCATTTTTTGCAGTCCCCTGCCACGCTGTATCGAACAATTTCATTCCTTCTGTAATATATAAAGGTGCTTATCACAATAATAACAAGATTTTTACATTTCAAATATTAATTTCGCTTTTTAATTGTTTTTCAACTGAAAAGCATAAATTGCATATTTTACATTAGTGTACTCATTTGCTTCACCATACGCGCTGTATTGAAGATTTCACTTGTTTTCTTTGTCTGTCTGTCAGTCAGTCAAACCAAATTGAAAATCATTCCAAACAGGAAACGTATTGTTTTTAAGAATGACATAAAGGATACAAACAGGCATGAAGAACTAATGTAACGTGTTAAATAAGGTGGGTAAAAAGACTGCATCAACGGCGGTAAACTAATGGAATTTTTTTTTCTACAACCTTTTAAATCTTATTTTATTTCAATCAAATTATCTCTACTGTAAAAGGAGCCGTACGTGTGTCCGTGTGTGCGAGTTTCACACATCGGTGGACAGTTCACCTTACTCCATCCAAATTTCTATACTACGGCCGCCAATTTAGGAACCCGATAGAAATACCCTTTAGACCTTTAGAATTACCTTTTCTCTCAAGCAGCACTTTACTGCAGAGGTTATGCAGGTTTGCTATTATTTTCGACTATTTTCTCAAATTGTGAGTTGAACGGGTGACTGTGTGGGAAGTATGGGGGGGGAGAAAGGTGACACAATCACCCTAAGGTGATTGCTAGTATATTGGACTAATATATTTGAACACGAACACAACACTGACCTTGAAACTTATCAAGACCCTCATAAATGACAAATAATATACAGCATTACACCAAACACCAAATACCGCACACAACCAAAAACAACACACCCACCCCAAACACCCCACAACAATCTCCCACACCCACCACCCCACTAATCCCCCCAACCCACACCAGCCAAGTCCCCCCCGGCCAACGCCAACACCATCAACACCCCACCCATCACTACCTCCTCAAACAACCCAACACCAACCCACAACACCAACACATCACCCACAACCACACACCTCCCAACACTCCACAACCATAACCACGGCACCACCCCCACCCCCCATCAACCACCACTCCAAACAACCCAAACAACACCCCCCACCCGCAACACCACTCGCCACAACACCCAAACCAGAAACCAAAACTACTATAAAAAAAACAAAAAAACAAACTCAAAAGCCACACAAAAGAATCAAAAAAACCTAAATAAAAAAAAACAAAAAAACCAATCACCACACACACCAACACACTACGAACAACACACACACAACAAACAACCACAAACCAAAACCACATACAAAAAAAACAAAAACAAAACCACGACCATCACCCACAAACAACCACCAAAAAAAAAATGAAAACACACCAACAAACACTCAAAAAAAAAACCCAACCTATCCAATCCAATCCGAAAACCGATAAAATCACAACTTCCCACAAAAAACAACCCACCCACCGAAACAACCAGCCGACAATGACATCCAACTCAACAAAAAAACAAACACAAATTCCCAAAAAAAAGTAAAAACACCAAACCACGCCAAAAACCCAAACCTCCCAACCACCACAACAACAAAACACACAAAACAAAACAACACCACCACCAAACCACCATACGAAACCCCAACCACCCGCACATCAACCACACACACACACAACCACACTCCACTACACACAAAAAACAACTAACAGCACCATAGAAAAACCCCGCACTCCACACAAAATACAAAAACAACATACCACAAAACTAAAACCCCAACACAACCGTAAACAACCTAAGCCAAACCACAACCGTCAAAAACCCAGGCAAAAAACCAACAAAAACCAGAAAAAACCAAACCCAAACATAAAAACCAAAACAGCCAACAAATCAACGCAAGAAAAACGCCAACAATACAAACGCACACACAAACAAAAAATCCACAAAAATCAAAAAACCAGGAAAAAGAACACCAAACCCCCAAAACACCCACAGAAAAAAAAAGAACTCAAACCACCCGACAAACACAAAAACCAACCATAAAAGATACAGCACAACCAAAACACCAAGCAAACACTCACAACACAACCCCACATAGAACAAACCATACAAAACCCAAACCAAAACACAACCAAAAAAAAATAAACAACAACCATAACCCTAATAAACACCAATGCACCACATAACAACAACAAACCAACAAAATAAAAAACAGAAAACAAAAACAAACAAACAGCGAGCCACCAAACCCATCAACAGCCAAGCCTCCACTCAAAAAACACACAACCCAAAACAACAAATTCAAAAAATCAACCAACACACACCACACATCCCAAAAAAAACAACACAGAAACAAAAAAGCACAAAAAACATACAATAAAAATCGCCTCCCAAACAACACCCAGATAAAACAACTAAAAAACACTAAACCCGCACACCACATACAAACCACACAACATCACCAGATATAATAACAAGATAACCCCCACCCCCACCCAACCTAAGCTCCCCACCGCAAACACACCCAATCAACCACCAACACACCAGCAAATAACAAACAAACAACATCTCAACAGCCCAAAAACACCCCCAAAATCCACATTCAAAAAAAAAAAAAACAACTCCAAAAACTCAAATAACAACAATTATAAATAAACACCCACTACCTCACCTCAACGAACCCCATCCCAACCACACCACACACCACCAATACTCTCCACCCACAGCTCTCCCAAAAAAAACAAACATAACTCACGACCCAGACAACAGCCAAAACCCACAAAAAAAAAACGAGACCCACCCTACCTCGCCACAAATCAAGACCCAATCAAACCAAAACACAACAAAAAAAAAAACACCCCAACAACTAAACAACCGCCAACACACAACCACCACACAGTAAAAAACAGAAAAACACCCAACAATAAACAAACAACCAAAACAAAACACCACCCTCACCAGAAATAAAAAAAAAACCCCTCCCACACACATCACACCATCAACAACCCCAAACCGCCACAACCCTAAACAAAAGACATAACCACCAACTCCAAAGACAACATCTAACACCACACCAACCCAACACACACACAACATACCAAAAAACCTCAAAAACCACCACAAACTACAAACCATCAACTCCAACAATCAACAACAAAAAACAAACCACACAAAAAGCAAACCAACCACGAACACAAAAAGCAGCAGTAAACAAAAAAAAGCAAATAAACACCAAACAGAAACAACCTCAGGCAACAACCCCACAACCACACTCCCCCCAAACCCAACCCCACTCCACCCCCCACCCCCCCCCCACCCCCCCACCACCCACACCACCCCTACTCCCCCACCCCCTCCCACCACCCACACACCACCCCCCCTCCCCACCCACCCCCTCACCCCACCCGCCCTTCCCCGACCCCCCCACCCCACCCCCCCTCCCCCCCCCAAAACAAACCCAAACATACCAAACCCACCCACCCAGCCTCCCAACACAAAGCCACACACCAATCGAACAACAACCGCTCCTCAATCACTCCCAAAAAAACAAAAAACAAAAAAGCCCAAAAACAACAACCAAACAAACACACCAACACAGAAAACAACAACACCAACCCGGCCCACAACCCACCACAAATCCACCCAAATACCACACACACACCACACAAAAAACACACAAAAAACACCACACCTCACCAAAAACCGAGACCCACAAAAAACAAACCAAACCACCAAAAAACCCAACATAACCCACACCACCAAAACAACACGAATCCAACAAACACCACACCAACCACACAACCAAAACACAAAAACCCAAAAAAACCACAAACATGCACACCCCACCAAATTACCCAAAACAACACAAAAACACGCACATACCAAAAACCCCTAACCTCCCCTCCAAACAACACTCACCAAAACCACCCACAAACACACACCAACCACACCCCAGACCCATCCCCACTCCACAACCCATCCCCACCCCAACAAAACCACCCAGCAAACCACCACACCAAACACCCAACACAACCAAAAGACAAAAAGCCACACACCTCAACCAAACAACACCAAACAAAAACCAAACAAAACTCACCCAGAATAACGACACCCCACAACCAAACAAACCGACCCACCCACCCAAATAACCCCACAACCACAGAAACACCAAGAACAATCCCACACAAACACCTCACCACAACACAACAACAAAGCCAACACAATGAAACCACAATACAAACCCCCACAGCAACCCAAACATCATCACCTACAGACACCACCACAAATGACCCCACCAAATCACAAATCCACACCCAAAAACACCCCAAGACCACCCCAAACCCACACAAAAAAACTAGTTATATTTGAACATCCGTGGAACACAAATCACCCTTTTGACACTTTCAAAACCCTTCAGTTTAGCAGTATTTGGACAAAAATATTACAGCATTTTACATCATCACGACCAATCAAATTTGCCGGCTGTAGACCCGCCCATGTCCTTGTTTTCAAGATGTGAGGTAAGGTGTTCTGTTGAACTCTCTCGTTAAATCAACCTCGAATTGTATCATTACAAGGATCGATCGTTTGTAAATTCGAGAATTTTACTGCGATTCCGATGTACGATGGTTGTAACTTTCATTGCGCCACAATTGTTCCACATTCGAGCCTTCGGATCGCTGGATGATCACATGCCAACCACGGCGGCACGGTTTCGGTGTACCTCAACATACGGCCTTTACATCTTCCAAACGCTGCACGGATCATGTCGACCCCGGCCATTTGATAATATCTTCACCAAGTCTGCTGCTCTTCAAACCGATTGGTGGGAAAGGCTGGAAAGGTGCAGCTTGGGAAATATCAACATGAAGATAACAATGCAAAAAATACAATACATTTTTTTTTAAATGAGCAGCACCAAGTTGCACTTTCACCCTTCTCTGTGTAAAAGGCAGGCTCTGCACTCCGCTATGAAGAGCACACAGGCAAACGATAGCACAAGGTATTTATTTAACTTAACGTTGCTTCATTCAGTTCATGACGACCGCAAGGCAGCCTTGTGTACAAAATTAACGAATCTCAATTTTGTGCCTTAATTACTGAAATAAAAGAAAACTAGATCGTTGTATCATTCAGGTTTGAAGGTGAGCAATGCAAAAAGTAAGAAGGGGAATGATTTGTACGACCCATAAGAATACAGTGCAAATATAACTAACTGGACGGTATGATGATGGTGGTGGTTTTAAAAAGTACAGTAAAAGGGAAAAGTAAGTTGAAATGCTCGTCAGCCAAGGCGGAGAATTACTCTTAACCTTATCGGGGATATTGGGCTGGCAGGATGACCTAGAGGTATGCACACTCCCATCTGAGCTGTCTAGCCTGGGTTCGAATCCTGACCCAGCTATAAACTGTCATCCCGGTGTTTCGCAGGCAGGGCGATTCATCAATGCGTGTGCCGTCCCTCGGATGGATGTTAAACGGGAATTTCATCTGCCGCCATTAGTTGCTAAACGCTAAAGATCCCACGGCGTCCTTCACGAAGAGCGGGCGAGCTATCGTCGGCAACATGGCGAAATTTCAAATTATTGCCCCGGCTTCCTGTGTCGGAGTGGTGACCTGTCCGGGATTGTAAACCACAGCCATTGAAGTGCTTTGGCAGAACTGGCACAATGTACAGAGGATGGTACATGATGATAAAGATATCGGGATATCGAGCATACGTGTGCCGAATCCCCTGTAAATGATGTTCAAAATGGAATGGTTTGGTGCCTCTTGCGTACCACATCACTCTTGGTCGTGTAGAGACGATCTGCCATGCTCTCGAGCGCAATCCACTTGACAGGCATTTTAGAGATCTGGCCCTGCCTGTAATAGTCTCCACTGTAGATCTTCTTGGAAAGGCCAAAATCCGCCACACACACCACCATGTCTTCATGCAGCCTGGCAGAGGGCACAAAGGGCTTTTTTGTCATCCCATTAGTCATCGTGAAACACACTTTTTAAAGAATCTCTTCTGAGGTGCAAACAGGTCACACTGTACTTGGAAAAAACCCCCAAAATCACAGCCATTCAGTGCTTGTCATTTTAATCAAAGTAGTCTTATTGACCAAAAGGAGTAACACTCGATAAGAATTTTTTTGTTTTTGAATCAATATGACATCATTCCATCCAAAGGGGTAAGTCAATACGATTAGGTTGCATTACAAAAGCTTATATCAACAACCATACTTTTTCAGGAATACTATACCATAGATCACTACCTAAAGGTAACGAGGTAAATTGGTCACGTGCATTTGTAAAAATTGATATCGAGATCATTCTTGTAAAAAAGTTATTTCAGACAAAGACAAGAACAAGACTCAACAAAAATAAATAAATAAAAACACTATAAAGCTCGGCGTCACAATGAAATGCAAAGGGTTTTTACAGTTACTAAAAGCTTGACAGGCAAAGATAGAAATGAGTGAAAGTAGGAAATACAAGTCGAAAGGCTCAGAAAACAAGTTTGACAAGATGAGATAAAAGAGCGGAATGAAATAGTTAAAACCAACGATGGTAGACGAAGAGAGATCCGGCGTGTCGTCAGTGATCTCAATCAGGTTGTACTGACTCATCAACAGAAAGATGAAAACTCGGTCACGTATTGAAATATGATACCTGAAGAGAAATCCAACAATGTTTCATCCTCTCTTTTAACCAGACTCAGTGGTGTCATGGTTAGAGAGTGCGCTCCGAGTCTGAGAGGTCTGTGGTTCGAACCCCGGCCGAGTCACGAGTCATACCAAAGATTTAAAAAATGGTACGGGCCGCTTCCTTGCTTGACACTTGGTATTTGCAATGGATAGAGTATGGACAAACCACCATAGGTTTCCAACCATTGCACAGGCTTGATGGGCCTAATGGCCTCCTCCTGTGTTCTCTCCATCGAGTGCAGCCTGTGGCTTCTGGTAGCATCATTGGTTGGGATGCGGCAATGCCGCTGATGCAGTGTCCCCCTTACCAGTACACTGGTACTCATTTTGCCAACCTCGGAAGGATGACAGGCTGAGTCAACCTCCTGGTGTATATCAATTCAGCGGCCAACGGGGCTTGAACTCAGGACCCTAGGATCCCAAGCCGCCACCCGAACCACCAAGCCAACACCAGGCTTTCCTCCTGTGTTGAAGTTCCTTGTAAGGAAACTCGTAATCTTTATATAATGGAGGGAAAGTATTGTTACGAATTTGGAATTCGATTGCACACAACATACAGGTTCCTTTAGTCAGCTATGTCGATAATGCTTATTCACTAGATAGCTCACCTTTCATTGTTTATATGTTTAGAAATCGATTAGATGCACTGCAGATCGATTTAATATTAGGGAGCGAACAATGGAGACGTCCCTCCCCCTCTTCTGCGAAGAGGAAAAGAGCCCTTCCGTCCTGTGATTCAATGACGTCAAAACCCTCCCTCACCAACGTCGATCGAGCCATAT
>CM068960.1:108620451-108631684 GCA_035128595.1 Eptatretus atami
CATACAGGCATACCAAGACGTACACCCATGTTTGATGTATTCATTGCTAATCCATAACTCGCAGAGAGACACTATTGTTGTTTTCAGTGGAGCGGTGCATCTATGAAGCGTCGCTCCGTGTTGCCGTATACACTCGAGCCCAACTAAAGACTATGGCGTTCCCAAGAGGGCGAGTTTGACGATGCTGTAGGCGTTGAGCTACTCTACTATAGATTTGTGCAATACTATCCCTATAAACGAACAATTAATTATGATAGTCCTTTCCTGCGTGTCTGCTCTCTGAGACTTATTAAGGGACGTGGGCTGTGCTATCTGAATGTAGCTGCCAATTGAGACGCATACATTTGACTCTTGTGAGCGGCGTGGCACAATGCTTCTGCTCAGCTCACTAGTCGCGTGCCGAATACTATCTCGCTCTGAACAGGATAGTACGAGAGTAAGGATTTTAGCGAGGCGGGGTTGGTGCGGTCATTACCTACATGATAACAAATACTAGTTGTACGTCATATATCGCGGATTTAACTCAACTTTAAACTGCCAGCTTGATGCAGTGCCAACAAGAGTACTGCATTTTCAAAACATCGAGACTCATGGAGGAGTGATAGTGAGTGATGGGTGAAAAGGCAATGAACGACAGTGGACAGAACAAGCTTGGGAATGAACAAACGGGGGGGGGCGAAAGAAAAGAAGAGCATGCCATCCTTTGCACAACCCATGCTGTATTTAGTTTATGGACATTAAAATTTACATGGTGTCTCTTGACATTAGTAGGCCATTGTGCTCCAGTACCGTCGCCGAGATCTCCGCTGACATAGACATGGCCAAAATGGCCTTTACCTGCATCTTCACTTTTACCTTGTGGAATAAAAAAAACAAGTTTAATACTTGGGGCTTCCAGGTCTTTACATCGTTCCGTTAATGTAGGGTTAGGGTGCAACACATTGGCCGGAACTCACATGCAATTACGGGCAGCAAGGTCACGGTGGATGAAGTTTTTGCTGGACAGGTACTCCATTCCCTGAGCAACATCCACCATGAATTTAACAAGCGTCTGCAGAGGCACAAACTGTGGGTACAGGGGGAAAAGAGGATGGCACGTTAGCCGCGTGAACCATTGAACAAAGTCCCACATTTTAACACTCACAGAATTTGTAACAAATACGAGTAAATACCCTTACCAAGTATTCCTCAAAGGGCATCAGCACTCTTACTTGGCTGTCATCCAGAGTTTTCTCCTCAGATGGTATTTTGTCTACGTGCTGCTACTACAACTACTACTACTACTACTACTATTCTGCTGCATTGAATATAGCATACCCCAGCAGCAGGTACTCACCCACAAGCATGAATTATCTGCGTTTTAGGCTAAAAGATCATTCAGGACAAGTTTCCACGGTCACAGCTGCCCTCAGCCAGTGCAGAAATACAATTTGACAAGGGCATGGACATGTATAAACAGTCTACTCTTTTTGAAGGCATTCAACTTACACAGGTAAGTGGTAGCATGCGGAAAAGCTGCCTCAAAGTCCCCTTCCAAAGGACAGCATATGCGTTTACATAACACCCAATGTGCAAAAGTACCGGGATGACAATTTACAGACAAGGCCCGAATTATGGATGACAATTATTGTGTCTCTTTAAAGTAGTACCCGTTGTGTTTGAAGCAAATCACAGGAAATAGCTTCAGCACTTTCTACATGCGAACACCACACAGTGAACTCACAACAGGGGTCTCTCCAAGGCGGCTGCTGAGAAGGAAGCTGTGCAAGTCTCCGTGGCGCATAAATGGCAAGATAACCATGGGACGAGGCATGGACTGTTGCTGCCCACTCAGCTCCATGCATACCCCTGCAAACAAAGCCCTCGTTGATCATCTTTGTACATCAGAAGAACTAGTCGTCATTCAAGCGTCACAGTGAATGAAGTTGTTAGCTTTCTACTAGTTACTTCTGCCACCGAAGGTGGACGAGGTTATATTTTCACCCTTATTTGTTTGTCTGTCTATCTGTGATCAGGAGATCTCAAAAAGCTATGGACGATTCGGACGAAACTTGGTGGACAGGTTGGGTGCGTGATAAGGATGAATTGATTAGATTTTGGTGAAGCTTCGGATCCAGATATTAGAATTTTAAAGAGATTCTTCACCATTGAGAGTTAGGGTCAAAAACATATCCATCCATCCATCCATCCATCAGGACCATACTCTCTGTGGAGTGTTGGTGCTGCCTAAACAGTCTCCTTGGCTATTGGGTACAATCCTGGGCAGGTCGTCACTCCGACACAGGAACACAGCAAGCTGGCACTCATTTTACTGACCTCAGAAGGATGATAAGCAAGTCAACCCACCCTGGTATTAATTCACAAGCCGAGTGGGATTTGAACTCAGGATCTAGGATCCCAAGCCCACACCCAAACCATTAAGCCAACACCAGGCATAAAAAAAAATATATAGCATGATATCTCAAAAGGTTCTGCTGTTGCCTATACACCGCCCAAATAAAAGGATGGATCAGCAGGAGGTGTTGCATGCTGTAGGGCGTGTACTCTACTATGATATTAATACTCATAAAGACAATAATATGACTCCTCTGGCTGCTCCGGAAGGGAGTGGGTGCTTGTAGTATATTACAATGAAGCATAATTTATTACGGAAATAAGCTCTTCGCTCACGCTGCTCAAAGCCGCAGCTCAAGGTGACAATAAGATTTAGCCGGTCGCCTACATGATAACAAATATCTAGTGTACGTCATATCTCGGGATTTAACTCAACTTAAAACTGGCAGCTTGATGCAGTGCCAACAAGAGTACTGCATTTTCAAACAACATCGAGACTCATGGAGGAGTGAAGTGAAGTGACATGGGGTAAAAAGGTAAAAAGGCAATGAACTGACAGTGGACAGAACAAGCTTGGGAATGAACAAACGGGGGGGGGGGACGAAGAAAAGAAGAGCATGCCATCCTTTGCACAACCCATGCTGTATTTAGTTTATGGACATTAAAATTTACATGGTGTCTCTTGACATTAGTAGGCCATTGTGCTCCAGTACCGTCGCCGAGATCTCCGCTGGGACATAGACATGGCCAAAATGGCCTTTACCTGCATCTTCACTTTTACCTTGTGGAATAAAAAAAACAAGTTTAATACTTGGGGCTTCCAGGTCTTTACATCGTTCCGTTAATGTAGGGTTAGGGTGCAACACATTGGCCGGAACTCACATGCAATTACGGGCAGCAAGGTCACGGTGGATGAAGTTTTTGCTGGACAGGTACTCCATTCCCTGAGCAACATCCACCATGAATTTAACAAGCGTCTGCAGAGGCACAAACTGTGGGTACAGGGGGAAAAGGAGGATGGCACGTTAGCTGCGTGAACCATTGAACAAAATCCCACATTCTTAACACTCACAGAATTTGTAACAAATACGAGTAAATACCCTTACCCAAGTATTCCTCAAAGGGCATCAGCACTCTTACTTGGCTGTCATCCAGAGTTTTCTCCTCGGATGGTATTTTGTCTACGTGCTGCTACTACTACTACTACTATTTCTGCTGCATTGCATATAGCATACCCCAGCAGCAGGATACTCACCCACAAGCATGAATCATCTGCGTTTTAGGCTAAAATATCATTCAGGACAAGTTTCCACGGTCACAGCTGCCCTCAGCCAGTGCAGAAATATAATTTGACAAGGGCATGGACATACAAGTCTACTCTTTTTGAAGGCATTCAACTTACACAGGTAAGTGGTAGCATGCGGAAAAGCTGCCTCAAAGTCCCCTTCCAAAGGACAGCATATGCGTTTACATAACACCCAATGTGCAAAAGTACCGAGATGACAATTTACAGACAAGGCCCGAATTATGGATGACAATTATTGTGTCTCTTTAAAGTAGTACCCGTTGTGTTTGAAGCAAATAACAGGAAATAGCTTCAGCACTTTCTACATGCGAACACACACAGTGAACTCACAACAGGGGTCTCTCCAAGGCGGCTGCTGAGAAGGAAGCTGTGCAAGTCTCCGTGGCGCATAAATGGCAAGATAACCATGGGACGAGGCATGGACTGTTGCTGCCCACTCAGCTCCATGCATACCCCTGTGCAAACAAAGCCCTCGTTGATCATCTTTGTACATCAGAAGAACTAGTCGTCATTCAAGCGTCACAGTGAATGAAGTTGTTAGCTTTCTACTAGTTACTTCTGCCACCGAAGGTGGACAGAGGTTATATTTTCACCCTTATTTGTTTGTCTGTCTATCTGTGATCAGGAGATCTCAAAAAGCTATGGACAGATTCGGACGAAACTTGGTGGACAGGTTGGGTGCGTGATAAGGATGAATTGATTAGATTTTGGTGAAGCTTCGGATCCAGATACTAGAATTTTAAAGAGATTCTTCACCATTGAGAGTTAGGGTCAAAAACGATATCCATCCATCCATCCATCCATCCATCAGGACCATACTCTCTGTGGAGTGTTGGTGCTGCCTAAACAGTCTCCTTGGCTATTGGGTACAATCCTGGGCAGGTCGTCACTCCGACACAGGACACCAGCAAGCTGGCACTCATTTTACTGACCTCAGAAGGATGATAAGCAGAGTCAACCCCACCTGGTATTAATTCAACAGCCGAGTGGGATTTGAACTCAGGATCCTAGGATCCCAAGCCCACCACCCAAACCATTAAGCCAACACCAGGCATAAAAAATATATATAGCATGATATCTCAAAAGGTTCTGGATGGATTCGGCCAAAACTTGGTGGATTTACTTCGGTAGGTAACAAGAACCAGCCAATTCGATTTTGTTTTAAGGTACGGATATAGATCCGGCCCATCAGTGGGCTATGAAATGTAAACTACTCAGCCATGCGGAAGTATGCGCTCTACCGGGTGCTGTTCTAGTTAGTCTTTTATTTCAATGACCAATCTGTATTCATACCTCAAAACTTTTAGTAGAATGATATAATATGCCAACCAACATTTTTATACCTCTTTTCCACTTAGCTTCGGCTGGTTCAGGCCCATCTGAGCACTCATGGGTCAGAAGTGTATGTATGTAAGCACCACTTCCCTCCCACCACCCCAAAATATATGTACTGTATATAACATTTGAGTAAGAAAACAATTAACCATTTGAACTCTGAGCTCCATGGACTTTTGGCTCCCCCACCCTGGGCTCCCTGGAGAAAAATCTGCCCACTCGGGTATATGGAGGTTTGAATAGTGGCCGGTAAAACGGCTGCTCGCGTTCAAAGGGTTAATAATCTTTTGAACGTGGAGGATCATACATTAGACGAGGCAATGCCGTGGGACATCGTGCAAACACATCATGCCGGTTTAGTTCATTTTGTAGATAATTTGGTTGGAATAAAAGAATAGCCAAATGTGTCTTATGGCTGGTCAAATAGATTCAAACATCCCACATTGTCACACGGATTTCCTCGAAAGCAATGAACAACCAACGAGCAACTCCAGCCAAGTCATGCCACACTGCAATGCTAAACACAGGGGGTGGCCCATCGTGGAAACGCATCCGAAGGAGTCGCTCGCCTTGGTCTGCTTTTGCCAATGAGAACTTGAATGAAAAAGGTAGTTATGATATTCTAGGGTACGGGTAAAGTTGAAGGCAGGAAGTCGTATAGCCCAAAGTTCTACAGCACATCCATCTTTCCATCAATATACAAGTAAGAGCAAAAGGGTCAAGGTAGCAGCCCAAAAGCTGACTTTTTTTTAACTGTACCATCGTATCCTTCACATCTGCAAGATTCAAGACAGTACTGCCCCTGATGAGACAATTTACCATATCCCAGCATTCATTGTGGGACAAAGCATTTCCACCGGAACTGTCAATAGAAATGGTTTTTGCCAAGGTAATCTAAATTTAGTTACAACTTCAAACATAGGCCATAAAACATAGAGAAGCAGTGAATTATATATCTCGCGGTATTGGATGTGCTAACCACTGGAAATGAGAGAGTGTCTCGACTAACTAAACTACCACTGCATAATTGTGTTGCGGTTAGGTATGTCACATGTTTGTCATATGTCATATGTTTGGTATGTTTGGTATAAGTTTTCTTTCTTCACATGCTTGCAAATTCCCCAAACACTGTGAGCATGGTTGTGATACACGATCAGAACTCTTTCATGCCATCATGTTGCATTCTGCAAAACGGCAAAATCATCCGTGAAGGAAGGAATGCTTGACAACAGCACATCCTGCTGGCGGATTACCAGCACTACATTTTGTAGTCATATTTAACGATGTCAAGAATCAAACCCAAAACGAGAAAGCTCAGAGGCACACTATTCACTGACAATCCCAATGCTCAATGTTGGCCTCATCTGGTGCCTCGTCTCCAGTACACGGCCATTGATCTTTACGTGCTAGGGTGCGATTGAACTGCACAGGAGCTCCCTGTCCTCACTACCAAGTAGATGTCATCATGTTCTCTATGCATGTGGAGTTGTAATGCATGGATATCTTGCATAGGTATGCATGTGACACACTCTCAAAGAATGTCACCATGTTCAGGTTGGGCTCATCTGTGCATGGTTTATAGCATGTTCGATTTGGCAGGGGTGCTGTGCAGAGGTATTACGGCCCAGTCTTGGTCCCGGTAGGCCGTATCGAATGGAGCAATTTTCAGCACGGTGCGGACGTGATCGTGGAGAGAAGGCCTCAGTATCTTGTTTTTCAGCTTCTGCTTTGTCTTTTATCCTACATGTCATTTTTCCCTTCATTCAATCATATCCTCTTTGATGAGAAGTTATGAACCTTTCTTCACTTTCATTCTTCCCTTCAGGGCTTCAAGATGGCTGTTCACCTCCTCCCCAGATCATCCTCTATCCATACTTGTGATCTTTTCTCCGCAAGCACACACCTTCTGTTATGATCACATGATAAAAGGTGAATAATGCTTAGGACTTGCAATAAAACACACGCATGAACTGTACAATGTCCGAAATCTGTAACACATGGACAAGTTTCCAAAATGCATTCTCATGGTCAAATCATAACATGGGAATAAAACAACCAAACTCTCAAATGTTGAGTAGAATATCCACCACTTAATCGAGCACAGTGAGTGAAACTTCAGTAAATGCATAAGATAATAGTTCTCAACCCTGAGTATGGGATTTACAGGATGTTATCATTTCGGTGATCATCCATCGAACCGGGGTAATCAAATAAGTATTAATACAAACCGAGGAGGCAAAGGACATTTGGATGATCAAACTCCTTCATTCGGACAGCTTCATTCAGGAAGTTTTCCATATCCACCCGAGTGCAGATTTCCACTGCGGAGATAAGCATGATGAGGTTTGGAAAGTGGTTGCTTGGCAAAGTCACAATGAAGAGCCGTTAGATGGTCATTTAAAGATGAAATATGAGGTTCAGGTGGAATACGTTTCATCAATTGTCATGGTAATTGGCATTACGAGCAAAATAAGACAAAATACTGAGAATATGGTACAAATGGTGTCCCGGGAAGACACGGGACATAAAATGAGATGATCACGTAAAATAGAGGACAGCTGGTCACAGTAGTTCATGTATCCCCCCAGCTAGCGATATCACGGTGGGTTGGGCCTGCTTGGTATTCCCATTTGATCACACAGTACATGATTGTTGGGATGCAAAGTTCAAATTCCATATACAATGTTGATTTGTCTGTCTCACTCTCTCACTCTCTCTCACTCTCTCTCTCTCTATCGAGTGCATCCTGTGGCTGCTGGTTGCATCATTGGTTGGGACGCAGCTATGCTGCTGATGCAGTGTCCCCCTTACCAGTACACTGGTACTCATTTTGCCGACCTCGGAAGGATGACAGGCTGAGTCAACCTCCTGGTGTATTAATTCAGCGGCCAACGGGGCTTGAACTCAGGACCCTAGGATCCCAAGCCGCCACCCTAACCACTAAGCCAACACCAGGCTTCGTTGCTTACTGATATCAGTGTAACTCATGTAAAAGTACACCGATGTCTCACTCAGGTGCTCCATTTGACTGACCCTTGGAAATGGCTGCAGGTGACTACCACAACAATCGCTCATGAGGGTTTTAAGCACGCAAGGGTAACCACGTGCAAGTGGCCGACTCGCCAAGAACAGTGGGCTGTCCAAGCACAATGTAAACCAACCTCAAAATCTCCCTAATGCCATTGTGCAGCATGTGATTCATGTCGAAGCACAATTTTAAACCATTGTCATAGTTCTTTACAACTTGAGGATTATAGTACCACAAGTCGACAGAAGTCTGGGCAGTTCGAACCCTAGCCGAGTCAAACCAAAGATCTTTATAGTCGATGATTTTTACGCTGCGCTCGCAAAGCGAAAAGTGGGGTTAAGCAATTGGTTCACTTTGTCTGTCTCTGTCTGTCTACAAATGTCAGTCTATGATTGAATAACTACTTAGTTTTAATTGAATGTTATATTTTGAACACGAATCGGAAAACAAACCTGTAGTTTACAGTATTTTGGCTCTGAATTTGTCCCGATCGTACATGCACAGAGAGTGATGAGATAAAAAAAAAAAAATTACGCTGTCTGCCTGTGTGCCAGTCTAACAAAATTGAAAATAATTCCAAACAGGAAAAACTTACTGTTTTTAAGGACGTCATAAAGGACACAAACAACAGGCATGAAGAACTCATGTAACATGTTAAGAAGGTGGTGTAAAAGATGCTGCATCAATGGCAGTAGATTTCAGAATTTGTTTTTCTTCTAAAACCTTTAAAATCTTTATTTTATTTCAATTGAATTACAGACTTGGACAATGTAGAACACAAATCACCCTCGTGGCACTTTTAAAACCCTTCCGTTTAGCAGTATAGGTATACCCCACTTAAAGGCCCTGTCACACCTCGACGTTTTAGCCAGCGTATGGCAAGGTATCAAAATGTATGTAAAACACTGGCGCACGCTGAACTATTGATGTTTTTTTTCCAGTTTTAGACGTATTCATAACGAGTTGGACGTATGCATAACGTATTAGTAACGTACACAGAACGTTTCAATAACATATAGATAACTTATATCAACGAATGCTGAGAGTTTTGTCGGCGTTCACAACCTATGCCCAACGATAGTCTAACTTATGCATAGCACGCGGCAGCGTATCGCCGCGATTCACGTGGCATAGCCTATTAAAAGGCTGCGGCTCGACGATTCAAATCATAACCGCACTAGACATCGAAGTGTCAAGCCGCTGTCACACCTTGACGTTTTAGCCAGCATATGCCGACATATGAAAAATTTGCCGAATACGCTGGCACACGTCGAATACGTTATGGGTAAGTTTTGTATACGTTAAGAGCACGCTGGCATACGTCATAGTACGCGAGTACGTTCGAAAAATTTTCAACATGCTGAAAATTTTTCGACGTATGCCAGCGTATGACGCACACGTTCCGCATACGCTGGCCATAAGTTGTAGGCACGTTACGTGATCGTTGACACACGTCGACACATGTTATTGTAGTTACTCATAAGTCGAAACACGTCGAGGTAATGTTTAGCGTCAGTGTTCCAGACTCCCTGGTTTTTTAATTTTATTTATTTCGGCATGATGGTGATGTTGACACTTCGATTTCTAGTGCGGTTATGATTTAAATCGTTGAGCGGAAGCCTATTATTATTTATTATAACCGCACTAGAAATCGAAGTGTCAACATCACCGTCATACCGAAGAAAAAAAAAAACCAAAAAAAAAACCAGGGAGTCTGGAACACTGACGCTAAACATTACCTCGACGTGTTTCGACTTATGTGTAACTTACAAGTAACGTGTGTCGACGTGTGTCAACGATCGCGTAACGTGCCTACAACTTATGGCCAGCGTATGCGGAACGTGTGAGTCATACGCTGGCATACGTCGAAAAATTTCAAGCATGTTAAAATTTGTCAACGAGCTCAGCGTACTACGACGTATGCCAGCGTGCTCTTAACGTATACAAAACTTACCCATAACGTATTCGACGTGTGCCAGCGTTTTAGACAAATTTTTCATACGTCGGCATACGCTGGCTAAATCGTCAAGGTGTGACAGGGCCTTAACAAAGGGGTTTACATATTGTTACGGCCACGGGTACCGAGTGTATTATGAGGGGGTTAATCCTTAAAGGTAGACGTCAACGTCGGCGAAAGAGAGGTGGGTGTCGAACGTCAATGAAAGATAGGTGGGTGAGGTTAGTGATCCACAGCCGCATTTGACCGTCAGAATAACCGTTCAGGAAAAGCCCGCGGTGTGCTTAATCAAATGTCTTGTCAGTCCAAAGTGTAAACAAATCGTCCACCTCCAAGCCAATGTGTCCCGATGGAAAGGCTGTCGAATGAGTCTCCGTTGGGCTAACGGCTATCTCTCGCATGAACGTGTCGTAAAGAGGAAAAGGCCATCCCATAAGAAAGGGAATCTGTTCTATTCCCTTCTCCAATGCATCAAGGAGTTAGAATCCCACCAGACAAGGGGATGGGTCTATCCTGGACATGCATTTATGGAAATAACTGTCTATGGACCTGAATGTTGCATGCATTAGTCGGATCCGATTCTGAAATCCATAACAGTGTCTTTATACCCCTTCGTTATGCAAGAGCTCATTTACCATTATTTATTATGGGAAAATTACACTTTGTTTCCTAACCCTAATTTTTCGGTCTAGTAGCGAGGCCATATGCTTGGTATAACGATGGTTTTCGTTGCAAGTGACATTACAATGTTATTATTTATCTAATAATAGAGACAGTAGGCCTGGTGTTGGCTTAATGGTGAGAGTGGTGGGCATGAGATCCAAGGTTCCTGATTTCGAATCCTGCTTGGCTGTTGAATTAATACCAGGTGGGGTTGACTCTGCCTGTAATCCTTCTGAGGTCGGCAAAATGAGTACCAGCTTGCTGGTATCCTGTGTCGGAGTGGCGACCAGTTCAGGATTGTGCCAAATAACCAAGGAGACTGCTTCGGCAGCACCAACACTCCGCACAGAGTATGGTCCCGATGGATCGATGGAATAGAGACTGTAACACAATAAAAGTTAATTTAGTTTTAACACTTAACAAAACAATATGGAGTCCAAGTTTCCATACAGAAGGTGGAGGAGATGATTGTTTTAACCCTTTTATTCTGAAAATGTACGAGTCGCAAGCCTTCTGAAAAGTTAATCGCCCCATTAAATAGTTAATCAGCGGGAAGAACGTATCACCACGTTGCGCAATTACCAGACACTGTGTTGTGGGGACGGTTCAA
>CM068960.1:108656176-108673848 GCA_035128595.1 Eptatretus atami
TCACTATCTGCCATGATCTTTCCTGGGAAAGCTACATTTCCAACCTGGCCTCTAAAGCCAGTCGCTGACTGGGAATACTCTGTCGTGCAAAGTCCTTCTTCGGCCCACTTGAGCTCCTGACCACATACAAAGCTTTCATCCACAGCCTGATGGAGTACTGCTCTCCACTCTGGACTGGTGCTCCTGCCTCTCACCTTTCTCGGCTTCACGCTGTGAAACCAAGCATTTAGGATCTTGGTATCCTCAGCGTTTGAGGCTTGGTCGGTGTCTTTCTGTCTTCTACCGTCTCCTCTCCGGTCTCGCCCCCCACCCAACCCCCCCCCCCACCCCCGCTCTGTCTGTGATATGTCCCCCCATATTTCCACAGGGCACTCAAGGTCCGCCAGCAACCCCTCCTGGTAAACTACCAAAATCACGAATCACTGCTCACCTTCCCTCTTTCATCCCACCTTGGAATATACTCCCTCACTCTGGCCAATTTCCCTTCTTCCCTCCAGGCCTTCAAAACAGCTGTTCACCACCACCTCTTATCTTTCCCCATCCAAAACCTCGACCTTTTCTTCCCCCGTTAATCCACCCCAAACCCACCTTCTTAAAATTCTCTCCTTTCCTTCCTGAAAGTCACTATAATGTCCATCCTGTATACCCCGCGTTGCCCGCCCCATCCCTCTCCCTTCCATAGATCTCCTAATGTCTCTGTTCCCCACTGTTTTGTCCTTCCCTCTCCTGCCCCTCTTGTCTCATGGCCTCCTTGCTGTGTATTGACAATGCATACAAAAAAAAGAAAAAAGTGTGGCCTGGCTCTCACACTATGTGGGTAATGAGGTACAGTCGACGTTTCAAGAATTAACCCGTCAGAACAAAAGGAAGGCCGATGCTCGAAATGTCAACGGCATCTCGTTTCCAATGGCAGTTAATCACACTGTATATAATTTGAGAAGTGTCCGTTTGTGAGTTTGTTTCACTCCTATGCACTCCAGAACTGCTGGGTGGAATGAGATTCAAACTGGTGGTTGTACTCAGATTGTGCATGAAAAGGTTTTAGGTGGGAAAAAAAAAATTCATCGTCCTGGGGGTTGAAGGTGGGGAGACGACCCCAACTCTCTCTATGTAAATATGTATCATATAGGCCTGGTGGTAGCCGGTATTCCACGTCACAAGTCATAAAAGTGGGGGAATTATCCCATCGGGAAGGACGAGTTCTTTACGAGTGCATATCAATGTTTTTCTTGCTTTAAAAATAAGAAAGCACATTTTTAATCTTGCTTGCTGATTCAGACCAATACCTTCACAAAAATGAGGATTACGTTGTACTTATTGCTTAATAACATTGCTTCAGCGAGCTCCTCTCATCACACTGACTGTATTACCTTCTTAAATTTGTATAATTCTCAGCTTTTATGGTTTTACTCGAATTCATCTCTTATTTACTTAACTGAAAGCATGTTTATTTATTCACAATCACATGCCTCTGAATGTTCATATTTGATTCCTGAAGGTACAGGGGAGTGCGATTAGTTTTAAACATATTGTTAAATTGAATTTTAAAAGGTAAGACCTCTTGCAGAGACACCACAAGGTTATGGGGGGGATGGTGGAGTGTCTCAAACTTTTTCCATTAACAATGAATGAATCGTTCTCTGCCAGCAGAACTCCGCAATGATGTTAGTCCATTTATATAGAGTTTTGAGCCATTGTTAATCATTTTCCCAGTGCTGGGTGAGTATCCTGATGTGATGTTTTGAATGTACAAAGTCAAGGCTCATGGGAGAGCTGGAACACAGGATGGATGGGAACATAAGAGAAGAACAACATAGTGTAAAGGGGAAAACCTTCCAGAGGTAGAGGGACACGACAGAGGGACACTTGGCAGGAAAATGGGAAGAATGAGATCAGAGGGAGTGAGGTGAGGAGAGGTGGAGGAGGAGGATACAGTGGGTGAACAAGTTGGATACAAGCTCAATGTTTCAGGGTAGGAGTACACAAGAGGAGGAAGGGAAAAACTAGAGGGATGAAACAGAAATGGAACAAAAAACAAAATCAAAGGTGAAGGAGAGTGGAGGGTGGGGGACACAATAACCTGGAAATAAAGGGTTGTTGGAATAAAAGTAATGTGTTTGGATCTAAATTTTTAGAGAAAACTTTATGTCTTAAATAAATAATTAAAATTGGCCTTACTTGCCCCAAACCATAACCCGAGTATTTATTCACTGCTGTATTTTAAATTCTCAAACATCATTTAATTTCATTCCTCCAAATAAAATTCAAATAAAACAAGTGAGACCTAACAAATAAAACATTTTCCTGAACTAGAACCAATTCAGTGGAGCACATACCTCCACCAAGCTGAACAGTTTAAGTTTTGTATCCCACTGATGGGCCGGATCTGCATCGAGACCTTTTAACCAAAATTTAATCGGCTTGTTCTTGTCACAGTCATACCCAACTCATCCGCCAAGTTTTGTCAGAATTTGTCCACAACGTTTTGAAATATTATGCCATACAGTAAACCCTTAAATATTACAGGGGTTATGTTCCTGAAAAATGTCACGATATTCAAAACCACGAAAGTTAAAACCAATTTCCAATCGGGGGTTAGGTTCCTGGGCTTCAAGAAAATATAGCAGAAGGTGTGCAGCAGCCAAAATAAACACATCATAATTGAAACTAGAACGGCACTTGGTAGAGTGCATACCTCCACCAGGCTGAACAGTTTACATTTTGTATCCCACTGATAGGCTGGATCTGGATCTGGACCTGAACCAAAATCTAATCGGCTTGATCTTGTCACCTAACCAACTCATCCACATAGTTTTCTCATAACTCGTCCTCAACTTTTTGAGATATCATGCAACATATTGTTTTTGACCCCATCTCTCAATGGTAAAGAATCACTTGCAAAAAAATTTCAAACGCTCAAATCCAGATACTGATCTTCACCAAAATATCACCAATTTCTCCTTGTAACAAACCCTCTGTCTAAAAATTTCATTTGAATCCATCCACAACTTTATGAGATATCCTGCTCACAAACAAACAAACAGACAGAGGTGAAAACAAAACCTCCATCCACCTTCGGTGGTGGAGAAAATAAACATGTAAAACTAGAACAGCACTCGGTAGAGCGCATACCTCCGCCAATCAATTAAAAAATTGTAGTATCCAGATCCGGATCTTCACCAAAATCTAAACACTGCCATTTTCACACACCCAACCTGTCCACCAAATTTAATCCTAAAGCATCCATAACGTTTTGAGATATGCTGCTCAGAGACAGACAGACAAACAAACAAGAAAAATGTCATGCATATCATGATTCTTGCAAAATCCATAAAACAAATTTGACCTGAAAAATAATTGGTGGTTGAATTGAATGACAAAATATGTAAATCCTCTTCAAATTTCAAGGTGGCCACAATGTCTTCTCGTCCCTTATGAAAATTGTGACATTACCCTTTATCATATTAACTGACAACACTGAAGAGTTCTACAAGTTTATACTACATACACTTACAATACTCTTTTACTTTAACTGACAACACTGAAGAGTCTACAAGTTTATACTTACAATCACTTACAATACTCTTTTACTTTAACTGACAACACTGAAGAGTTCTACAAGTTTATACTACAATACACTTACACATACTCTTTTACTTTAACTGACAACACTGAAAGTTCCACAAGTTTATACTACATACACTTACAATACCTTTTACTTTAACTGACAAACACTGAAGAGTTCTACAAGTTTATTACATACACTTACAATACTCTTTTACTTTAACTGACAAACTGAAGAGTTCCACAAGTTTATACTACATACACTTACAATACTCTTTTACTTAACTGACAAACTGAAGAGTTCTACAAGTTTATACTACATACACTTACAATACTCTTTTACTTTAACTGACAAAACACTGAAGAGTTCTACAAGTTTTTACTACATACACTTACAATACTCTTTTACTTTAACTGACAACACTGAGAGTTCACAAGTTTATACTACATACACTTACAATACATCTCTTTACTTAACTGACAACACTGAAGAGTTCTACAAGTTTATACTACATACACTTACAATACTCTTTTACTTTAACTGACAACACTGAAGAGTTCTACAAGTTTATACTACATACACTTACAATACTCTTTTACTTTAACTGACAACACTGAAGAGTTCTACAAGTTTATACTACATACACTTACAATACTCTTTTACTTTAACTGACAACACTGGAAAGTTCTCACAAGTTTATACTACATACACTACAATACTCTTTTACTTTAACTGACAACACTGAAGAGTTCTACAAGTTTATACTACATACACTTACAATACTCTTTTACTTTAACTGACAACACTGAAGATTCTACAAGTTTATACTACATACACTTACAATACTCTTTTACTTTAACTGACAACATGAAGAGTTCTACAAGTTTATACTACATACACTTACAATACTCTTTTACTTTAACTGACAACACTGAAGAGTTCTACAAGTTTATACTACATACACTTACAATACTCTTTTACTTTAACTGACAACACTGAAGAGTTCTTCAAGTTTATACTACATACACTTACAATACTCTTTACTTTAACTGACACACTGAAGATTCCACAATTTATACTACTACACTTACAATACTCTTTTACTTTAACTGACACACTGAAGAGTTCTACAAGTTTATACTACATACACTTACAATACTCTTTTACTTTAACTGACAACATGAAGAGTTCTACAAGTTTATACTAATACACTTACAATACTCTTTTACTTTAACTGACAACACTGAAGAGTTCCACAAGTTTATACTACATACACTTACAATACTCTTTTACATTAACTGACAACACTGAAGAGTTCTACAAGTTTATACTACATACACTTACAATACTCTTTTATTTACTGACAACACTGAAGAGTTCTACAAGTTTATACTACATACACTTACAATACTCTTTTACTTTAACTGACACACTGAAGAGTTCACAAGTTATAACTACATACACTTACAATACTCTTTTACTTTAACTGACAACACTGAAGAGTTCTACAAGTTTATACTACATACACTTACAATACTCTTTTACTTTAAACTGACAACACTGAAGAGTTCTACAGTTTATACTACATACACTACAATACTCTTTTACTTTAACTGACAACACTGAAGAGTTCACACAGTTTATACTACATACACTTACAATACTTTTACTTTAACTGACAACACTGAGAGTTTCTACAAGTTTTTACTACATACACTTACAATATCTTTTACTTTAACTGACAACACTGAAGAATCTACAAGTTTATACTACATACACTTACAATACTCTTTTTACTTTAACTGACAACACTGAAGAGTTCTACAAGTTATACTACATACACTTACAATACTCTTTTACTTTAACTGACAACACTGAAGAGTTCTACAAGTTTATTACTACATACACTTACAATACTCTTTTACTTTAACTGACAACACTGAAAGAGTTCTACAAGTTATACTACATACACTTACAATACTCTTTTACTTTAACTGACAACACTGAAGAGTTCACAAGTTTATACTACATACACTTACATACTCTTTTACTTTAACTGACAACACTGAAGAGTTCTACAAGTTTATACTACTACACTTACAATACTCTTTTACTTTAACTGACAACACTGAAGAGTTCCACAAGTGTATACTACATACACTTACAATACTCTTTTACTTTAAACTGACAACACTGAGAGTTCTACAAGTTTATACTACATTACACTTACAATACTCTTTACTTTAACTGGACAACATGAAAGTTCTACAGTTTATACTACATACACTTACAAATACTCTTTACTTTAACTGACAACACTAAGAGTTCTACAAGTTTATACTACATACACTTACAATACTCTTTTACTTTAACTGACAACACTGAAGAGTTCTACAAGTTTATACTACATACACTTACAATACTCTTTTACTTTAACTGACAACACTGAAGAGTTCTACAAGTTTATACTACATACACTTACAATACTCTTTTACTTTATTACATCTTACAGCATATGACAGAAGCCTTGAGTGTTCATTGGATCCGTTTGTGCTCCATTATTGTCATTACAGAGAATAATCTTGCGCTATGTTAAGTAGGACATTTTCCGAAGCATTTATGGGGTTGTACTATTAAAAACAAGTCTCACTGCTTGTTTAACATCAGTGGTTTCTCTCAATCAGAGGAAAAAGGAAACGAATTAATACTCTGCAGACAAAGGCAATGTCAATTTTTACAATGGGTGACAAGACATTGTGGCCACTCTGTGCGTTTCAGCCTTTTTCGATATCACGATGGAGAGGTTTGACTGCTCATGGAGTAAAAGAGCAAATAATATTAAAAAGAAAAAAAAATTGTTCTCATTCTCTGTGAATCATGACTGAAAATATGAATGACCTAATAAGTAAATGAAAACAATAGCATGTAAAAGTGATTTGAATAAAATATCTTGCAGGATCCACTCTTGGCAAATGCAACAGGAAGGAAACGTGGAATCGGTTTATCATCCGCAATAAGCAGCGACATATTCGCCTTACCGGCCCCTAAGGTGAATGCCAAGGTTGCGTCGGCTCACAGACATCACTGCAAAAATTATTTTACTTGAGAACATGAGGAATATTTTAATTTAATTTTTTTTAAATTACTTTTACAGCAGTTTTGCTGCAGTTGAGTTTAACAACTCCATTTACAAAATTAGAATCCACACCAAATATAGATCCCATGTTCTTTGAGACGAGTAACAGGACATCCACTATTACCAGGCCATTGTTGTTAAACAATAATGCCAAACAATGACCATTTACCCATGAGATGACACATTAATCACCGATGATTGCTTAAATTGTAAAATATATTCACTAAATACATTGAACATTCAGTAGCACTGCCAATGTGACGCAGGCAATGCAAAGCTTGAGGGAGGAAATAAACATCACATGTGACCTTCAGGTTCTGGAAATTATGATTGGATAAATCCCAAACGGGGGACGAGGAATAAATTTATCTTGTTCCAATTCTGTTTATATACCGTATTTTTCAGACTATACAAGTCGATGTGGCGTCCAAGTCGAATTGGCTAATTTCCCCATTTTTCTTTCCTTTATTCATCGATAAGTCGATTTGGAGTGCAAGACGAAGCTAGATCAACTACGGTAGTTAGCAAAATTGTCAGTCAGAACAACAAGGGGGGTTAATTCTTCCCTGATACTCAACTCATCACTGCCTACAGTATGTTACTTCCAGGGTCATGAATATTAATGAGCTGTTTTGTATACATTATTTGAATTACAATGTGGGATGACCTTTCATATGAACTAAGGAATGGAAATAGTTTTTCAATATGTTTGTTATTGTCTGGAGGTACAGTATTTAAAACAAGCTACAGAATCATCATCAGTACTAGCTCCTAGCACATTACATTTTGCCAGTCTCGAACACATTTCTCACCGATACTGTATTTCCTGTGTGCAGCCATATTCTCACCATTTTCCTCGGCAAACTTAACAACTTCGAACTTCCAACTTAAATGTTTCGTGTACGACTTGCGTGACTTTATGGGAGGCATTTTGAGATGACGTAGTAAGGATGGATATATATGATGAGGTTTGAAAGGGATGGATCAAACGTAATTGAGTGCGTGCTTGTTATTGATTGAATAATATCATATGCATCAATGAGTGGATTAACGTTTAATGGCTCACCCAATCAACAAACGTTCCAGGCAATGGTTTCTGTCATGTTTTCAATTAATAATTATGCAATTTATTTCAAACTAGAATGTCATTCTTTGATGTCGTGACGACAGATATGTCTCCATCCACATTATTATTGAAGGCTTTTATGTTTAACAAAATATATACAGTATATATATATATATATATATATATATATATATATATATATATATAGTGTTCAGTCTTTCGGCTGCTCCCGTTAGGGGTCGCCACAGCGGATCATCCGTTATGATCCACATACTGATTTGGCACAGGTTTTACGCGGATGCCCTTCCTGACGCAACCCTGGTCGCCTCTTACGACACAGGGATAAAGGATTGGGTTTTGCCATGATTCCGGGCTGCCCTACACCCTCTCATAGCGTGGTCCAGCGCCAGAGCTCCCGTCCTCAAGCGATCCTCCCAACCCAAGCCTCCGAGTAGCCGATTACAGGCGCACGCCACTACTCCCGGTATATATATATATATATATATTTAGCTGCCGAGCCACATGACCGATGACGTCATCAATCCCCCCCCCCACCTCCCACCATAAAATTTATCCCAAGATGACCCCCCCAATATTTTCATACTGATCGGATAAAGCATTCAGCATATGCAATTACGATGTCATAACAAAGCCACCTTTGACATGATCGGAAAAAAAAAATCACACATTTCTCATGGGGTGTACTTCACATGTGCTAAGTTTCAATATTTTCCATGGAGCGGTTTCGGAGATACAGAGGTCCAAAGTTTTTCCTATTTTCCAACATGGCTGCCACACCACATCATGACCTATCACATCATAATTGTCATTAAAACACTCTACATGAATAGTCACTCTTATGGTGAAAAATTTGTGTCAATCGGATAAGCGGTAACAGAGAAAACAAAATCAGCATGGATGGACGTACAACCTGAAAACATAATGTCTCCGGTGACTTCACCAGCAGAGGCATAAAAAACACACATTTTGTAAAACAAGCTCGAATGAGCTAAGATCCTCGTCCTCTTAATGATGACGTCATAAAAACGAATATGACGTCATTGTGATGTATCAGGTTTGCGATAAATTATCTGTGCTAATGCCCGGCTTGATTCCCGCAAACAAAATTCAAACAGCTTGCCTAGTTTCGGAGATAATGGTATAGGCGATTTCCATTAGCGGCGATATTATGACGTCAACTTTTTTTCTAGGAAGAATTTCCAAAATCGGAGATGGTTACTGCCTGCGCGTGGGCTTTCTGCATATACATGGCAAGTTTCACGAAGATCCGATGAAAACTCTGGGTTGTGAAACAAAAAATGTCAAAAAATAGGAATGACGTCATAAAAATTGATATGACGTCATAGTGATGCATCATATGTGCGGTAATTCATCTCTGCTAATGCCCTGTTCGATTCCCGCAAACAGAATTCAAAAAGCTTGCCTAGTTTCGGAGATAATTTTTTAGGCGATTTCCATTAGCGGAGATATTTTGACGTCATAACTTTTTTTCTAGGAGGAATTTTCAAAATTGGAGATGGTTACAGTCTGCGCAGAGTATTTTTACATGTATACGCCAAGTTTCAGGAAGTTTCGATGAAAACTTAAGGCTATGAAACAAAAAAGTCCACAAGAACAACAACGTGAGTAAGACTTAAGAGATCCTCCACGAGGATCTAAAAAAAAAAATAAATATTCGTTTTTACAATTCAATGTCTTAAACCATAGACAAGTCGATTCTGAGTACAAGTCGAGACCTGGACTTCCGGGGGAAAAAAGTATCAATTTATACATCAAAAAAAGATCCGGTGTGTACTCACAGGCAGCATCTAAAGGGGTCCTGCAATAAGACTTCTTCACTCTGTACCATACAAGAGGTTGTTCTGAGTCTGCCATTGGTGAAAAGGCACTCCTAAAAATAAAATACAATAAAATAAACAGGTCAGTGTTGTCTCCACTGCACAAACTACATAATGTGAAAATGTTAAAGGATTGCTGTTAGACACAGAAATAGATTAATCAGAACAATAATCATTTCTATAGATCGATATTAAAACTACGGAAGTTTGTCATCGACTTCTGAATACAATAAACTGGGTTGTTCGACAGTGACACAAACCCTTCAATTTGAACTTATCACCGAATCAAAGTTTAGGTTTGATTCCAGGACTTTGAAATAAGCTCAAATTTTGATCACACTGTGTATGCTGCCCAACCAAAAACAATGGGAGAACGAGAAAGTTCATAGAACACCTTACCCCACGCAGTCTTGAGAAAGAAAAAAAAAGGACATGGGAAGGGTCTTTTAAACTCTTGCTTTGTGTTTCGGAGCACGATCTATGTTCGTGAACCTTGCATAACAGGCGTGATGGTAACTACGCAGCGCTATCCGAGGGGTCGGCATGACGTCACAATCACGTGATTTTGCTTGGATATGTGACGTCCATATTGGCAAAGGGGAAAACAAAAGCTGTTGCATGCACAATCGCACGTATTATCGCTGGTTTTTTTTGGTTGAATTATTGATACATTTAGTTTTTCCAACTGTTTGCAATGTCCAATCAGTATATAGAACATTTGCCAGGTGAGGCATTGGCCAGATTTCGAGTCAAACTGCAGGCAATTGGACTTGATTCTTGTCGCTACCAGGAGCGACAACTCGAAAGAATGGCCCAAGGCAGAGTACATTAACTTTTCACACTTACAGTTACAGTTAAGTGTTGTTACAAAAGTTAAATGAAATAAAGTTAGTTGTTAATTTACATCTAAGTGATGGTGGGGAGAGTGACAAATGTCTGAATTGAAAACGACTCCCTAAACTCCATTAGATTTATTGGACTAAAAAAAAGGTTCGGCTTGGCCTTGGCCTTGCTTCTATTCCATTTAGCGATAAGCCCAGATCACATGTGAAGTCTAGTCATATTGGTGGAACAATCACAACATTGCAATCCCAATGATGAAATTGGTGGACACATTGACACTTTAACTTGTTAGATTTTCTTTAGCTTCTATTTTACATGACTAACGAAAATAAATTATGACAGCATGAACCCCGATATGAAATATGCCAAACAGACGGAGGTGTAATCCGACTTGGGCTCCCACAGCTTCCCTCTGGCATCTTGCGTGCCACGATCGATGGCTTTTAGCCATAGAATTCTTCTCTCTGGCTCAGTAGCTTGACTTGGTATCAAATAAAACGAAAGTTCAGATTTTTTTGCTTTGTTGTTAGTGCAATTGAAGATACAAAAACTTTTGACCATGGCTATGATAACGGAAATATCGAAAGAAGAAAATAATAGCACGGCCAAGTAGTGCAAATGATGTATACATTACATACACACACACACACACGACGCGTCTTTCCCCTTTGTTTTCCCCTTCGAGTTCATTGCAAAGCGGACATTGCATTATGGCACAACAAAGTACCTGAAATCCGACCCCGAGAATTGATAATCTGAGTTGGCACTGACAATGAAAAATGAGCACAAATACATCCACGTATGTATTCAACCTGGGTTGTTTGCCTCTTCGTGCATGAAGCGCGGGCGCTAGCTTACAACTGTCTGGATGTTCGACCCCTCCCATGCACCACCATATTTGTTAGACTCTCAAACAGTTACTCTGAACTCAGGGCAGGAATATGTTCTCCAAGTACTGCTAAACGGAAGGGTTTTAAAAGTGCTAAAAAGACGATTTGTGTTCTGCAGTGTTCAAGTACGTAATTCAATTGAAATAAAATAAAGAGTTTGAGGGATAAAGGAAAAGAAAAACTCAGACATTTCCTACCGTTGATAGTCCATTGCATCACCTTATTTACACACGTTACATTAGTTCTTCAAGCCTGTTGTTTGTGTGCTTTATGAAGTCCTTAGAAACAGTAAGTTTCCTGTTTGGAATGATTTTCAATTTTGTTTGACTGCCGGACAGACGGACAGAGTACAGAAGAAAAAAAATCTCACCCCTCTCTGCGGTTTCGCGATCGGTACGAATTCAGAGCCAAACTACTACGAACCCTAACCCTGACCCTAACCTTAATCCTAAACCCTAACTGCATGTTCGTTTTCCGATTCATGTTCCGATTTGTGTTCAAAATATAACATTCAATTGAAATCAAGTTGTTCCTCGATCATGAACTGACATTTTAGACAGACAGACAAAAGTGAACCAATTGCTAAACCCCGCTTTCTCCTTTGCATGCGTGGGGTAACTTCCCGACTCAGATGCAAATCTGTAAACTTTATCCAAAGCGACAGCTGCAATGAATCTTCATGTGGATTCTTGCAGGAGTGCTGTTTCTGCAGTGGGTGGATGCTCATGTTGTTCCAAGACATTCCACAGATGCTTCACAGGAATGAGGTCAGGACATTGGGATAGCCAGAGGTACGAGATTGGTAACATGCACTTCAAACCAGTCTTGGATGTTTTGCACGATGGCTCATGGTTGGCAGAGACTCGTAAAGAGCAACATTAAGGAACAAGCATACCTTATCACACCTCTTGTGAAGTCAGAAGGGTATGTCCACATTCCCATCACATTACACATCAGCCCGTTTTCAGTCCACTGGAGGATGGTCCTCCCTTAACTCACATTGGGGGTATTGGCAAACTCGCCACACTTGGAAAATGCAGTTTGGTGGGAGAGTTAGGGCGGGAATTTGTAAAAAAAAATTCAGGATGTTGGTGATAGTGTTGCGAATTTGGAAGCTCACTGCACACAACAGCCAGGTCCTATAGATCAGTTATATCGGTAAGTATGTGTTTCTAGTTAGGGTCCCGTCCTATGTTTAATGGGTGATTAATTGTACGTGCGCTGTGAGTTATTTTGATAGTTAGGATTTAAATTACCAACCACAACAACAACGACCCCTGCCCTCGCTTCCTTCCACCATCATCCACCAGCACCATTGCACGCGTGCGTGTCAGCACGTACATGGGCGGAGTCCAGTGTGCTAGGCGGGGTTTCTCTGGACGTTGGTGTGCTGGCTTCACCCCAAATATGGGCACAAGCGTTGCGCTCTGGCTTAGCCCCAAATATGGGCACAAGCGTTGCGCTCCGGCTGAGCCCCAAATATGGGCACAAGCGGTTCGCTCTGGCTTGGCTCCAAATATGGGCATATAGCGTTCTCTCTGCCCAATGAGGGAGTGCGAGCGGGGGATAAGAGAAGCGAGGGTGGCCCAAAGCGAGAGTTGTTGTTGAGAGTTATCTTCTGGTCTTGAGAGAGTTGAGAATTGTCTTCTGGTCTTCGGTCTTCAGACTGGTGGTCTTCTGAAACCAGTCGTCGCCTTCCTGGGGTCCCGCCAGCAGAGCGTCTTCTCTTGTGGCCCGTGTGCCTGCGAGCCTGTCCCGTGAGGATCGCCTGCCTGGGCTTGGAGCGGCATTGTGTGGCGGATTCGAGTCTGCCACACCGGATCATCGAAGACCGCACGAGGCGGAGAGGTCCAAGAATAGGCTCTGACCTCCAGCTCGCCTTTCCTCGAGCTGGAGGCCTCCAAAAAAAGACCTGACGGGTCCGTTTCTTTTTGGTGTACGTGTGTGTGTGTGTGTGTGTGTGTGTGTGTGTGTGTGTTTGTGGCGCCAGTCTATTAAGTAAAACTGCATAAGTGCTTGTACATAAATTGCTATTCCTTCTTTATTCGGTTAGTCTGCCTTCTTGCGTGCTCCCCTGCCCCATTATAAATAAATATCCCTTTTGTTAAATGTTCCAGCTTGTTTCTGTGTTTCTTTCATTGGCTTGGCACGGTGTGTGTGAGAGATAGCGAGGCCGTAAATTGTTTATTTGGTCCGACGGGCCTTGGTAATCTCCGCTCGGGTTACACACTTCGGGCTCGGTAACGGCTCGTTCCGCTCGAGGTCCGTCGAGGGTGTGAATTCCCCGGTAGCTTTGTCCATGTGGGTAATTAGGTATATTGAAGTTTGGCAATTGACCCTACCCCACGCGGTCGAATTATTGGTGATTCATGGTCAGTAAGGGACCCGTGCCTTTCGGACTTATCCAAAAGCGACGACCTCAATTCCGGTGTGCTTGGTGGAGCCAACTCTACTGCTCCCTCTAGCGGTCGTGCTCGCTACCGATGCCCGGCCCCGTAACAATAGCTCGCCTACACTTGTGGAGGACAATGTGCGATCTTTACTGTTGACCAACTTATGCTGGCAGATGGGACATCCAGCTCATCATCCACCTGAGGGATGACACAATGTGACGCAATACCCTACCTGCAAATCACTAATCTGACAGTTTATAGTCGGGATAGGAATCGAACCCAGGCTACACTACTCAAAGATCATCCTGTCGGACCTGCATTCCCACTCTCGATTCATAGTTCTTCATTAAAGCCGTTTTGATTTTGCGTACAGATGTGTTACCTGCTCTTTACAGTACTACCTTTGGTAGATTTGAACCCATAACTAGAGTGATTGATACCTCGGTGTCCTTATCACCGTTTCAGCTACCCCTACCCATCACACTTCCTTAACTCCTTGGATAACAATCGGAAATATTTGGTGGAAGAGGAAAGAAGAATTTAGAAAAGCAGTGAATGGAGGAATTGAATGAATGCAAATGGGTGTGAACTGATGCGGAAGATGTGGAAATAAAATCGTGAAGACAAGTGACGAAACAATCAAAAGGATATTGAGTGAAATATACAACAGGGTCGGCACTTGGTATCAGTGATACCGAGTTCACAAGAGATGTGACTGATGACGAAGAGGTAATTGTCAGTTTCTGGTTGAGTGGTGTGCACAAGTTTGAATGAAAGAGATTTATAAACAAAAAGAAAAACAAAATAGCGAATCTTGAGCAAAATATTGTTATGTTTATGGGGTAGGGGGAAGTAGCTAGTTAAAAGGCCCATTACCATTTGTGTTTTGTGCAGTTTATAGGACTTTTGGACCACATGTATCAAGGACATGTGATAGGAAAAGTTGTCTGGCGTATGGTCCGTGTGAGACGGGCCTGGTTTACTTAGATGTAGAAAGGTTAAGAATGTTTAATACATGTTCTCTGTGTGTATAGAACTGGCCTGTAACCGGGTCAGAGTCCGGGCCTGCTCAATATGCACCTTCCTGCCTCGGGCTGAGCTCAGGCCAGTGAAAAAGACACGAGTTGCGGCCATCACAGTCTCCACCTCTGTCACCACCAATTAGGGCTCTGCCAATGCAGGCACCAAAAATTATTGGCTGAGAGCTATCGCGAGATTCCTCGGAATGCCTTGACGGCAGAAACCTACGACAGCACGAGGGTGTTCTATAAAAACTCGCGCCCTGAGCTGCAGGCCTTTCTTTCTTGGACGTTGTTGCCTGATATCCTCACGGCTGTGCCCGCTCACCCTCTTTACACATGCTCTCCTGCCGCCCTCGCCTAAATCCTGCGAGTTTCGGATTTGGACGTTCCAGCGGGTCACGGCCATGAAGCACAACATCCTTCGGCCTGGTTCTGTGTGAATGTGGGTGTTTGGCGTCAAGCGGTTTCGATAGCTTGTCTGTTAAGTTATTACCTCTGCCACCGAAGGTGGGCGGAGGTTGTGTTTCCACCCCTGTCTGTTTGTCTGTCTGTGAGCAAGATATCAAAAACGTTGTATACGGATTCCCACAAAACTTTGTGGGCAGGTTGGGTGTGTGACAAGGAGAAATTGATTCGATTCTGGTGAAGACCCAAATCGGGATCCAGATTTGATTAAAAAAAATTTTTTCATGACTCTTCATCATTGAGAGATGGGGCCAAAAACGATATATAGCTTGATACTTCAAAAAGTTGTGGACAGGTTATAACAAAACTAGGTGGATGAACTGGTTAGGTGACGAGAACAAGCCGATTCGATTTTGGTTCAGATGCGGCCTATCGGTGGAATACAAAACGCAAATTGTTCAACCTGGCGGAGGTATGCGCTCCACCGAGTGCCGTTGTAGTTGTGTTTTGCGTCGGTCCTTCATCTAGAATATTGTGCCGTCTGTCCTCTACCAAAACATTTCATTATTTCCCAAAGGTTGCGTGTGCCTCGAGTTCCTGCCATCATTCCCACGACAATGATTCGATGAAGCATTCAAAGTCGGGGGGGGGGGGAGAGAGAATCAATCTGCTCGGCATCACCTCTTCCAAACATAGCCTCAAGTCGGCTATCCTTAGGATTATCCTGGCGTGTACAGTTCCCATGGCTAATCGTTTTGGGGAGTGCTGTACTCATGACATTAATTAATCAATTAATTAATTGGGAAAATGTGGAATTACAGACTTATCCATCCATCCATCCATTGGGACCATACTCTGTGCAGAACTTTGGTGCTGCCGAAGCAGTCTCCTTGGCTATTTGGCCCAATCCTGAACACAGGATACCACTCCGACACAGTATACCAGCATGCTGGCACTCATTTTGCCGACCTCGGAAGGATGACAGGCCGAGTTAACCCCACCTGGTATTAATTCAACAGCTGAGCGGGATTTGAACTCAGGACCCTAGGATCCAAAGCCCGCCACCCTAACCATTAAGCCAACACCAGGCATACAGACTTATGAAACATTACTAATTACAAACAGATAGGGACAACATTAAAACAGGATTTGAGTGTTATTTTAAAAAGTCGAGTTAAAAAAAACAAAACAATCTGTACTATATTTAAAGCAAACTTTTGTTTCTGTTTTTTTTAAAGTAGGTTTGAAGACAAAGACAAGTTAGAAGTCATCACCGAAATGACAGTATCCTCCAGCTATCCATCCCTGCTTCCAATTTCCATAATTCTGTCATTCATCGAACATTTCCACCATTACATCAGCTGCTGGAAGGCGTCAAAAGGCTGTTGCAAATGCCGAAAACATCTCAGAAAGGACACGGAAATTGTAACAGAGTGAGTCATATCCTTGCAAGTGATTTTAAGCCAAGTTTGCGGAGAGATTTGTGCCACATTGTGCCCTCTATCCAATGAAGCAAGGCATGTATACCTTTCAAGGAGGATAAATGAAAAACAGTCCGAGCCAGAAGTGCTCCAAAGCAGATCAGATATGCAGTTGTGAGTCATGCACTCCTTTAGTCCAGAACTATGAAGCATGCGGAGGTTTGAATTGCATCACCACTATGGTGTGGAGAACATCGAGTGGCATTCACACCGATGGCCATCTTGCCAGTGATCATGGCATTAAACGGTTTAACATGATGTATTCTCACATCACTGAAAGCTTTTGGAGTAAGCTCAAGGTTACGTACGTCCCAAAGGATATTTGAACAATGGTCGTCTTTGCCAGTCAGCAAGATAAGATTGGTGAAACGGTGCGACAATGTAAAATTATTGGTTGGTTTTGAATAACTGTGCTCAATGGCTACAAATTTGGCTCAACAGCCAACCTGAGATTGGACAATCATCGCTCCGATCATTCCTTGCTGGCTCGGTGGACATCATTGCATTATCAACTCCATGCTTGTTGTAAGTGGGATTTTTATAGTAATACAATCGTTATGAGAAACTTCTTTAACATCTACACCAACGGATGAAACAGCCAGGTGCACAGCACGTACCCAAAGAATGTGTCTTTGCGTCGCTTGCAGTAGAGGACGGTGGCGAGTGCAAGCAAAGCTGTCAGTGCTACAATGGGCAGCAGTACAGCCAGGACAGTTTCTCCGTTATGTTCACCCCTTGATGGTGATTTGATCCCTGCAAAACAAAATTATTTGAAATTCATGACGTTACGAGTTGCAATTGGTTTATAAATGTTTACTAGGACGGCGATCTTGGAGCGATCCGTGATTTTCCATTCCCACGAATCTTCATGGAGCACATCAATCATTTTATATCCTTCATGCTTTCCCAGCATACAGAAGTGGCATATTGAACTCTGAACTGTCAAGGTTTGCATTCAATCCTTGACGGATTTGAATCTGACAAAAATTTTCGTTCATTTTCAGAAGGCATC
>CM068960.1:108673858-108683859 GCA_035128595.1 Eptatretus atami
TTTCCACTGAAAAGGCTGACTTGGCCGACACACAGTGAGGTTTTTCCTAAAATCAGAATAACTAAAGTAATAGAAAGTAAATTCGAGTAAAGTATATATATACATATATATATATACACATCCTAGCTTCTGATTGTAGGAAATCTCTCAGGACAGTAATCAGTTCATGCCATCGAATTAAGCCCAATGCTTCTTTGTAAATAGTCCTCTTCTGTCTCCAACCACCCCAACCTTCAATATTTTACCAACTCCTAAGTTGCCTCTGTACTTCTTTCGCAACTTCTAAAGCCACGGGAATAAGTTTAGAACTCCGTACACGCTACCAATCAGTAAATTACACGTTAGATCTTACATATTCTTCTTATTTTGGATGAAGCACATGCCTGCAGGTAGCATCATTTGCTGGGGGTGCAGCTGTGCCGATGATGCAGTGCCCCTGTAGGTTAGAGCAGGAATTTGGCCAGGGTGCCGGCAATAACTTGCCTACTGTTCGTGAAGGACACCGTGGGATCTTTAACTTCCACGAATTGAAGCCAGCAGACAGGACGACCGATTTAACGGCCATCCGAGAGACGGAACACACATTGATGAATCATCCTGCCTGTGGATGAATCGTCGTGCTAAAACTAGGTGGATGAGTTGGTTAGGTGACAATTTATAGCTGACCCGAGATTCAAACCTCGGCTAGACAGCTCGGAGGTGACTGTGCATACCTCTAGGGTCTAGGCTATCCTGCGAACACAGATCTCGTATCAAGAAGACAACGCCACGGTACCCTGTTTTTCATTGTAAATTACCTGAACTAGCCATTTGTCGATATAGCCTGGTGTTGGTTTAGTGGTTAGGGTGGCTGGCTTTCGATCCGAGAGTCCTGAGTTTGAGCCCCGTTGGTTGCTGAATTAACACCAGGTGGGGTTGACTTAGCTTGTCATCCTTCCGAGGTTGGCGAAATGAGTACCAGTGTAGAGGGGCACAGCATCAGCGGCACAGCCGTGCTTCCAAGAAATGACAGCTACCTGGCAGCCAAGCTGCCATACGCAAGAACAGAGAACCATTTGCCTTACAATAAATTGTTCTCTCAGATATACAAGCATTCCAAATAACCTGATATATGAACTCCAACAAAATGCAAATTATTCACGTGCAAAAGAGCATTTAATTAATATTCAGCATCTGGAATACTTGGATCACAATCTAGTAACTGGCCAAGATTTAATTACAAATTCTCACTGCTGGTTGTACAGCCAAGCTGCTAATGGAGTGATCTGATGGGGAGAGAACAAAGGGAGACGGGGAATCTGGAATTTGACCCAGGGGTACCTTTCCCCATCCACGATGATCATCATCAGTTGATTGCATAGCATAATTAACTTCATGAACCTTACCAGATGTAGATGAAGTTGGAATATTTGCGTGAACATCATGACTGCGGGGTCCAGCTCCACTGGCTGTGTATGCCTCCACCTGAGCTTTCACCTGGTTGCTCTGTTCTGTCACATTGAGTAAGACCCAGGTCTGCTGTCCAATATCCACAGACGCCTAGGGAGAAAAATTGAGCACTCATCCAAAAGATAAAGGATCAGCAGGTTGAGCTGAGATGCCTGTGATGAGGATGTCGAGTTAACCAAAGAGTAATCAATTCGAATAAGCACACAAAAAATAAATAAATCCGATACCATGACAGACTAATTGAAATCATTATCAACAGTGAATGATTATGTAGAATGAATTACGAGTACCAAAGAAAGAATGAATCATTGTTTAAAAAAATAATAAAACTTCAATTCTGGAGTATGCATACTCCATCAATCTTTCTTGAATAAAATTCAAAGCTGGTCGTCACAAATACTGTGAAGCGGCGTTTTGGTGCAGTGCCATGTTAACGCTAGTCTGCCTACGATTCAATACGGAACGAGTGGTTCATTATATATGACCGTGGAATGGTTGTTGATGTGTGAGCTTTACTCAAAAAGTGGAGTAAAGTTAAAAGTGAACAACTTACAATGCTGTAGTTTTTGGGTTTTTTTTGTGTACATAGTCGAGGCTCATGGAAGAGCTAGTACACTGAACGTATCAGGACGTAACATGACAAAAAGGAACAGTAGAAGGAGGGGAAAACACCCGCAACAGCAAAGTTGAAGGCCAAGATAGAGGGAGACTTGGACAAACAATGGGTGTGGAGAGGAATGGAGGGGGCAGGAGAGGACACATGGGGTGGACAAGATGGATACTTAAGGAAACTCAGGAGGGAAAACTGGAAATTTAGAAGGAGGCGGGATTGGGGTGGGGTTAACGAGGGTATAAAAAAAAAATCATGGTTTTTTTGATTGGGGACAATCTGAGACGGTGCGACAAACAAAGTGTAGTTAAACTTTATTCAGGGTTCCAGAGATTTCTGGTTACTTTCGGCCTTCAGGTGTAGAATCGTTTAGCAAGTCCGAGCCGTTCATAGAAAGAGGAAGGGACTCTCAGGAATGTTCTCTCTCTCTCTCTCTGTTAATAAATTAATGGGAAAGCAGAGTTGAGATGGGATCGAGGGGAGGATGGGAGGGGAAGAGAAAAGGGAGAGGAAGAACAACCACTCAAATGTTGCTTTGTTGTACACTGTGCCGCATCATAGTTCTGCCCTTTTGCTTGGAATCTGGAATAAGTTCAAGGCTAATTAGTGATTTTGACAAAGGAGCCGTAGTACCATCAAAGGCAACATTTACCAAACTTCCGGATCCAAAAGACCAAAGCCGCAGCCCGGGGTGGTAAATCAACATTATTTCACGAAAAAGGAAGTCCACTTGTTGGTTTCAATCAATTTAGGTCCAGTGGAAGGAAATTCCTCAGGTCTCAGTCATCACGTAGCTCTCAGGCTGTTCTCCCCACATGGCCATAAGCTATTTCCATTTCCAAATCTTCCTTGGGCCCGTGTACTTATTGCATTTATAGAAATAGCAAGAACCTTTCATACTCATCCCTTCACCCCCTCCCTCAATGTAGGCCTCAAATACTCTCCTCTTATTCCCTTTCCGCTTTTCTGCTCTTCCAATCCCTTTATTTCCCCAAATTGATGCTTCCCCCTTCCTTGTCTGCACATCATTTGCAGATGACCCCTAGCAAGTCATTATAAATTGCTGGTGTTGGAGGAAGAAATTAATATGCCACAGTGGTGGTTAAGCATAATCTTAAGCTTAAGTTTCACTATCAACGCACAATGACAGCAAATAAAATACTTCCTCTTTCATTCCATCTGTCCATGACACCATCGTTAACCTCCCCCAACTACCCCCGAGCCCATCTCTTTCCAACTTTCCATTTTTTCCTTCCGAAGAGTTTGTGGCCCTGTACTTCAATCTTGTCCACCCCTTGTGTCCTCCACCAGCCTGCATTCTTCCCCACATCCCTTATTTCTCCAAGTCTCCCTGTAATTTGTCCTTCAACCCCTTCCCCTACCCCCCCCAACCCCTTTCTACTGTTCTTTTTGTTGTGATACATCCTGGTTCACTCTGTGTTCTAGCTTCTCCACAAGCTGAGATTGTACACCGAAAAATAAATAAATACTTTGTGAAATCACGACAATCACTTGCGAATACATACACGATACTTGTGAAATCCTGAAAACAAATTTGACCTTTAAAAAGAGTTGGTGTCTGAATTCAATGACCAAATATGCAAATTATCTTAAAATTTCAAGTGAATCAGATGAAAATTGAGGATTTTAGACAATTCACCGGAGTTGTGGTTTCCCCAAGGAGAGAAACCACGGAGTAACCTTCCCGGGTCAGATTGCGGGAGTGTGTGTGCCGAGGTGGTGCTGAGGAGTCGTCCACCAGACGGTGGTCTCCTTGGGTTAACCTGAGGCAGTCCCTTTGGGTGGGTGCCTGGAATGTCCTCTCCCGAAGACAAGATGATCACCTGTTTCTGTTATCATCTGAGCTCAAGCGTTTGGACACATCGGTATTGCAGCACTCTCTGAGGTTCGGAGACCGGTGCGGCGAGATATGCGGGTGTTACACCTACTATTGGTCTGGTCGCTCTGATGGTTACCATGCCCAAGGAGTTGCTGTAGTGTGTCCAAAGCTGACTCCAATGATAATTGAGGTAACACCGGTCAAGGAGTGTATTATGAGACTAAGGATTCGTCACTCCTTGAGCGTCATTTCCCTGGTCTCTGTTTATGCTCCGACTGAGGCGAGTGATCTCACCGTGAAGGACACATTCTATGCCACGCTCGAGTCTGTGGTTGATCATTGCCACAGGCGAGATACTCTTCCAGTCTTGGGGGATTTCAATGCATCGACTGGAACTGATAGGGATGGTTTTCAGACATGTGTTGGTCCCCATGGGTCTGGAACTGAGCCAGAATAGCACTAAGTTCCTTGACTTTGCAAGAAGTCATGGACTTAGGGTGGCTGGTTCATGGTTTCAGCGCCCACAGGCTCATCGCTGGACTTGGTATTCCAACGCTGGCGGTGTGGCAAAGGAAACTGACCATGTGCTCGTTGATGGTCGCTGGAGGATGATCCAGAACTACAGGGTCTACTGGAATGCTCAGTTCCTCAATACTGACGACAAGCTTGTTGTATCAACTCTGAGGTTTCAGCTTAAATCCAGGAGAATGGTACCATCCCAGCGAAGGCTGGATGTTGGCAAGCTCAAGGATAAGAGTGATACCTTGGCAGTGTCTCTTCTGGCTGTGAGCAAGAGGTCAACAGACGTCTGCGTCGAGCTTGGGGAGTCCATGAATTCACTGGATCATGGGGTGGGGTGCTGCCGGTACCTGTGCAGGAGGACGGAAGTCTGAGTCTTCAGGTCCTTGGTGCTTCCAGTCTTGCTCTATGGATGTGAGACTTGGACTCTGACCAGGGATCTGAGATGGAGACTTGATTCCTTTGGTACCAGGTCTCTTCGGAGAATCCTTGGCTATTGCTGGTCGGACTTTGTGTCCAACGAGCGGTTGCTGAGAGAGACTCAAATGAGATTTGTTACCTGCGGCTGTTTGGACATGTGGCTCGTTTTTCTGACTCACCAGATTCTCTCAATGAGGGAGCCTCGTGAGTGGAGGAGGCCAATGGGCCGACCACGTGCCTCGTGGTTGCAGTAGGTTGATCAGCATCTGAAGGAGATGGGGATGAGCCAGGCATCTGCCTGGGGGATGGCCAGACGGAGGCCACTGGAGTACCTGTGGAAAGTGGACGCAGCGACGCACTGCTCTGGCACATGCTCCCATACCTGACCTGACCTAAGTTGTTGATGTTTGACCTATGTTGACCTTTTGACCTCAAAATCAATAGACTTCTTGCTTCTGATGAACTCAACCGTTTAGTGAAGTTTTGTGAAGATCGGTTTAAAATTGTGATCTGGAGGCAATTGCCGTACAACCAGACAGAGACACAGTATAACACACGTGACCAACCAATACAATTTTAAATTTGATAATGCGTCTTAACAGCGATGTGAAACAAGGTGAAGCTGATGTTGAGTGCTCGTCTTACTTCAAAACAAACAAACAAAAAACATCGGTCAAGGATTCCTTCATTACATCCATGCTGAACAACCATCGTTGTGTGAATTTTTTTTTTTTCCACACAAGATCGAGGCTCATGGAAGAACGGGTGACAGAGGGTTAAAAAGAAGGAAAAAAAAGGTAACGTACTGACAGCGGAGCAACGAGGTCACAGTTGGACAAAGCAAGGGAAAGAACGAACAGAAAAAGGAGAGAGTGAGAGTGAGAGTGAGAGTGAGAGCGAGGGTGAGGGTGAGGGTGTGTGACAGAGAGAGAGGAGAGAGAGAGAGAGAGAGAGAGAGAGAGAGAGTGACAGAGAGAGAGCGAGAGAGCGAGGGTGAGGGTGTGTGACAGAGAGAGAGAGAGAGAGAGAGAGAGAGAGAGAGAGAGAGAGAGAGAGAGAGAGTGAGAGTGAGAGCGAGAGCGAGGGTGAGGGTGTGTGAAGAGAGAGAAAGAGAGTGACAGAGAGAGAGAGAGAGAGAGTGACAGAGAGAGAGAGTGAGAGAGAGAGTGAGAGAGAGAGAGAGTGAGAGTGTGACAGAGAGAGAAGAGAGAGAGTGTGACAGAGAGAGAGAGAGAGAGAGAGAGAGAGAGAGACAGAGAGACAGAGAGAGTGGACAGAGAGCAGAGAGAAAGAGTGACAGAGAGAGTGTGACAGAGAGAGAGAGTGTGACAGAGAGAGTGTGACAGAGAGAGTGTGACAGAGAGAGTGTGACAGAGAGAGAGAGAGAGAGTGTGACAGAGAGAGTGTGACAGAGAGAGTGTGACAGAGAGAGTGTGACAGAGAGAGTGTGACAGAGAGAGTGTGACAGAGAGAGAGAGTGAGAGAGAGAGACAGAGAGAGTGTGACAGAGAGAGAGAGTGTGAGAGAGGAGTGTGACGAGAGAGTGTGACAGAGAGGTGTGATAGAGAGAGAGAGAGAGACAGAGAGAGTGTGACAGAGAGTGTGACAGAGAGTGTGACAGAGAGAGTGTGACAGAGAGTGTGACAGAGAGACAGAGAGACAGAGACAGAGAGAGAGAGACAGAGAGAGAGACAGAGAGAGAGAGAAGAGAGAAGATGAGAGAGAGAGAGAGAGAGCGGGAGGAAACCAAGTGACTTGCAGGTAAGAAGAGTATTTGGGTGAAGTTGGGTTAATGGGGGTAGAAAAGATCGCAGGTAAAATATTGTTTGATGTATGTGGTGAATGGACTGGGTAGAGGACTGGATTAGGGATGGGAGTGGGGGGGGGAGCGGTTACCAAAGAAAACATTCCAACTATGTCCTTTCCTGCTAAATCTTTTTCCGATGTACGGTAAAGAGGCTCTTGTCTCCCCTCCTCTAACAGCGACGAAGAGCAATGTCCCAAAGCGTCAGCTTTACCTTGCTGACCAAGGCAGTTAGCACACCTTTGTCAGCCTTCAAGTGATAAAATATATAATTACTACAAACAAAGAGTGAATCACTCACACAGCCCCTTTGTCCCACTCTGCAGAAGGCCCCTTACACAATGTGTGTATATATGTTTGTATGTATGTATATATCCATACATTGCGTCCATAATTGAGGTGTTCTGAGTATTCGGATCCATACATTGCTGTGACGGAATTGTGATGTCATTCGACTCGACGCTCAAGCCAAGCTGCGTCTGATCCTTTGAGGCCAGCACTTCCCCGGTTCTCTGCTCAGAGAGCGGTCCAGCATGACTCAGAGTTTTCAATATCATTGAGACATTTGGGAATTAGTTGATATGACTTTCGGATGGACTTGTTCCTGTAATTTCAATGATATCATATGGATGGTATCTATAAAAGAGGAATATGAAATTATATTAATTTTTTTCAATTTTATTTTAATACAGGTGTCGAGCCTCATGGAAGAGCAAGATTAGTCATCGCAGAAGAACAGCATCATGTAAAAGGTATGTTTTAATTAATTGTATTTTTGGTTTGACTTTACGTGATAACCTTGCGATTGTATTTACAATTTCCGTGGAATATTTCCTCTGATGGTCGACAGCAAGATCGGACTCAATTGTACATGTTGGCAATCATGGATAAAATTCTTGGCTTGAATGATATCGCTGCCAAGACCCCAATGTGGGCGATGAATCCTCTTGAACCCGTCGTGCAATGGACTCGCATGATCTTTAATTAGATTTTTTTTTTTGATCAGTGTCCAAGCTGTCTGAACATCGTCTTATACAGATACCGTGCTTGCACAACATTGAACCAAAGTCCATAGAAGGTGATCAGAAAAAAAATTCATGTTTTTTTCTTTTCAAACAAATGTATTACATGTCTGGTTATGTTTATAAAGTCTGTAATTAACTCAAGAACACATTCTCACCTGAAGGATGTTATTAACCCAATACAACACCCTGTAACCAAGCAGGATGCCATTAGCCTGGCCTGGTGGCAGTTCAGACCATTGCAGGAGCAAAGCATCGTCCTTCTCTTCAAAGGTAACATTTTCAGGTGCTACAGAGGGAACTTGGAGAAGATTTAGTGAGGAGTAAGGGGAGGTGAAAGGGGGGCAGAAGGGGGGGGGGAGACAGATAATGTTCACCAAAGGCATGGTTGAGGGTAATCCACCACTAGGTATAGCAACAGCAATGAGCTATTTTTTTATTGTGAATGGAAATATGCTGAATCTCAATGGTGATTGAATCATTCATAAAATTCTCGTATCTGTATCCAGATCCCGATTTTCCCCAAAATTTAATCATTTCGTCCTTGTCACACACCCGACCTGTCCACCCGGTTTCATCCAAATCCTTCTACTTTTTGAGAAATTCTGTTCACAGACAGATAGGGGTGAAAACATAACCTCCATCAATTGAACATTGGACCAGGATTCAACTTGGCCCACTGGTTGCATTATTTCTGGGAGCATTACTGTGATGGTGCTAATGCAGTCCCCCTCTCCTTCCACCCCCAGCCCAGCCATCGGTTTGAGGAGGAATTTGTAATCTGCATGAAATATACCGTGGGATCTATGACCTCCCCGAGCAATCAATACTACCATAATGAACACCCAGCTTAACATTCCATCCCACAGATGGTATGCTCATTGATGCGCTACCAGGATGACGGTTTATAGTGGAGTTCACAATCGAACCCAGCCAGACTAGACACCTCTAAGGCAAGTGCACAGCTACCTCTGCACCAACCTGTTGGACCCCAAAGTAGTGATGAAAAGGAACACGTGTGGAGAGAACAGATATGACGTGCGACATTACTTCAAAGCAAAATCAACAATCACGAAGGATTGTTACTCACCTCCCTCGGTAGTCTCTGCAAACACCGAAGGAGACCACTGAGAGAGTCCGATGCTGTTTTCACATGCCACCCGGAACTGATATTGGGTCAAGGCAGCGAGGGAAGTGACATTTCCTTCATATGGTTCCAAAGCAAGAAATTCCAGCTTCACCCCAGTGCCCACTTGTTCTATCTTGAGACCTTCGGAAGGCTGGTTTGTTTGCTCCTCGAAGAACTGCAAACATGTATATATAATTCAAATTGAGCAAATAAATTATGTAAATAATTATAAAGATGCAGGTACGTTCTGAAATGAGAAGTTCCAAGTCAGGCAAAAACTGACATCCTCTTCAAACAATCACATCAATTTGATCCGATTGTGTGAATCGGGAAGTCTGTACTCACTTAATCTTTCCTGTTTGGCAAGTTTTTCTAGTTCAAGTGGAAAAGTTTACAAGCCTTGTTCATCGTACCATTATCTGAAATGCCACCTCATTCATGGTGTATAACGTGGATGTGCACAAGAAAAAAGGTTAAAATTCTACCACTGGGAAGGTCACACGCCAGAGGCATTTCTCGAAGACAGCAATTCAATCACAAACATTCCTACTTTAGAGTAGAGTCCAATGGAAAAACGAAAAGCATAAACAGCTGAAAAACAACAGTTGGGGTGGTCTTGGTTACGTTGTGCTACATGCCGGACAAATTCCATGCACACACAATGCCCTCTCAGTGGGAAATCTTTGAGAGATCCAGTTTGCCGAAATAGGTGTGGTCTGTTCGTGCTGCCCATCCGCTGGCTGCCTCCACACGGCTCCCTTGGGCCTGCTCTTATGGAATAATGTTCTCTAGATGTCATCGCTGGCCGGCCCAGGCATGGACGGATAGGATTTGAACCAAAACACCAATTCATGCCGTAAGCGTGGGATACTCTTCCTTCCCCTATTGCAATCATTACTGCAAAGTCATTCACCGCTACAAATGAGAAACATTCTTCAATTCCTGTTTCCAAGCTGCTAAGAAAAGAACAGCAGGAAGTGCACTCAAAACCGAGAGTGATGAAACGTTGGAATCGTGATCGACACATCAGACAGAGAAAGTTAATCCTCCAGTTTAGGATGCTTCCTCAAACCAAGATATGCAACTTTAAAAGAAAACATGATGTCCATTCTAGTCCCATCACCCTTGATCGACATTTCCACTCATTTATGATCACTACCGAGTGCACTCTTCGATATTTCCACGAGAAGAGCACTCGGTAGAGTGCA
>CM068960.1:108683869-108695203 GCA_035128595.1 Eptatretus atami
TCCACGAGAACATATTTTTCCTCTTGGTTTTAATATTTCAAGCCTTGGTTAAAAAAAAAACCCATTGTGCTAATGCAGGAGAAGGCCATGAGGCCCATTAAGCCTATGCAATGGTTGCCAACCTATGGTTGTGTGTGCGTACCCAATCCTTTTTTAACGGCTGAGCGCAAGCAAGGAAGCAGCACGTACCATTGTTAAAGTTTTTGAAAACAACCAAACTCCCAGACTCAGAGCAGACACCACCGAGTCTGGGTAATTATATATTAGTACCCTGTTCATGCACGCACCTCAATGGAACATGAATGCAGAGGAGAAAAGCCATCAAAGCCAGGTGACCAGGAAAGCAAGACAGAATGAGGAGAGGTTTTCTTCACTGCAAGATCATTGGGTATGTGTGGCAACTCTGCAAATAAACATTACCAGGAAATGATGAAACACTCACTGTGCATCCCTCATATTGCTTTCTGTTCTCTGCACCTGTTACAATGAAAGACTAATGCCATGTTTTTGTTCCAAACGTCGACAACATTTCATGAGCACAATGCACTCGATCAATTGTCCCGTTTTCAAAAATAAATAAAAAGCCAATTCTTTTTTTGGGGGGGGAAATGTTAATAAATGCCTCATGGTAGAGCTCGTACATAAATTACATGAAGAACAAGGACATTAGGAGGCATAAATGTACTTTTTCACAAGTTAAGAGGACATTAGGAGGCCAGGGACAAATCAACGCGGTATCTTCCAGGTCAGGCGGCAATAGTCCTGAGGAAGTACGTGTTATACAAACAAAAAGTTGAACCTGTATTGAACTGCAGAAATGAAACAGAAAGTTGTTAATAATACACAGATGTGAACAGTGCAGCGTTTACACCACTGCGGGTGGATAGCGTACCTTTGACGTTGACCCAAGCAGTTCTAGACACTGTAATTCCACGAGAGTTGCGTGCATGACAAGAGTAACTGCTCGAAATTTCTATGCCTGGGAATGAAAGTTTGAGATGCAGCTGCAATTATATATATACACATACATATACATATACTGTACATATATTTTTTAATGTAGAAACAAAAAACAATTAGAACGGGAGGGGAAGAAATTCCACTGCATTGTTAAGAGCAATTTGGACAAAAAAACATGAAATATCAAACCAGGATGGCCATTTTGCTGTCTCTGGCCGGATGCAAATCACACTGAAAACAGCTCGTATGAATATATGATCAAAATCAAAACAATCAGAAGTTATATTGGTCCAGTAATGGTGTAAAGAGAGATGGTCTACATTATCACGAGTTATTTTAAGTTCAAACACCAAAAGTTTTTTGATTATGGAGTAGCATGATACAATTATTGTGAAGAGTGGTTTTGCCAATCCAAGAGTATTAACAACTAACAGATATACCAGTTAAAGATCGGTGATACGGGATTTTATAGGGCGGAGGGTCAAAGAACAACTAAAACAACAATAACAGCAATCCCCCGCAGAATGAATTCCGTGATGTCATCCAGCATGGCAAACACTTTGAGAAAAGTCTGATTCATTAGGCTGAACAGAATAAGTGTTGGAGTTATAAGTAATTGGATATGGCGTAAGATGTATATATATTTTTTTTAATACATAGCCGAGGCTCATACAATGAGCTCGTACTAGTACACTGAACGGATCAAGACAAGATGAACAGTAGAGAGAGAGTGGTGTGGAGGGGGGGGGGGGGACACTGACAGCAGAGTTGAAGGCCAAGACAGAGACAGACTTGGACAAACATTGGGTTTGGGGAGCAATGAGGAGCAGGAGAGGATGCATGGGGTGGACAAGACGGATACAGAAGGAAACTCTCAGGAGGGAAAACTGGAAATTTGGAAAGAGGAGGGATTGGAGTGGAGTTGGGGGGGGGGTGGAGTTAATGGGGGTAGAAACGATCACTGGTTTGGATTGGGGATGATCTGACATGGTGGTGAATGGCTATCTTGAAGACCTGGAGGAAAGAATGAGATTGAAGAGAGTTTGGAAGTTGGTTCCACAGGCAGAAAAAAAGAGGAACCAATGAGTGGAGGTGAGCAGTGATCCTGGATTTAGGTAGTTTCACCAGAAGAGGGTTGATGGTGGATTGTGCGTGCCCTGCAGAAACCTGGGGGTGGGGGGAGGGAGGGTACAAGCAGGAAAAGAACAGAGGTGTAAGACCAGAAAGGAGGCGAGAGAAGACAGAGAGACCACAGACCTGTCTGTGATGGTGAAGTAATAAAGCCATAGACTCAGCTTCATCGTGCGAGATTCCAAATAATCTTCAAGCCTGTAGCTAAAGCAGGATGTGAGGCAGGAGAGCCAGCCCAGAGGGGGAGAGCAGTACTCCATCAAGCTGTAGATGAAGGCCTTGTAGTTGGATCGGAGCTCTTCGGTGTAACTTTGAGATGTGGTTTGCCCAAGAAAGATCGCGGTTGATAGTGGACCCAGGAGTTTGAATGACTAAACTTCCTCAAGAGGATTGTTGAGAAAGTAGATGGGGGAGTGGGTGGATGGTTTGCCAGACTGTCCTTTCAGAGAGAAATAGTGAGAGTGTGAGATTTGTCAGGATTGAAAGACATATTGGTCATATTCCAAGTGTTTGACCATCTTGTGATTTTTGTCAAGGTTTGAAGGGAGGGAAGAGACTGCAGCCTGTCTGTTTGAAGGATGAGGGATGTCACGGGAGAGGGTGGATTTATCAGTAAACAGATAAAGAGAATTTTCCAGAGTTTCAGAAAGATCATTTATGAAGATCAGGAATAGCAATGGGCCCAGAACACTGTCTTGGGGCACTCCAGCCTTGACAGGAAGAGGAGATGAAAGCATTCCATTGAGGTGCACAGATTGGCGAAGAGAGTAGAGGTAGTCAGTAAGCCATATGTGAAATTGGTCTTGGATGCCATAGGCAGATAGTTTGGAGAGAAAGGCAGGATGCCAGACTGTATCAAAAGCACGAGTTATGTCTGGAAGGACGGCCCTGACCTCATGTCTGACATTGAGATCCTCCATCCATTGTTGGATTAGTAGAAGCAGCACGTCCAAGGTGGAATTACCTCGTCTGAAACCAAATTGGTGATCTGAGATGAGGATGTTGGAGAAAAGGAAGGATTTTATTTCAACTGCGATGATGGATTACCTGACCGTGCTGATGATTGCAAGCAGGCTGATAGGTCTGTAGTTGAGGAGATCAGCGTTTTCACCTTTTTATGTAATGCAGTGATGTTGGTGGACTTCCAAACAGATGGAGGATGACCGAGCGCAAATGGCAGAGACAGGATGTGCAAGAGCAGGTTTTTCTGATACGTGAGCTGATGCCGTTTAGTCCAGTAGCAGAGTCAAGAGTCGAGGGTTGAAATATACTTCTTCACCTTCTCAGGTACAAAAAGACAGTCCAGGAGGAGTTGTGCATGACAAGGAAGGATGGGTACCGAGAGTGAGGGGTTGGGGACAACATTTGGAAGCAAACACAGAATTTAGGTGTTCGGACTTCTCATGAGCAAAGTTGGCTGTGATGCTATTTGAAGAGAGGGAAGGGATGGAAGGGGAGCATACTCCGGAGAACAAAGCACCACTATGTTTTAGAGGAGGGAGACAAGTTTGAAAGCTTATTCTTGAGGTTGGACAGATCATGTTTTCTCGCCGTCCTGAGAGTGGACACACACTTGTTACGGACTACGTAGAATGCACTGAGCTTGCCTTCTGTCGGATTAGCCTTTCAAGAAGAGAAGGCAAGTTTTTTCAGAGCAATTGCCTCACTCCAGGATTCAGTGTACCATGAGTGGGAAGAAGGGTAGGGTAACTGAAGACGAAATGGGATTAATCCGTGCATGAGAGAAAGCAGATTCCTGTGGAAGAATTCCAAAGCTGGCATTAACATCAGGAGCGGTAGATGTGGTAGACCAGTCCTGAAGAGAGATGGCCGCTTGCAGTAAATGCCAATCTGCCTGAGTGAACTTCAAGACGTCACTAATTATACTTTTAAGAAGTTTGGTGGCATGCAACACGAAAGTCTATAATGATAATATAGATCCTGTGGCCAAATACTATCAAAGTGGACTTTACAAGAACATTTCATTTTTATCGCTGGCTCATTCATAATAAAAAGTAATAAATCTTCATTACATGTATCAAAGATAACATACATTTCCTCAAGGTAAGTGCTCTTTATCCGGTACCAAGGGGTTGACGGGATGACACGGATGTAGTGCACTCGCGTTTCAGCCGGCTAGTCTGAGTTCGATTCCAAACCTGACTATAAACCGTCAGAGTGGTATTTCGCAGGCATGGTATCATACCAATGTGAATGCATCGTCTGTTGGGTAGGACATTGAGCCAATGTCCCGTCTGCCAGCATCGGTTGCTGCTGGTGGACGTTAAAGATTCAATAGCGTCTTTCAGAGAGAGTCGATGCCCGATGAATTCCTACCCGATTACTACCACTGGGAAGGCAGTAGCAAGCCCACCTTTTCCAGGGGGCAGTAAGCTGCTTTGGAAATTCCCAACACCCGAAAAAGGATACGTGATGAATCCACCCATGCACTCTCTCATTTACCACAACACAAGACGGCTGTGCTGTGTAAACTTGGTAGTTTGCCTTCATGCAAGATTAATGGTTATTTTGACCTCCGCCACTAAAGGTCAGGTAAGGTATGGGAGCATGTGCCAGATCAGCGAGTCGCTGCGACCACTTTCCCCCGGTACTCTAGGGGCCTACGTCTGGCCATCCCCCAGGCAGATGCCAAGTCCATCCCCATCTCCTTGAGATGCTGATCAACCTGCTGCAACCACGAGGCACGTAGTCGGCCCATTGGCCTCCTCCACTCAGGAGACTCCCTTGCTGAGAGAATCTAGTGAGCAGGATCAGCGTCAGGAAAACGAGCCACATGTCCGTACAGACGCAGCTGACGCTCACGGACTATGCAGGTAACAAATCTCATTTGAGTCTCTCTCAGCAACCGCTCCTTGGAACACAAAGTCTGACCAGCGATAGCCAAGGATTCTCCGAAGAGACCTGGTACCAAAGGAATTAAGTCTCCATCTCAGATCCCTGGTCAGAGTCCAAGTCTCGCATCCATAGAGCAAGACTGGAAGCACCAAGGACCTGAAGACTCGGACTTTCGTCCTCCGCACAGGTACCAACAGCGCCACACCCCATTATCCAGTGAATCCATGACTCCCCAGACCGACCCAGACGTCTATTGACCTCTGACTCACAGCCAGCAGAGACATGAATATCACTGCCAAGGTAAGTGCTGAAAAGTGTGTGGGGCCCAGTACATACCCCTGACGAACTCGAGTAACAACTGGAAATATGTCAGAGATGGTACCACCACATTTCACAGCACTCTCAGTACCATAGTGGAGTTCAGACATCAGATCGATCAGTTTTGGTGGCACCCCACAGAAGATTAAGAATCCTCCAGAGGGCATCCCGATTCACTGAATCAAACGCTTTACAGAGATCACAAAGGCTGCAAGCAGCCATGGCCGAAACTCTCGTCTGCGTTCGGTGAGGACCCGAAGAGCAAGGATACGGTCAATCGTTGACCTCTTTGGTGTAAAGCCTGACTGCTCTGGACGCTGGTGCTCAAGCAGATGGTGGCAACCCTATCAATAATTATCTGAGCAAAGACCTTGCCCGGACTGAGAGCAGCGTCACCCCCTCGGTAGTTGTTGCAGTCTTGGCGATCACCCTTCCCTTTCCAGAGAGGGACAACAAGGCCCCTCTTCCAGTCAGTTGGGATGAAACCTGTGTTCCAGGCAGAGCACAGAACTGCATGCCACGACACGAGTGCAGCATTTCACCAGCCTTGAGAAGTTCAGCATGGATACCACAGATCCCTGGAGCTTTACCCCATTTCAACCGGTTCACCGCAGTCTGTGTTTCCACAAATGAAGGTGAACCACAGTTGATTGGAGGGTCAGCAACAGGGATTGTAAACCCCTGACGTCCAACCGCTCAAAGTAACAGGCCCAGCGGGCCTTCAATTCGGACTCCTCTGTCAAGGCCTACCACTCTCTGCTCTAACTGCAGTGCTCCGAGGGATGGGCTTGGATGAACGCAATGCGCGAATTCCCCTGTAAGCGGGACGAGAATCACCTGTCCACAGTGATGCTCTACCCCTTCACAGATTCCTTGCACATCAGCCTGGCCCTGCAACTCTGGTCAATGGTGACCAGTGTCCCTTGAGAGACAAAATTCTTCTTTGCCCTACGGTGAGTTCCAAGACATCCACCGGCAACATCAAGGAAGGTGGTCTTGAAGGCACTCCACAACTCTTCAGGACCCCCAAAGAACCCAGACCCCCAAATCTCCACTCAGCTGTTTGCAAACTCCTCAGCTACCCTCTCATCCTTGAGCTTGCCAACATCCAGCCTCGGCTGGGATGGTACCATTCTCCTGGATTTAAGGTGCAACTTAAGAGTTGCTACAACAAGCCGGTGGTCAGTATTGAGGAACTGAGCACTCCGGTAGACCCTGCAGTTCTGGATCATCCTCCAGCGACCATCAACGAGCACATGATCAATCTCCTTTGCCACACCGCCAGCGTTGGAATACCAAGTCCAGCGATGAGCTTGTGGGTGCTGAAACCATGAACCGGCCACCCTAAGTACATGACTTCTTGCAAAGTCAAGGAACTTAGTGCTATTCTGGTTCACAGTTACAGACCCATGGGGACCAACACACGTCTCAAAACCATCCCTATCAGTTCCAGTCGATGCATTGAAATCCCCAAGACTAGAAGTGTATCTCGTCTGGGGCACTGATCAACCACAGACTCGAGCGTGGCGTAGAACGTGTCCTTCACGGTGAGGTCACTCGCCTCAGTTGGAGCATTCACAGAGATCAGTGAAATGACACCGAAGGAGTGACGAGTCCTTAGTCTCATAATACGCTCGTTGACTGGTGTTACCTCAATTATCATTGGGGTCAGCTTATTGGACACAGCTACAGCAACTCCTTGGAATGGTAAACATCAGAGCGACCAGACCAATAGTAGGTGTAACCACCCACCATTATCTCCCCGCAATCCGGTCTCCGAACCTCAGAGAGTGCTGCAATACCGATGTCCAAACGCTTGAGCTCAGATGATAACAGAGACAGGTGATCATCCTCTCTTTGGGATAGGACATTCCAGGCACCCACCCAAGGGACTGCCTCAGGTTAACCCAAGGAGACCGCCGTCTGGTGGACAACACCTCAGCACCACTCCGACACACTATCCCGTAATCTGACCCGGGAATGTTACCCTGTAGTTTCCCTCCTATCATCAAAGATTGGGGTCCCGAAGGCTTTGCCCCAATCCCGTCATCTGGTGAGCTGCCCTGCGAAGGGAAGCTGCACAGGAGGTACTCCCACGGAGTGAGTTTTCAGATTTTCTCATGCTTCGAGATGTTTTGCGGAATGAAGGGTTTTACGGTGGCTGGAGTGCAAATCCTGCCACCAACCTCCTCATAAAAACGCAACTGCAGGAGGAGTCCGCAGACAGTTGGCACTAGATATGGATGACCGTTGTTCACAAGGAGCTCCTCCGTCCTTTGACAGGTTTTGTTTTTAATCCTGCTGGGTGTCCATATCCAAACACCCTCCTCACCAGGAAACCTGGTGGGGAGACGGCTTAGTCACCGCAACCCGACCATGGAACAGGTTAGTACGGGTTTACATGATACCTGAAGCAAGTCACAGATCTGATCTGGCCTGACCTGACATAACCTCCACAAGGAATAATTGATTCGATTTTGGTGAAGATCTGAATCCAGATCTGGATCTGAGAATTTTTTCAGTGATTTTTCACCATTGAGTGATCGGGCCAAAACAACAAAGAGCAGGATATCTCAAAACGGTGCGGACTATCAAGCAGAAGGGTTGTATCAGGTTTCAGAGCAATCGGTTGGTAAATAAGGGAAGAGTAGGGATCCGAAGCTTCATGGGGAAATGAAAAAATAGTGAATTGATTTATTCATATGGAGCCTGTGGTTGCTTGGCTGCATAATTTCCTGGGGGTGTGACTGTGCACTGATGCAATGCCCCCATTACCAGCACGCTGGTGCTCATTTTGCCAACCTCAGAAGGATGACAGATTGAGTCAACCCTACCTGGTGTTAATTCAACGGCCCGAGACGGGCTTGAACTCAAGACTTTAGGATCTTAAGCCAGCCACCTTACCCATTAAGCCAACACCAGACCTAAAACAGTGAATTGATTAGACGTCATCACACATGCATATTTAAAAGTTTGTGAACATTTTAAAAGTCAAACTTTGAGTAGATAATACAAATGGGCCAAAAATTGAATACTTCTTCTTCGTGGCCACTCACTAGGATGATGTTACTGGTGGCCAATTATCCAGATAGTGGTCTACTTCTTTCTTCTTTCATGTGGTGCGATCGTCAGCTATTCGAGATGTAAAACTAGCAGATCTAAACCATTCTCAGGCCTGCTGATCAAGCTGTGCAAGAGTGTTCCAATCTCCTACCAATTGGTAGATGGGACACTCTTCCACCAAGCATTCTGTAGTTTGGGGCTCTCCACAATCACAGCTTGCTGTGTCAGCCAGGTTCCAGGTATACATGCAAACCTTAAAAGCGTCCAATGCCTGTACGCAGTCTGTTCAGGTGTCATCACTCCTTTCTTGGAAGTCTGCAGCCAGCTGGAGAGGTGGAAATGGGCGGCACATGCTGCAGTCTGTCTTCAGATTGCCTCCTTTTCCACTCCAAGAGGAGCCACTGTTGTCTGCTCTCTGAGTTGGCGGCCTCGATATAAGACTTGACTGCCCTGCTGAAAGGCTTCTGACTCTGAGTCATTGAGTTTGCAGTGGTTCATACATCTTGTTGTGGAGGGGACGAACTTCAGAGTCAGAAGCTTTAAGTGCAGCAAGTCTGTTTGCTACTTATCACCTTCGGTGGTGAGGCAGGATACCAGCGAGAAGAGGAAGGTGATGGGTAGGTGTCGGTCTGAGAGTTCCATTCAATTGAACTTGTAGTTGCAGTCTATTGGCATCCTTGTTGCTCAGGTGAAAATCTGAGCAGGTGGTGTTCTGCACATTAAGACGGTATCACCATTGATGGTAATCAGTGTGTATTGTGTAAATATCACACAACCAGGTAAATTACGACAACAATGAATTTATCACACAACACTGCACCCTGAAAATTGTCACAGGTCTTTAGGATGGCTAAGTCATCTGCATAGGCCAGTTTCATACCAGAAGTGTGTGGCAAGTCAGCTGTATAGAGATTGAAAAGTGCTGTAGCAAGAACAGACCCTTGGGGGACACCATTCTTAAAGGTCCTGGTCCGGCTGGGTAGTCCATTCGTCAGCACCCGTAAACAGCAGTAGGATGATGATCTCATTGATGACTTGCACAATACAACTGTCTTGAAGAGAGGAGCGATCAATCATGAGTGCACATTTCCTGTTGGCCTCAAAAGCATCCTCAATATGTTCTGTGAGCAGCATCTGATCTTCTGCGCTCCTGTGTTTCCTGAAACCTGCTTGTTCATTCGGGAGACCTTGCTCAAGCAGTGGCTCTATCCTGTTCAGGATGACCCTTTCAAACAATTTGAAGGGAACCGACAGGAGGGAGATATGGCAGTAACTCTTTGGGTCATTTTTCAGCTTGTTGGGCTTGGGGATAGCTACAACATTTGCTCTCTTCCAGACCAGTGGGACTCGAGCTATTGCTAGGCAGTGTGACATGAAGATCCTCAACCAGTCGAGAAAAAGAGAGCCTGGATGGATGAGCTGTTCATCATGAATGTTGTCTAGGCTTCCGTGGCTTCTGTATAGGCTTCGAGACACGAATGTGTTGTCCTTCCCACACTTGAGTTTATCAATTGCAGTCTCAAGTTCAGTTGATGAAACTTATTTGGTGAAGATCAACAGACAGTGAGTGCCTAACCTCCCGAAGTTCGGACTTGACATTGCGGAAGAAAGCTTTATCTGGCTGCGGATATTTGCCATTGTTAAAGAGTGTCCAGGTCGTTAAATCTGGAGTAACGGGGAGAGTTTTCATTTTGCTGTTCTCCCAGTTAGGCGATTGATCAGCTGCCAGGCTTTGCAGCTTGAGTGGGTAAAATTGATGCTTTCAACAACTTCTCACCATCATGACTTGCGAACCTCATCCAACTGGGATTTTAACTTGAATGCTGCATGAGAGGCTTCCTACTCATTAGATGCGTGGATAAAGGCATCGTAGAGCCTTTTGCACTCGGGATCCCAGCCTCGTATGTATGTTGTGCGGCAGCCACGAGGAATGACAGACTTAGAGGCGACACTGATCCCATCACAAAAATTAAGATATGCCTCCTCGATGTTGAAGGAGTCTGGGGGAGGAAGTGTGGCCGCTTTGTCATCTGTCATTTCCCTCTAGCCATCCCAGTCCACCTTGTGGAAATTCGATCTCTTAGCTAGAAGGGAGGTTGTTGGGACCAATAGAGGGGCTCCGTTAATGAGGACAGGTCTGTGGTGGGAGCATAGAAAGTGATGTAAAACCAGTCTTGTCAGTGTTACAACGCTGTCGCCCTGCCACCATGCCAGATCAGGGTCTGTAATGGTGTTTTAGTGGAAAGTTGCTGGTTCACGACGATGAAAGAGAAAAGTGAGATCACACTGAGATGCCCAGTTACAAAGTACCTCACCATTTACTGTGGTGTAGTTTGGGGTTTGTGACTCCATTCCTGATGTTGGGAATTGAAATCACGCATATAAAGATTAGGGGGTGGTGCAGTGGGGATGTCACTGGGTCGGAGGAGTACTGATGGTGGCTTGTACATATCGATGGTGTCGAGATCCTAGATATTGATGATGTGCCATTGCAGATCAGCCAGGAGCTGACATTGCAATTACTGTGCAGTTGTAGACAGAACACTTGACGTACGTTACAATATGTCTGCTGAGCACATGATAGGTATACTCTATGGGTCTACTGAACACCTGGTGAAGCTGGCTGTATTGCTTTGATGCAACCCTCTGCTCCAACACAATTTATCTCTAGCACACGCACGCACACGCACACGCACACGCACCCTGGGCGAGTGTGGGAAATAACAGGTGTTTAAAAGCTTCAGGCTGAATGGCAGGTGAGCAGGCCCTGAGAAGGAGCAGACAAACTGGCAACTTACGAGGACAGAATGTTTTGACAGCCAGAAATACCGAATCACAACACGCAACAAGCAACCCAGGCCAAGAGAGGAAAGAGCAGCTAAGGACCCATCGACTGCCTGACCCAAATCTCTCTCAGCTTTCCTCTCATGGTCTTACACCCAGCTCCGTCCAACGCTGAATTCCCCCCCCCTCCCTCCGGTCTCGGTTCCTCCCCAAGGGTGGAGA
>CM068960.1:108695213-108711130 GCA_035128595.1 Eptatretus atami
TAATAACCCCAGAGCCAATCAACATTCACAGGGAAGGTCACAATCTTTGCACCCAACTTAAATGGAGAGGAAGCCAAAATTATGGTCCGTCCACGTTGCCCTTCCAGTCCCATGCCTGGCCTTACTCACCTGGCGTTTCCTGATGTCATACAGGGGGGAACATATATAGTAGATCCTTAACCTAATTAAACTGCCAATTAAATATGGCAAGTGCTGTCCCGAGCAGCATACAATGAGGACGTCTTCGCCCAAGCCCATATACTAAATCCAAGCAGGACAACGTCTACGTCATGTGATTCACACACTGGGGGTGTATACCTCAATTCTAATAACCACCTTCCAGTTTTGAAGAAAAATAAATTGGCATATTTGAACTTGATACTTGTTTTTAGCATTCGGTATGCAAGAGATGTCGGTCAATGGAGGAGCTAAATGGCAAAATTGCAGCAGGTTTTTACACTACCAAAGTGTGGGAGATGGGGGTGGACAAACACAAGGAGTAAAACAAAACACACAAACTAGTAACAATGGGCGAGAAAGAAACAGAATGGGAAAGGATGAGTGTGTGTGTGTGTGTAATCTTGCAAAGCAGGATGTTAAAACAATACGCGCACACAACACACGGAATTGTAGCATAAAATCAGTGCTCTCTGATGCAAAATCACATTAGATGGAGATAGTTTACAATCTTACAATATCTCTTTTATTTTAACTGTCCTCTTCTTCAAATGCCACATAGTTTACTCATGTTCAGGTCTTCTTCTTCTTGTATACGGCAGCTTGGCTGCCGAGTCGCAATCATTTTGTTGGGGCGCGACCGTGCCGCTGATGCTGAGCCCTTATACCAGTACACTGGTACTTATTTCGCCGACCTCAGAAGGATGACAGGCTGAGTCAACCCCACCTGGTGTTAATTCAGCGGCCAACAGGGCTCAAACTCAGGACCCTAAGATCCAAAGCCAGCCACCCGAACCACCAAACAAACACCAGGCTTCTGTTCAGGTAATATACGTCATCTGTTAATAAAAGATCAGATGAGTGCATTACTCATGTCGTCTGGAATTGTATCCCTGCCATCTGAAGGAACCAGTGAAGTTAAAGACATAATATGGGCCTCCGTTTTGTCGTAGAGGATTTCATTTCATGGTCTCTCACCATACCTGCCTGTTCCAAACCACTCCGGTGTCGGTTTGTTAACCTTCCGCTCTCCATCTCAGCTCTTCCATGAGGCTACACAATTTTCAAAAGATTTTATCTCCTGCATATACAGTAGCAGACTGCACTAACTTAGATAGCATTATTCAACTTGACGTACCATCTTCAGCAAATATGCACACCAAAAATAACTTAGCCCTCCATTAGTCAGTGTTATCGCTAGTTGCTGGATACTGGACCGATACAGAACGATTAAAACAATGCTCCGGTTTTAAATTGCTCTACTTCTGGCCTCAGCAGGCCAGATTCATGAACCGCAAATGTCCCACAAAACTAATGGTAGGAGATGGACGGACACAAGCTCTTCTGTGCTTAAATGACCTCCTTATGCAGTTTCAGAGGCCGCTATTCTGGGGAAGCCAATAGTGTGTGTGCAATTGGCTTGTAGGATTTAAGACAATAACAAACATCACAAAGCCAAGGAGGAGGGGTGGCTGCTTGGCACGAGCAAGTAAGCCTCGGTTTTCTTAACGCTGTACTCACAGCAATGTACAAGTACAGGATGGCTCAGAGGTAGCGTACTCGCCAATGAACCGTTTCGTCTCGGATTGATGCCCAACCAGACTACAAGTGGTCATGTCAGTGCTTCGGACTCTTGCCAAATTGCAAGTTCCTGCATTAATGTAAAGGGACAACTGCATCGGTAGCTCACCTGTGCATATCAGCAATGATACAACAAGTGAGCCAAATTATGTCATCAAATCCCTGTCGAATATGCATTTGCTGGAAGATTATTAACCAATGCTGTTTGTGGGTAAACTGTGATGAAGATGTGGATCTTGAAAGGCAATGATGACAATGCCGTTAGGTCTCAGTTGCTTCATCCCTCCCTCCCTCTCCCTTGGTAGGGTCCTTAGTGCCTGGCCCATAATGCCTGCTCAATCCGAGATGAAGACCAGGTGGTCGTCAAAATGTTAGACCTGTGCTTTGTCTGCTGGACAGCTATTAGTGGAACCTTGATTTATAAACACAAAGAGTTGTTGTAATCCCCTGTATAGAATACCGACTTTTAAAACGTGTGTGGAAGCGCCATCAGGTACACTTTAAGACGATGGAAATTTGAATGAATGTGTGCGTGCAATTAGGCAGAATACCACATACCAGATTACAACTTGCGATTCTGCGATTATGTAACCAAAATACTGGCCTGTCACTTTGCAAATTCAATGAGCAACCCAAAAATGAAAAATTGCTTTGTGTTGAAAGGCAGCGATCTTTAACCGCCTCCTGCTGTTGGCAGAGCTGCAAAGCAAATCGTCCAAAATCTGTCATCGGCGTCGGATTTCAACACAAAGCAATCAGTCCTCAAAGCACCACTTTTTAGCACTAAATAGGGCAAGTTCAACGGCCACCTATTGTGCACGCAAGAAAAGGAAACGCAAAACAACGGCCTTCCTACAAACACCAACATTATCGGAGAATACGCTACAGCAAAGGAACAGCCTCGCTGATACACGGCATTCTCATGCAAAGCAAGGAGACCCACATCTGTTGAGTGGCGATTATGACTCACGGTGGCAATGTTCATGATTGCTTTTGAACTCTCATCGCCGTGCCAAAGAATTGTAGGAAAGAGGCGAGCACTGGAGTAGGCCGCCCACCACCGCTCTGCGACCGGAGAGCATTGTGCTCGACTCGAGTGTGCCTGGTGAGTCAGTCGAATGGGCAAAGCACTCCAGCACTGGCAGGAGGCTTGTTTGGCAGACAGAAGAATCGACATTCCTAGCATAACCAGAATGAGTCAAAATATGGCAGCTGTCCCTATGACTGACTCAGCCGTCACCATTACTTGGACAGCTATGGCTCTCTGGCCTCACTTGCAACCTCACCCCTCACCTACCACCTCCACAACTTTATCTCGGTGAAACTTTATGCGCTTCATTCTCTCCCTCCTGCGTCACAAGGTCACTTACAAAGGCTCATAAATCACCAAACGCAGTTCTCCGGCACAGTTCCACCACCAATCTTTTTTTTTTTTCTTTCTTAACAAGCAACTGGAAAAAAATTGGTTTGATCAACATTCAATTACAGCAAAAGGAATGCAGATGTTAAAACTTTTGAAGCTGCACTTGTTATGTATTTAATGATTGCAACGACTTCGCCAAAGGCGTCGTTCGAGTCCTGCTTTCGATTCCAAAAAGGCAATTCCTCGAGTAAGGCGATTGAATCCTGCATGTACCGTATATCAAGCTAGCTCGACGTTGTGTCCTGCCGGGCCAACTCTTGCATTAGCAAAGCGCGATGCAGCGTTCAGAGATGCTTACGTAGGACTGCGTGGACCGAGTGTTGTGGTGTACTCAGATTCAGGTCAGCACCGTGTTGATCTTGCACAAAGCAGAGTTCATCGAATCATCAATGGTAACTCCCGGAAGGATTTCAATCGGTATGACAAGCGATCAAAACGTCCGAGCAAGGCAAACAAAAAGCATTGCACAGGAATTTATTTATTTATTTTTCTTTGTGAGTGGGTGGAGAGCCAACTCTACAATTCCTTACTCGGTCTCACATAAACTTTTCATTTTTCCACCCAACACATTAAAATGCCCGCACGCATCTTGAAACGATTAGGGATAATTCAATTTATAGATTATTCTGACGAGCGGCCATTGCTCACAACAAAAGCTACCTGATCAATGCGAAACCTATATCTCACAATAATTGTTATTTCGACGACGTCTCAACAACATTTCACCTTTGGACGACCATCGAGAGGAAAAGTATTGAAATCTAAATGTGATTTGGGGTACAGCTGTACCCTATTAGTTGTCCAAAGGTGAAGTTGCATCAATCTGCTGGGAGGGTGGCTGTGCCGTTGATGCATTGCCCCTATAAGCTAGAGCACAAATTTGAAATTTGTTAAGGGTGTTGGGGATAACTCATTTACTCTTCGCAAACTACGCCGTGAGATCTTTACCACGAGATTCAATCCCAGGCTAGACTGCTCAGAGGGGAGTGTGCGTACCTCTAGGCCATCCTACCAGGCCCAAGGTTAAGTTAGTATGGCATTTTAGCAAGGCGAAGTAGCAAGGTTTAAGTGAATGGGTAAATACCTCTCTAGATTTCTTCCTATATCGGTACTCAATCAAAATGACAGAGCAAAAACACTTAACTTTGGAAAAAAAAACGATTTGAGCGACTTTGCAATTGCCAACCACCACTCTTGGTGCAGTTATCTCGGTAGAACAGATAGACTTCGAACTGATAGCTTAAAAGCACATGATGCATTTTCCTGGTTAACCTCTGCTCCAAACTTTCTCAATGGTTGTTGTTCATAGTCCACGCATAGTGTGCCAGAAGCCCCCACCGGAGGAGCCGACTGCCAAACGACGCTATTCCGGCTGCGACTGCGAGCCATGTTTACAATCCAGCCATGCACACCCTGCCTCTGACTCACACCACAAAGGATCAAGGGAATCAAATCATATCAATGGCCTTTAAAAATATCCTCTCTTGCACTTCTAAGATAAATAAGTAAAACTATTTTTATATATATATATATATTTTTTTTTTTTACAGTTGATTTATGATAAGAAGGAAATGTGTTCTGCAGAGCATGAATTTGCAGAAGCAAGCAAGACACCTTGAACCTTTACAACCGCTATAGCCGAGTCATTTGGGCTCGTTTAAACGTTGCAGGGTCGACATCAACTTATCAGCCGAAGTATAAATGGAGGAACCTGGATGGGTGAGGTCCTGCTGTCCAACTGATTAAGTCTCAGAAGTAGAAACAGATGTGTTCCCCCTCTTTTCGGCCTATCTGTACATCTCTCGCTTGTTCCTCGTATATTATCCACAACAGCATGTCACCACCCTTTGAGAAGGGAAAGAAAAGGAAACAAACTGCGCCTGGTATTTAGATGCTGTCAATCCTCATCAAGCTGGCAAAGAGCAAGGATTGCATTATTTATCCTTCAAATCATAGACAAGCACATTTAATGGCCTGCACTAGGTCAGCATTTAAAGCATGACGTGTATAAGCAAAACAACTTTACGGTAAATTTGTCTTAAAACTCGGGTTATGAGCAGAATTCCGTGACATCCCGATGCGCGACGCGACTTGTTCCTTCAAAGCGCTTCCAATGTACTCAGCAGCATTTTTGTGATGTCAGAAAAATCACAATTAGTGGACATCTATATATTCCACACACACATAAATGGAGATGAGGTATAAAGAGAAAAGGGAGGATATGGGAGAAAGAGAAAGTGGACAAGTTTGGGATTAAAAAATAAAGGATGTTTGGAGGAGAGGGAAGGAAATGTCTGAGGCTATCTATTTATTATGTATGCAAATATGATGGAAATTTTGAAATGCCTGAGGCCACCCACCCCCCCCCCCCCCCCTTCCCCGAACCATGTATACCTAATGAAGGACTCAGAAATTCTCCCAATTTTAAATGTATAATGAACCTCTCAAACTCTAACAACATACATTATTATATCACGGAACATTCAAAAGGCTCCTTATTCAAATACATTATCTTTGACGGTCTCGATCGGCTTCCGATTTGTTCCTTCACACAAAATGAATATGCTGGCAGCCAATCAACTGACACACGAGTTGCTTTCTGGAACCAATACAAATGAGCCATGCTGTTCAATTTCCCTCGGAAGTCTCTCACTTTAATAATACTCCCCTCCTTTACCCCCCACTCACCCCCCCTCACCCCTCCCATTCTCCACCCAGACATTTGTGGTCTTCCATGGAAAATGTGGAACATGTGACCAACAAAGCCTGTAGATAGTTTTGAAAGGTTAGGTTGGCAAGGTGTATGTCAAACAAACTTAGGTCTGATGCTTAATTGAAGAACAAGAACAATGTAGTTTCGATGGCAGTTTTACAAACAAGATAAAAAAAAGATATCCAGAAAAAACGAGTTGAGGTCAAAGTGCATTTCCTCACTTCATGAATACAATTGTGAATACAGAAATCCTGCATGACCACATTTGAGTCGGAAAGGAAAGGGATGGTCCTAAGGGAACCTCAAACATCCCATTAGGGGGGAACCACAGAAAGCCATGTGTGATGGAATTAACAAAGGATGTGTTCGGGTGATGCAATGGCAACGATGGGTTCATACCAGAGTTTAAAACCCGAAGGATAAGACCAAGTACAAATAAAGGACGCAAAGAAAACGGGGAGGGGAGGCAATTGTAGATATAGAACCTGAAGAGGGAGAAGAATGCACATAAATAGGATACCCTTCCGATAAAGGAAAGAGCAGATGATAATGTTAATTGATTATGATAAAAAAAAGTACTCAGTTTGGATTGAGAAGCCATCAACCAATTGTGTTTTTTAAAGAAAACAAATATCATCAGAAGTCTCAAGGTAGTCACTTCAAGCCTCAATGGTTCGTGGTCACCATCTACAAAATAAAGGACATTTAGCCTTACCATCCACATTCAGCACAGATGGAGAGAGGACTTCCTTCACAGACCACAGAGCATTGCCATCCTTGTGCCATACAATGGAAACAGGCTGCGGGGGACCGACGGCGTTGCATGCCAAACTAAAGGGCGCCCCACGCGTCACGTTCAATCCCTGTGGCTCCTCGACGAAGAAGGGAAGACCTACACAGGGAGTCCAGGGGGTGAAAATTAGACAATAACACTTACAGCCATACATATACTGTATATTATTGGTGAAAATGGGAGAATTATTTAAAGGATCAGACTCGGTGGTATAATGATGAGAGAGTCCGCTCTGAGTCTGGGAGGTCGGTGGTATAAACCCCATCTGAGTCATACCAAAGGATAAACAAAAGTGGTACGACCTGCTTCCTTGCTTTACGCTCAGCATTGAATAAGGATATAGCATGGACAAACAAAACCTCCCATAGGTTGAAGACCATTGCATCGGCTCAATGGGCCTAACGACCACCTCCTGCATGGATGTTCCCTGTAATGGAACTCTTATTGTTATTAATCCTTTGATCATGCATTTTCGGGGCAGCTTATTTGCTACTCCCATCTGAGCACAGATATGCAGGGGCTGTAAAACAAATGTCTTTGCTCATGGCCTTTCTTTCAAATGGACTAGTGTCTTTTGCTGATTAAACTGTTACGACAAACAACAAATGTAGCTTGTGAGATTATGCACGTTTTGGCCTTTGGCCCTGAGTGTATACATTTTACTTTGACTTGACCAACTATCCTCATATCACTGTTGGGTGGTGGTCCATGGGATTTGGCTGTGGATAGCTCCCCTATTAATTAATCACGTCGGGTATCGTAGCTTCACAAGGTAGGAATCCTAAGTCGTCACCCTGTGAACATGTGAGATGGACAACCAACCTCGCTTACTTTACGCTTTCAGATTCGTGAATGAAGGGCGAGTTTAGGCATAGGGCATTTGCTTACGGAGATCGTAACAAGTTTTGCGACACGATTATGATGGGCCACACAAAATGCCTAAGAATCGGCATGCCGGTACCCAGGTCAAATTCTCAACTCCTGTCCAAATCCACAGGGATGCCTCATCATCAGCATCGTCACACCTCAGGAATGATGCAACAGGGTCTGTAAAGGAATCCCCGGCTGGGTGTGCGTTTGCTCGGGAGATAGAAGGGCCTCGTGTTACATTTGAGTCTCCTTGCAACTCCAATTACAATTTGTTTTAAACGTTTCAGCATTTTCTTTCATATTTTTAATCATTGTGGTGGCGAGGTTAAAGTATGAAAAATAATCATAATAATAACGAATTAAAAAAAAACGCCATTCCTCTTAATAATACAAAAACGTTAGAGCATGTAGATGTTAACAGCGAACCACAACACATCAAACCACTGATGTGTCGTGGCACTTGTACGAGACCATCCTGATTCTGCACCAATGACGTAATGTAGCCGAGAACATGCATTACCTACATGAACAACGCAACTGGAGTGACGTCGCCCACAAATAAAATAATGGGACCTAAACTTCGTTTAGTACGCAGCTTATAGTCTTCCCCAGAGCATTGAGAACGAGCTGCCATTGCAAGCGTTGGGAAGAATACAACGGTGGATCAAACCAGCAGAGAACTTTACAAGCATAAGCATCACGACGTGCTGTGAATGAGTCACGACAAGGCAGTGAAATGCCAAAAACATCATCAATACAAAGAGAAGAATGTTTTCAAAACATTCTCAAGGCAGGAGGCAGACTCCCAAGGACCGTCACTCTCGCTCTCTCCGGCGGCAAGTTGGTGGGCTCTCAATTTTATACAAGCTTACATCTGGCCTGGCTCCTCCTGTCCTCGACAAGCCACCCCGGGTCACATGTGTTCTCAAGAAATCCTCCCCGACTCACCCCCACAAAGTCCAGGCTGGTTGCCCACTTGCGCCGTTGTCTCGTCCTTCCCACTTCAGCCTCTCAGATTCGCTGACCATCGCTACCTCATGCTTTCACCCATGCACGTCCATCATTTCTTCCACACACGCTCATTCCTTCCCATTCCGTTCCTCTCCAGGCTATTGCTACTTGTTTTGTGTTATCCCTCCTTTTGTCCTCGTGAATTTTCACCCATCAAACATCTTACCCTCTGGTGGTTTTTGAACTTGCTGCCCTTCGTCATTTAGCTCCTTCGTTAGCCGAGACACTTATATAAACAAATTTTTTTATTTCTACACTCATGATGAACATGCAAAAGAAGCCAGTAACCAGTAAACTGCAGTGATTTCATGCACAGCGTAAACACCAACGTTGATCAACACGCTTTGCTCCAAGCTGAATCGCGTCAGTGTACGAGGGGTGAGTCAAAGGGGTTTTCTCTAAAAAAAAAAAAAATGTTTGTGCCTGACCACACAGTGCACAGATACGATAGTCCTTTTTAATGCAATTTCCAGCCATTGTCACATATTCCTTCTGGCGAGGGGCGAGTTATCCGATACCAACGGAATAAAAGCCACGTTTTTGGCTCCAAAACTCTTTATTAAGGTTAAAAAGCTTTTGATGCCTCGTCATATAGTGGTGCAACGTTTCGCCTTCGGAATCCAATCGTTCGAGGCTGGATTTCCATTCTGTCGAGGTAGCACATACTTGGCTTCCTGCCTTCAGCGCTGGAATGTCAGGCAAGTTGCAAAAACATGGACTGCGCAGACCCCTCCACTGCCTTCAACCTACCCCTTCCTCTCCCCTTCACCTCCCTTTTGTCTCTCTCCACAACCCCTGCTCCCAATGATTATCTACTTGCCTTCCACTGTAAGCCACGCCGCTGATGATCTGACATCCAAACCAAAGTCATCCTCCACGACACATTGGTATATGGCAATGTCTGAGAGTCTTACGGGATTGAATCTGCAAATACAAGAGGAACTATTATATACATTAAAAACATTCAAAAATCATTATCTTTTAAAACACCAACTAAAGTTCATAAAGAAGAATGGAACTTTCAATGGGGGTAAAAGTCATTTTGCTTGATGAGGATGCCAGCATTCCAACATAAACTCCAATCGAACAAATCAAAATAAAACCTCAAAGTGGAAAAAATCTAGCTTTTTAAAAAAAAAATCCCAATTTAAATCATTGCATCATGGGCTCTACAACAGAGGTGCTTTCAAAATATGCAGTTAATGGAGACAGTCAACGAAATTGAAATACCTGAGTTGAAAAAAAAAACAACAACAAATTAACCAATGCATATAATCATACGTCAATGTGGATTGATCGAATCAAATGATCCTTGAAAAGATGCATCGTACAACACGAGAATGCTGGATTGCGTACCCATCGGGGAAGTGGGAGAAAAAAGGAAGGGAGGAAGAAAAGGAAGAAGGGAGAAAAGGATGATAGTAAAGTAGAGGAGGAGTGAGAGGAGATAAGGGAAAGAAAGTTTTTATGCAAAGGGTGAACAGAATTGGTTGGTGGTCGTTTGAATATCTGATGGTGTCTTTCGTGAAGATCCTGTTGAAGATGTAGGTTCATGGAAAGTCGAGATGAACAGAGGGTAAAAGAGGCAAGGTAGTGACGGTGGTGTAGTGGGGTTGTGGGGCCACATGGCCACAGTTAGACAAAACAAAAGAATAAGTAAGGGAACAAACAAACAGGAAAAAGAGAAGAAAGAGGAGGAGAGGAAATAACAGTAACGTGCAAGTAAGAGGGTTTGATTAGGTCGGGTTAATGGGGGTAAGGATTGGGAATGAGGTGAGAAAGTGGTGCATGGTTTGCCTGCAACCTTGGAGGGAAGAGTATGACTGAAACCTCTCCAAAAGGCAGATCCACAAATGGGAGAAAAAGAGGAACAAAAGAACGTGGCCGAAAGCTTAGATTTTGGGAGATCGTTAGAAGATAGGAGTGAGTAAAGTAAAAAAAAAAAGACATAAAATGTCAAAGCCCCCGTTGTTTTAGTAATTTTGCTCGATGGAGTTAAAGGGCTAGCCCATATTTATGTACAACTAAAATGGCCACCAGTCTACCAGTCGGCCATCTTTGATCAGATTGCAAAATAAAGTGGGGGGGGCATATGTATGCCATCATGTACTGGGCTTGTGCCACGTTTGAACAAAATCAGACCATGCATGTCTGAGAAATGGTGGAGGACGTGTTCAACATCGAGTTTTTTTTACAACTAAAATGGCTGTCAGTCGGCCATCTTGGATCTGATGTCGAAAAAAAATGACGTGGTTATGCAAGTCATCATGTGTTGTCTTTGTGTCACGTACGAATAAAATCGGTCTATACATATCTGAGATATGGTTGTGGACGCACACACGCACGTACGCATGGACACAAAAATCGAGACCAAATCCAACAGCTCCCGTTTGGGACCAAGTCCAATGGGGGCGAATAATGTATGGAAAGAGGCGAGTCATTTTTACCTCTGCCACCGAAGATGGATGGAGGTTATGTTTTCACCCCGTCTGTCTGTTGGGTCGCCGAAATAGGTGACCCTTATGTCATAATCTCTGGTCTGTTTGTTTGGATGTTTGTTCGTTTGTCATCAGCATAATTGGTATAAACGTGGGCGGATTTTGACCAAACTCGGGTGGTAGGTACATGTTCTGACCTAGTGCTTTGGAAATTGTGATGGTTGCTAGGGACGCTTTGGTTCCCTAGCAACAACCGAAAAACCTTCAAAATCGGTACCGTTCACGCGAAATCAATTCCGAAAGCCATTATCCCACGTAGGGTATGAAATTTGGCACGAATGATCTACAGGTGATGCTCTATCAAATATATTCCGTTTTTTGTGATATATGGAAATCTTTACCCGCAGCGCCCCTACAATTAGGGTATGCGCAAAATTGGCGAAAATTGAAGGCCCCCTAGCGACCGGGTGAGTGCATCGATACGAATGAAACTTTGCAGGTTCATGGTACTCAATGAGTACTACAACTTTGCCTCAGGACATATTGACCGATTTCGCTTAGGTCAGGGGTCAAAGGTCAATTAGTGCAAAAATCGATAATATGCGAGAGCGGAGGTGCCTTCGCGCCAAATGCTACTCCTCTAGGGTTATGGTCGGATGGTCATGAAAATTCACACTAATCTCTGGAAATACATTGTGCACAAAACATCGAGCGGATTTTCGATTTAGATCTTTGTTCACCCACAGCACCCCCTCGAACTTTGGGGATTTCCGATTTCACACCGCATTTTCGGTACTTTCATTCAAATGGATACCGAGTATTTATCAGTAGATGGAACTGGATGAGATTTGATATGCATAATCTTAAGGTGATTCCCTATCCGCTATACGACATCCATTTTGCTCTATATCTTATAGTTTCCATGCTCGGCGACCCATCGCCGCCTACCGGCTTGTGTTTGTTTGTCTGTTTGTGAACAAATATATCTCAAAAAGTTGTACACGGATTCGGACAAAATTTGGTGGGGAGCTTGGGTATGTGACACGAACAAAACGATTAGATTTTGGTGAAGATCTGGATCCGATCCCAGAATTTTAAAAAGTGTTTTTCACCATTGAGAGATGGGGTCAAAAACGATATATAGCAGGATATCTCAAAAAGTTGTGGACGGATTCGGATGTAACTTAGTGGGCAGGTTGGGTATCGAACAAGGAAGAATTGCTTCGATATTGGTGAGGATCTGAATCTGGAACTGGATCCGAGAATTTTTTTCAGTGATTCTTCACCATTGAGTGATATGGCTAAAACGATAGAAAGCACGATATCTCAAAAAGATAGGGCCGGATTCAGATGAAACTTGGTGGATGAGTTGGTTAAGTGACGAGAACAAGCCAATTAAATGTTAGTTCAGGTCCGAATCCAGATCCCGCTTATTAGTGGGGAACAAAACGTAAATGTGATGTATTGCCCTTCCTCAGGTTCGACGTGAGTGTCGGGTGCGCAAGCGCGATACACAGGACCAGTAATGGAGCTGAGTGTTGTGAATAAAACTTAAGTGAAGTTGAGTGCATTGTGGTCAGTCTGATTGTGTGTACTTCTCTGAATCTGGTATACCGGACCAATCGCCAGTCATAACACAACGCTTGACTCCAGACAACACAGGATCTCTGTTGGACCACAACCTCACTTGAGCAGCAGTGACTGGAGAATTCCATCCATCCATCGAGACCAAACTCTGTGCAGAGTGCTGCTGCTGCCCGAGCAGTCTCCTTGGCTATTGGGCACAATCCTGGACGGGTCGCCACTCTGACAAAGGGTACCAGCAAGCTGGCACTCATTTTGCCGACCTCGGAAGGATGACAGGCAGAGTCAACCCCACCTGGTATTAATTCAACAGCCGAGTGGGATTTGAACTCAGGATCCTAGGATCGACTGGAGAAATGTCACTCTCAAACGCATTCATAGCTAATACGAGGTCAGCAGGTTGAGGGATATTGTTACAATCAGTGATATGTACCGGCAGTCGACTCCATGAATCAGCACAATTCCCAGTGCCATGCCTGTAACGAATAGTTTAATTGTAACCAGACAGCGTCAAGGCCCACTGCTGAACACGTGATTACGCATTGGTGTTGATCCCCTCGTTCTCTGAAAACAAAAAAGTGAGTTGTTTGTGATCAGTTTCAAGCTCAAATTTACGACTAAACAAATGCCGATGCATCTTGGTTACCCCAAACACACAGCCTACCGCCCTACCCCATAGGCACTGGCATCACACGACAATACAAGACGCTTACATGGATCATCATGAACAAGCAACTTGTAAGAACCCCTGCATCAGCTACTTCGGAAAGGGAAAACTTGGGTTTGGGGCAAGGCCCAAAATGATGCCTTCAAGGAAGCAAGAGGTCTATTGTGTCCTAACAAGTTGCTTGTTCATTATGATCCATGCAAGCATCTTGTATTGTCGTGTGATGCCAGTGCATATGGGGTAGGCTGTGTGTTACAACCTGTTGCGTATGCTTCCAGAAGCTTGACGAAAGCTGAAAGAGCCTCTGGTACCGTTGATAAAGAAGCATTAGGCTGTGTGTTTGGGGTAACCAAGATGCATCAGCATTTGTTTGGTCATAAAGTTGAGCTTGAAACTGATCACTCCAGTTACGGTGTGTGTGGTCTGGATCTATAACCTCGCAACACGCATGACAAACGCGTTTGAAGCGAACCTTCATGAACACGCCTTAACCCTTGCTTGATAATCTGTACAGCACGCTCTCTGCCTGACCATTAGAAGCGGGTTTAAACGGAGCAGAACGGACATGTTTGATACCATTCAACCTCATGAATTCCTGAAATCCCTGACACGTAAAACACGAACCATTATCGCTTACCAACACATCAGGTAGACCATGAGTAGCGAACATGACACGTAAATTCTCAATGGTGGCAACAGAAGTGCTGGTAGACGTGACAGAGCACTCAATCCACTTGGAAAATGCATCAATGACAAGAAGGAACATTTTCCCCAAGAACCTGCAAAGTCAACATGAATCCTGGACTAAGGTTTGGAAGGCCACGACCAGAGAACCAGTGGTGATTCTGCTGGTGACTTGCTGAGCTGCATGGGACTACAAGGTGACCATAAATCACCACTCCATGCAGGATCAGTATCCACTGCCCAAAGCGGATAACCTGTTTTCGACATTAGCTGGTGGGAAAGTCATTCACCAAGTTGGATCTGACGTCTGTCTACATGACACAGGAGCTGGATGAGGAGTCAAGGAAACTCACGTGCATCAACCCTCATGTCGAACCCGAGGAAGGGCGATACATCACAGTAAACCAATCAGCTTGGTGAAGGCATGCGCTCTCCGATCGCCATTCTAGTTTTGTGGTGTGTTCAGGGATTTTTCCACGTCTTGGGCGAATCTGCAGCTTCCGCTTCAACCCCTTGAAAGTTAAGTCTTCTGAACGGGAAGAATATATTTATATATTGTTATGGCCACGGGTACCGAGTGTATTATGAGGGGGTTAATTCTCATTTCTCCTCGGAAGAACCGGACCTGGGGCCACCGCTCACAATTAACTTTGTGGTGTGGTGGGTTGCTTTACAACCAGGAACGCCAATCAGTTAACCACGAGTTCCAGTGTCCATCGTCTAATTTTCCATATAACTAGAGGTCACATGGCCTCCTGACCGGGGAACGCGCCCTCGGCGATGCACCAATCTTATCTTGATTAGATCTTAAGTAATGCGGCCGAGCGTTTACCGCTGATGCACCCCGCCAATGACAGATCAATTAGTTTGGGAATTATAATCTCCCAGTCTATCTAGGTTCAGACAATGCTGGATCAATGGAAGGAAATAACAATCATGGACAGGTTGAAACGTCAACAAGGAATTTATTATGAAGGAAAATATATAAACTGAATGACTTTTTATTTTCTTGTCGATTAAATGGATGAATTCAAATCAATAAAATGTTCAATCAACAAAATATTCTCAAACAAATAAATAATTCAACAAGCATTTCGAGAAAAATGGACAAAGAGCAGATGCTTATCGCTATGCCTGACGTAACAATTAAACACGAAACATGGGTACCCATCAGATCATTCTGGGGGGGAAGAAATCCGGTCTCGGCTTACCAAGGCAGAAGTAGTTATGCGTCGATTAAAATAAACCAAAATGTGTGAACGTGCCTTGGTCTGCATCCCCAAATGAGCTCTCCACAGCCCGACTCGTTTCCACTGCCAGTTCCCTGCCTCGCCATGCACCCACCCACAAACAGGCTCAAACACCAATCGACGTCACGTCGTCACCCCCAGGAACCAGGAACGCGAAGAACCAGGTACGACAAGAGCCAGGTACCGAGCAGAACCAGCAGGAACAGTCCAACTGTCACCAACTGCCGTTGCTGCTGTCCCCAACCATCAGGAGCTGTCAGGAGCTGTCACCAACCATCAGCAGGATCTCTCACCAACTGCTAACAAGACAGTCCTGCTGTCCTTGTATAGGCGACCAGTGTGGGCTGAGCCTCAGGCACGACTTTAGACAAATCCAGCTTGCCTATTGGCGCAATGCTGCACGCGACCTCCAACCGTCAATTCTCACGGTCATTCGCTCCTGACAATCGAACGAGATGCAACTCCCAATTAACACAGGCCTGGCTTATGGCGCCATGTTCGGGGCACTGGACAAATGCTAGAAAGCAGTCATTTTCCGGAACAACCGAGCGAAAACATGAAGTGCTCACAAAACATCAACGGGCAATTATTACCTCTTTGTTCAGCCCGATACGAATAAGAACCAGTTCGTGTCCATAGAGCTGCTGAACGGGGTGTTGAACGTCAATGGAAAAAGGTGGGTCCTGAGGTTAATGATCTGAGACCACAGCCATGTTTGACCGTCAG
>CM068960.1:108711155-108737634 GCA_035128595.1 Eptatretus atami
GAATGGAACTGTTCAGGAAAAGCTTGCGGTGTGTTTAATGACTCAAATGTGCTGTAAGTCCAATGTGAAAATGATAACCAAAATAAATGTGTAAATATATCGTGTATTTCCAAGCCAATGTGTCTTGATGGAAAGGGAATAGACGAGTCTCCATTGGGCTAACGGCTATGTTATCGCGTGCACAAACGGTGAATATCGCTCATGCAGAAATGAAAACTGACGTAAAATCATACGTAATGAACATGTTGTAAAGAGGAAAAGGTTATCCCCTAGGAAAGGAAGGGACTTGTACTCTTCCTTTTACCAACGCATCAAAGAGTTAGAATCCACCAGACAAGGGATGGGTCTATTCTGAACATGCATTTATGGAAATAACTGTCTGAGGACCTGGATGTTGTGTGCATGACTCGGATCTGATTCAGAAATCCACAATATATACATACATATATATATATATATATATATATATATATATATATATATATATACACGAGGTCCGTTTAAAAAAGTAACGGGACTGAGCCTGCTGTGTGCTCCTCTTACACAACTTGAATGAACGGGTTGCATCACAGTCTTTCACAACATTCCAGCAATATATATGATTGGTGATGGTTGACTGCGCTCATTGTGTGATTTTTATAGGTCGTGCTTTACACGTTGTCTAGTCTGAGTCGTCGCGCTATGACTCGTGAGCAGAGAGCCAATCTGAAGTTTCTTGCCAAGCTTGGCAAAAAACCTTCCGAATCCTTCGCAATGCTGCAGCAAGTCTACGGGGAAGAAACGATGTCACGTACATGTGCATTTGAATGGCACAAGAGGTTCAAAGAGGATGGAGGAGGTTGAAGATGATCCACGGTCTGGAAGACTTCAACGAGCAGAACGGCGGACAACATCGAGCGTGTGAAGCAGATTGTGCGTGCAGATCATCGACTCACGGTGCGGATGATTGCTGAGGAACTTTCCATCAACAAGGATACTGTCTGGAGCATCATCACTGAAAATCTCTAAATGCGCAAGGTGTTCGCAAAGGTGGTCCCAAGCTGTTGTCCGAGGACCAGAAACAGCAAAGAGTCACTGTCTGTCAAGACATTATCGAGCGTCTCAAGGACGATCCAGACCTGCTCGGGAGAGTCATTACTGGCGATGAATCGTGGATATTCGAATACGATCCCGAGACCAAACGGCAGAGTCGTCAGTGGAAAAGTCCGGCATCACTAAGACCAAAGAAAGCAAGGATGTCAAAGTCGAAGGTCAAGGTGATGCTCATCGCGTTTTTTGACATCATGGGCATCGTCCACTTTGAGTTTCTACCACAGGTTCAAACAGTGAATCAATACGTGTACAAGGAGATCCTCGCGCCTCATGAGATCAGTCCGGGACAAGAGGAGGATCTGTGGGAGAACAACGCCTGGGTGCTCCACCAAGACAACGCCCCTGCTCACAGTGCCCTGAGCATCCGACAGTTTCTGGCGGAGAGAACGTGCCAACTCTGGAGCAACCCCCGTATTCGCCAAACTTGGCCCCTTGTGATTTTTTCCTATTCCCCAGGCTGAAGGGGGTGATCAAGGGGACCCGATTTCCTGATGTGGAGGCCATCAAAAGGGCCATGACGACGGAGCTCCGGAGGTTCCAGAGGGTGCATCGAAGCGTGGAAGAAGAGGATGGACAAGTATGTGAGACTGGAAGGAAACTATTTTGAAGGAGACAAGCTGTGATTTCAATATATTTTTTGGAATAAAATTTCTGTGAAATCAGTCCGTTACTTTTTAGACAGACTTTATATACATATATAATCAGGTGTGTCTGATATATGTGTACATATGTGTGTCAGACGCACCTCCTGACTGTTATGGTGAGCATCGCCGTGGTTTATGTCTCACACGGTAAAACCGCATAATCCAAACAGAACAACCATCCATCTGCCACCCAGACGATTGTTCCTGCTTATGCAAGTCATTCAACCAGAAGGCACGTGATGTGATCGGCGGGAAAATAAAAAATGTGGAGTGTGACGAGCACTCCACCGATCCCATTGGATACAGTCCTACATTCCCGTCCGAACCTACAGAGGGCACTGCATCAGGGCACAGCTACGCAATCAGCCAATGATGCTACTCGCAGCCATGTGTTGCACGTGAAAGAAGAAGGAATTGATGTGGAGTGTTGTAATTGACCATAAAAAGGGAGAGTAATTGACCACGTCTTTAACGGCCCCAATGATTAATTATCCACTCCTTGTGTGGTCGGCCTGGTAGAGTTTATGGCCCAAGTCTTTCATGAACCAGCTGACCAAGCTTGACATTCGCCTGAAGGTGATTTGGGAAAACTTTGGAAATTGTTCAGGGCACTGGTGATAACTCGCTGACTCTGCACGAACTAGGGATAGTCAACGTTTACCGACTAATTCTAACAGAGGGGACGTCTGGCTAACATCTAACCCGAGGGGGGACGATGCCCGTTGTTATGCAAAGCCCTGCCTGCAAACCACCAGACAGTTAATGCAAACCACCAATTTTGGATTTATAAAAATAATGTTCGAGAATTCATTGTTTTTGAAGCAATGTTATTAAAAGTGTTGATAACCAATCCCAGTTTAACACGAGTCCTGAAAAACCAAGATGGCTGCTAGTGATGGAACAAAGAAGGTGATGGAGTAAATCACGAGAACGGCACTTTGTAGAGCACATACCTCCACCAGGTTGAGCAGTTTACGTTTTGTATCCCACCGATAGGCCGGAACTGCATCTGGACCCGAACCAAAATCTAATCACCTTGTTCTTGTCACCGAACCAACTCATCCACCAAGTTTTGCCCGAATCCGTCCAAACTTTTTGAGATATCGTGCTATCTATCGTTTTTGCCCCATCTCTCAATGGTGAGAAATCACTTAAAAATTCAAGTATCCGGATCCAGATCTTCACCAAAATCGAATCAATTGGTCCTGGTCACACACCCAACTGTCCACTGAGTTTTGTCTGAATAAATCCATAATCTTTTGAGATATCCTGCTCACAGACAAACAAACAAACAAACAGACAACAGGGGTGAAAGTGACATTCCTCATGACATTCCTGACCATCGAAAAGAACAAGCAAATTGAAATGTACAGATGATTGGCTGCACAGTATGGCGACGATTGCCTGGCAAGGGCATTTGAATCCATGAGCACGTTTGTAAATGTAATTTTTGGTTGGCTCAACTTCAGTGTTGTAATCTAATGAATGTGGGTTCAAATACGGACTTGACTGGGAAGGCAATTTCAACCCTCCAAAGTGCACTTCAACGCCAGTATTCTGCTCGGGCAGCACCTACCCTCCTCGGGGAGGATGGGCTTTGTAAATGCAATAACCGCAGTCTCACATTCATCAGAAGGAAATCAAGGCAGATGTAGACCATTTGGTTTCCACATCCCAGCACTCGAACGTCATGCAGGTGGTGAAAATTACACAGCAAACCCCAAGCAGGAAATATGGTGCTGGCACATGATGGCCAACTCTTAATGAAAAAAGTATAGTGATGATCGATGTGAACGCAACCTAAATGCAGAGGGTCAGGTTGTTGTTACAGACGTCCAAATGATTGCATGCTCCGAGATGCAGTGCCCCTGCTGAACCATTGCAGTCATTGGTCAAGCCGGACTGCTGGAGATAATGTTCAGACAAGACAGCTCAACAGTACGAGCACTCTTAACAAGCTATCCACTGCCCTCGTTCCCCTTCTCTTCCAATCACTCACCAAATATATTGCATAATGGATTTTATCAAGTGGAAACCGGTAAGAGTACGTTATCACTGTTATCACTATCACAAAACATCAACACTTATCTCTCTCTTTGCATCACTAAGACCAAAGAAAGCAAGGATGTCAAAGTCGAAGGTCAAGGTGATGCTCATCGCGTTTTTTGACATCATGGGCATCGTCCACTTTGAGTTTCTACCACAGGTTCAAACAGTGAATCAATACGTGTACAAGGAGATCCTCCGGCGCCTCAGAGATCAGTCGGGACAAGAGAGGGACTGTGGGAGAACAACGCCTGGGTGCTCCACCAAGACAACGCCCCTGCTCACAGTGCCCTGAGCATCCGACAGTTTCTGGCGGAGAGGAACGTGCAACTCTGGAGCAACCCCCGTATTCGCCAAACTTGGCCCCTTGTGATTTTTTCCTATTCCCAGGCTGAAGGGGGTGATCAGGGGACCCGATTTCCTGATGTGGAGGCCATCAAAAGGGCCATGACGACGGAGCTCCGGAGGATTCCAGAGGGTGCATCGAAGCGTGGAAGATAGAAGGATGGACAAGTATGTGAGACTGGAAGGAAACTATTTTGAAGGAGACAAGCTGTGATTTCAATATATTTTTGGAATAAAATTTCTGTGAAATCAGTCCCGTTACTTTTTAGACAGACTTTATATACATATATAATCAGGTGTGTCTGATATATGTGTACATATGTGTACATATGTATGTCAGACGCACCTCCTGACTGTTATGGTGAGCATCGCCGTGGTTTATGTCTCACACGGTAAAACCGCATAATCCAAACAGAACAACCATCCATCTGCCACCCAGACGATTGTTCCTGCTTATGCAAGTCATTCAACCAGAAGGCACGTGATGTGATCGGCGGGAAAATCGAAAAATGTGGAGTGTGACGAGCACTCCACCGATCCCCATTGGATACAGTGCTACATTCCCGTCCGAACCTAGAGGGCACTGCATCAGCGGCACAGCTACGCAATCAGCCAATGATGCTACTCGCAGCCATGTGTTGCACATGAAAGAAGAAGGAATTGATGTGGAGTGTTGTAATTGACCATAAAAAGGGAGAGTAATTGACCACGTCTTTAACGGCCCCAATGATTAATTATCCACTCCTTGTGTGGTCGGCCTGGTAGAGTTTATGGCCCAAGTCTTTCATGAACCAGCTGACCAAGCTTGACATTCGCCTGAAGGTGATTTGGGAAAACTTTGGAAATTGTTCAGGGCACTGGTGATAACTCGCTGACTCTGCACGAACTAGGGATAGTCAACGTTTACCGACTAATTCTAACAGAGGGGACGTCTGGCTTAACATCTAACCCGAGGGAGGGACGATGCCCGTTGTTATGCAAAGCCCTGCCTGCAAACCACCAGACAGTTAATGCAAACCACCAATTTTGGATTTATAAAAATAATGTTCGAGAATTCATTGTTTTTGAAGCAATGTTATTAAAAGTGTTGATAACCAATCCCAGTTTAACACGAGTGCTGAAAAACCAAGATGGCTGCTAGTGAGTGAACAAAGAAGGTGATGGAGTAAATCACGAGAACGGCACTTTGTAGAGCACATACCTCCACCAGGTTGAGCAGTTTACGTTTTGTATCCCACCGATAGGCCGGATCTGCATCTGGACCCGAACCAAAATCTAATCACCTTGTTCTTGTCACCGAACCAACTCATCCACCAAGTTTTGCCCGAATCCGTCCAAAACTTTTTGAGATATCGTGCTATCTATCGTTTTTGGCCCCATCTCTCAATGGTGAGAAATCACTTAAAAATTCAAGTATCCGGATCCAGATCTTCACCAAAATCGAATCAATTGGTCCTGGTCACACACCCAACCTGTCCACTGAGTTTTGTCTGAATCAATCCATAATCTTTTGAGATATCCTGCTCACAGACAAACAAACAAACAGACAAACAGGGGTGAACATGACATTCCTCATGACATTCCTGACCATCGAAAAAGAACAAGCAAATTGAAATGTACAGATGATTGGCTGCACAGTATGGCGACGATTGCCTGGCAAGGGCATTTGAATCCATGAGCACGTTTGTAAATGTAAGTTTTTGGTTGGCTCAACTTCAGTGTTGTAATCTAATGAATGTGGGTTCAAATACGGACTTGACTGGGAAGGCAATTTCAACCCTCCAAAGTGCACTTCAACGCCCAGTATTCTGCTCGGGCAGCACCTACCCTCCTCGGGGGAGGATGGGCTTTGTAAATGCAATAACCGCAGTCTCACATTCATCAGAAGGAAATCAAGGCAGATGTAGACCATTTGGTTTCCACATCCCAGCACTCGAACGTCATGCAGGTGGTGAAAATTACACAGCAAACCCCAAGCAGGAAATATGGTGCTGGCACATGATGGCCAACTCTTAATGAAAAAAGTATAGTGATGATCGATGTGAACGCAACCTAAATGCAGAGGGTCAGGTTGTTGTTACAGACGTCCAAATGATTGCATGCTCCGAGATGCAGTGCCCCCTGCTGGAACCATTGCAGTCATTGGTCAAGCCGGACTGCTGGAGATAATGTTCAGACAAGACAGCTCAACAGTACGAGCACTCTTAACAAGCTATCCCACTGCCCTCGTTCCCCTTCTCTTCCAATCACTCACCAAATATATTGCATAATGGATTTTATCAAGTGGAAACCGGTAAGAGTACGTTATCACTGTTATCACTATCAACACTTGAAACATCAAATGCACTTTACTTCCCGTGGCAGCAAGTAATGTTGCGTCGACGGGGTGCTCGCTAATGCGGGCCCGCCACACTGAAGCAATGTGCTTCGAGAATAGCCAAATCGATGGTGCCTCTGTTGAAGCAGGAAGCGCAAGTTCCTTCACTGGACGGAATCTTTATCCCACCGGACTCTGCAAACGTTATTCCAATTTAAGTGCAGCATCATAAAATATCCCCGCATCCTCCTAGGGATTACACGTGCGTGTGGCGGGAATGAGGTGGACACGTGTTCTTAAGATATAAGAAAGGTTTGTTTATAGCACAACAGAACATATATGGAGATCCCAGATGAAAGAAGGACTTTAACGCATAAATAGAGAAATAAATACACACTTAGTGACGGTCAATAGGGACCTCGGGCCCCATGAGCATTCGATCTCTCATTCACAATTCTCATAAAAAAAACAGGAGAGCCAGGCAACGACTTTACGAAAGATATCGTTCTTGTCTTCTGGTCACAGGCAAGAAGGCAGGACCCGACACATGGTGGGGGTGGGGTGGGGCACCACGGCAAGCAGAGCTCGGATCACTGGCTCCGTTGACCCCTGTTGCTCACGACTGACAACTGGAGACCGTGAATCCTCTACTCACTCACCATGATGCCGAGACCATGACTGCCCCCATCATTGTTTGTGCGCAGCATTTCACCACATCTCCAGGCAGCCTCTCCCCACGCCCTCGAGGGTCCTTCATTCATGGCCTGGCACCAGCCAATCGTGCTGCATCCCGCCACCGCCATAGCACGTCACCCAGACAAGGCGGCACCACCAAAACCAATCATGTGCCACCTTGCAGGCTGCCAATGGCAGCGTGCCTAACATGTCCTGGTTATAGCCAGTTCCACACCGGACCTCCTGTTCTCAGAGCGTAGGGAAGCCAGGGCAGGTGGAGGAGAGGGTTGATAAACCACACATGTAACGCCGACACATCCAGACACTCCTCTCCTAACCTTACCTGGTTGCACAGAGAGGACAAGTATGAATTACACTTCCTCAGCTAGCCTTCTCCATCAAAATATATTGCCTTTCACGGCACATGAAAAAAAAACACAGGATGACTTAACTCGAAGGGGTCCCTGCTTACAGAAAGCAATCGAGCCTACATGACAACATGGACAAGCTAACTTCACATCCTAACTAGTACAGTTAGGCATCTCCCACCCCATCCAACGTAACGACACTTTTATCAGCTTTCAGTTGATAAAAATCCATTGTTGTCACCTTAAAAGACTAGTTGCCTCCACCACCAAAGGTGAACGGAGGTTATGTATTCACCCCCGTTTGGCTGTCTGTGAGCGGCATATATCAAAAAGTTGTGGATGGATTCAGAGGAAACTTTGTGGACAGGTTGGGTGTGTGACAAGGATAAATTTATTCGATTTTCGTGAAGATCCGGATCTGGATACGAGAATTTTAAAAGTGATTCTTCACCATTAATTGAAAGGGCCAAAAATGATATACAGCACAATATCTCAAAAAGTTGCGGACGGGTTATGACAAAACTCGGTGGATGAGTTGGTGAGATGACAAGAACAACAAGCCGATTCGATTTTGGTTCAGGTCTGGATCCAGATCCGGCCCATCAGTGGAATACAAAATGTAAACTGTTCAGCCTGGCGGAGGTACGTGCTCTACCGACTGCTCTTCTAGTACCGTATTCCAATGTACTGCATTGGGGAGTCTGGTTTGGCATTTTGTGCCCTTTATCAATCTTTCTTGAAGCAAAAGCACACAGAGGGAAACCAATCCAACACTTTGTTCCCGGAAATTCCGAGCAACACAATGTGTTTGAGATAAATGACAGAGCATGTTAAACCAGTATTTCACCTCATTTGTAATCAACCCACAACCATTGCCCTCACAATTAGAAAGGAGTGAAGCAAAACATTCCATAACATGGATCACCCAGCTCACTTTCAATAGGAAAGCAGGAATATCACAAAACCGAGTAACAATAGCCCGGAGAGGAAAGGAACGGGAAAGAATTGGTGTGTGGAATTGCTGGGGGATGTCCATGGGTGAGAGGAAGCATCGTGATGGCAGCATATTTGAAAGAGCGACGTGAGGACGACGAGACCACCGACACAGGGAGATGATCCCACAATCGGGAGAAAAGGGGGACGAATGAATGCAAGTGGGATCTTCATTTGAAGCAAATGCATATCACAATGAGCAACACAATTATTCGAGCCAAATAAAATAAAATAAATAAAGATTCCAGCCAGGCATCTGTGTTTGAATGTCACCCCACTATCATGAGATGCATATTAAACCAAGCACAAGTTGTGCTTGCAACAGGAGACCCATTATGTCTTCTTGGCACGCAGACATTGCTGCGCATCGCTCCCTGCATTTGGGGAAACAGAAAACCCGTCAACACCACACCTGGCATTGCCAAGGGATGAAAGGTTCTCACACTCTCACTCATCAACGAGTAGCTTGACAATCAATACAAAATGTAAAAATAGTGGCGGCCAAAGAGAGCCTCACAATAACCCTCAAAAAAACACTTACTTGAGCGTGCTCCCGACGCGCACGGACTCATGGTCCTTGTAGGTGATGTAAACCTGAGAGCTGACTCGTTTACTATCGGAAGCGAATAAAAGTCCATCCCGGAGCCAATAGATTCGACGATCCTTGTCCGTTTTGATGAGGCATTTCAGCTCCGCAGTGACGCCCGAAGAGAGCGTCTGGTTTGTGGGACTCTCCAAGAACTGCAGCCCTGCCCAAGGAACGATGAAAGCTAAATGAGAAACATCGAAAGGAGCAAACGGACCATGAAGACAAACTGTGCTCGGCAGGCAGAAGAATGAACGGTGCCTGGGCTGCTAGAAAGTACAACATAAGAAGAGTTCTAAAAACCAGTTAAGTCTCCGAGAGAATGATTTGCCAACTCGTGCAACAAAACAAATAAATAATTTAAATGATTCCAAACTTTGGCCAAAGTCAAGAAACTCAAAAAGCTCTGGCGCCGGTAGTACGGGGACAACTTACTCGAGCTCCAGAGAGACGGAATCGATTTAGCACACGTGTATTGAGCTCCTGAGCCGATTTGCAATTGATGATTTTTTTTTTTACTGTGCTAATATTTTTGGTAGAAAATCATTACAGCTCCAGGTCTAGATGATATGCACGCGAGAGTACTCGGCTGGCAGGATGTCCGAGATGTAAACACACTCCCCTCTAAGCTGTCTAGCCTGGGTTTGAATCCCGACACAGCAATAAACTGGCATCCCGGTTTCACAGGCTGTGACCCGTCTCCCTCCTTTAATGTCATCAGAATGTGTGCAAGTCCCTCGGATGGTCGTTAAACAGGCGTCCCGTCTGCCAGCATTTGTTGGTGGATGTTAAAGATTCCATGGTGTCCTTAGCGAAGAGGAGGTGAGCCATGGCCAAATTCCTGCCCTAACCAGCGGAGGGCATTGCGTTAGCAACACAGCCGCACCCTCAGCCAATGATGCTACCCCACAGGCTTAAGCTGCATGCGACCAAAGAAGAAGAATGAGCTTCTCAGCAGTGAGCGACCCAAAACACTGACGTTTCGCTGAACTGTGAACGAGTCAAACGTGGAACCAAAGTTCATCTCGGTCATAACACTTGGGAGGGGGGGGGACGGATTTACACAGGATTTAAAAGTGGTCTGTAAACCTAAATTAATCAAATAAACTAAAATAACAGCCAACATCACGAAGAAAGCCGATATCGAAACGTTTCGCCAAATTAAGTCAAACTTGAAGCCGAGAAATGCTGGGAACACTCATTCATGCATCGAGATAAGACGAGCTGACAATTACCGGCGATCTCACGAGACAAAAGAAAGGACAACTATTTGGGTCGATACATGGAAAACAAAGTGGGATACGCAGGACTGTTGGCAACTGTACATGCAACGAAATATAGTCATTTGATGGAAACTGATGTTTCATTTTGATCCACAGATTACTTTCTAATATTAACAATTATATCAGTTCCCTGAGAAGGAAGTTCAACACAGGAGGAGGCCATTTGGTCCAACCAAAGCCTGCACTGTGATTATCAACATATGATCATTTGTCCATGCTCGCTCTCTCTCTCTCTCTCTCTACCCTTTATAAATGCTCAGTCAAGCAAGCAAGCAGCACGTACCTTTTTTTTAAACTCTTTCTTATGACTGGCATCTTGGTTCCAACTTGCATCTTTTAGGTTTTGAGTGGTCTTTGTAATTGGCGAGGAGTTCCCTTTCAAGGAACTTCACAATGCCGGACAGGAGGCCATTCGGCCCATCAAACTTGCGCAATGGTTGCCAACCTATGGTCGTTTGTCCATGCTCTATGCTTAAAAAATTTTGTATATCAAGCAAGGGAGCAACACATACCATTTTTAAAGTCTTTGGTATGACTCGGCCGGCGATGAAATCGAACCGCTGACCTCCCAGCCTCAGAGAGGATGCTCTAACCTTTACGCCACTGAATCTAGTTGGCACATATATATATATATATATTGGCCCACTGTGTAATGTTCAAAGAGATTAGATAATGATGGCACAGTGTGGTTTAGAAAAATTAAAGCATTCCATTTCTCCCAAGTAATTACGTCATTATCCCCCATCGTCATCACGATCCACAAGGTGGTGAATTTGGAAAGATCAATTGGGAAGATGAGAGTTGAAACAAGAAGGCATTTCTCAAAACATCTTCGTTCCAATAAACTACAACACACAAGTTAGCAAATCAACGTGCATCAAAATAGTTTCAACTGAAACTACAAGTTTGGCTTCAAAATTGAAGAAAACACATGCCAAACACCTCGTGCCCTTTTTACTTTCAAGCTCTTATTCAACAGTATGCTCTTTGCCTTGGGCAAGGAGAAAAGGTTTGGCCATTTTCCCTGGCTGCAAGCACTCGCGCCTGTTGTGAATCTGATCTTTAACAGTGGGCATCATGCACTTGACACGTGTGTTCTTCGCAATAAAGTGAGAGACATAGTTTTTGAATGCAACAACTGCCCCTCTGTGGATCAAGTGAATTAGGACGATACCTTTCATGACCTCCGCCATCTAAGGTGGACGGGGGTTATGTTTTTCACCCTTTGTTACTTACGAAATCTTTAGACTTCCGTCCTCTGTTTGTGTGTTTGTGTGTTTGTTTGTGAGGCACGATAACTCGAGAATGGAAGAAGCTACCAATGTCAAATTACACCACGTGATTCAGGAGGGTATGGCTAGCGCTGATTAGATTTTGGTCAAAATCGGTCAAAGGTCAAGGTCACAGTGAGGTCAAACTTCGATTTTTGATGGTTTGTACAGAGTCATCGTAGAAACTTCTGGTTTGCGTCGCTACCTTCTCTAGAGACAGCTTTATTAGACAAGGTCAGAGGTCAAGTTGACGATTTCGTAAGTACCAGTCTATGACTGCTTGTTTATTTGTCTGTCTGTTTGTATGCAGGATTCGAAAAAGTTATGCACGGATTGGACAAGATTTGGTTGAGCGGTTGGGTGTGTGACAAGGATGAATTGATTCGATTTTGGTGAAGATCCGGAAACTGGTGGAATTTTAACATGATTCTTCATAATTGAGAGATGGGGCCAAAAACGATCTACTAGTTCTGTATAGCACGATATCACAAAGAATTGTGGATGGATTCGGACAAAACTTGGTGGACGAATTGGTTAGGTGACAAGAACAAGCCAACAAGGATGCAAATCCGGCCTACCAGTGGGATACAAAAAGTAAACTGTCCACCTTGGGGGAGGTACACGCTCTACCGAGTGCCATTCGTGTTGCTTTTTAGGTTGTCGCCAATTGCAGTTTAGAAAGAAATAGATTAACATCGCATTTCACTTGATGATGGTCTGGTTTGTTACGTTCATTTTCATGACACACAGACACAATGATATTGGACTGCCCTTCATACCCGAAGGTGTCTGTTCACACGTAACATGTGCACTCCTGCGTGTGTGAATTTGTTTCAAGTGTAGAAGCTGTAGCCCACCCAGCAAACACACTCTGAGATCACAAGCAGTGTACATATAACCTAGTGTCAAGGAATATACAAGGAGACTAGCTCGACCACTTGATACCCGCAGCTTAGGCAGTAATTTGCAATTCGCTCAGGGTACCAGTGATGACTTGAGTACTCTTCGCTAAGGACATTGTGAGAAATTTAATGGACACCAACTAATGTGAGCAGACGGCACGCCCAACTTCACATCAATCAATGGGAAGGCACGCATTGAGGCAACACCCTACTTGCAAAATACCAGGACGGATTATAATCTGTCCTGTAGGTGGGGATTCAAACCCATGCCTAGACAGCTCATAAGTGAGTGTGCATAAGTCCAGACGATCCTGTCAGGCCATAGTAAACAGTGCAACCTGGTGTCAAGGAATAAGCAATAAGATCAGACCACTTTACGCCCGGAGTTTACGAAGCAATTTGTAATTTGGTCAGGGTGTCGGCGATAACCCACCGGTTCTTCGTGAAGGACTCCGTGGGATCTTTCGTATCCACAAACTAATAGTAGGAGCGTCGTGGGGATGGGATAATAAATAAATAAATAAATAATTCAGCCATTTTTGCAGATGAAACATTTAGCTAAAAGCCTCATCTTCCACTATTGAAACTTGAACGAGTTTTGTGGACCCTGTGAGGTCTAAAAAAAAAAGGATCTTCACATTTGTTGTCAAACTTGCCATCGACATGTTCCAACAAGAAGGGAAGTCAAATTGCAATTGTGAAATCGAAAGAGAAACGCACGGAGTAAAATGAAATGACAAGTTCTTTGATGATCCGTGCGATGGCTCTTCCCCGAGGCTCGACTGTGTACAGCGCCTTCAGGAAGTAATCACACCCCTCGACTTTCGTCACGTTTTGTTGTGTCACAGCCTGAATTGAAAATGGATTAAATTTAACACAAAATACCTCGTAACGATAAAATGAAAACATGTTTGAGAATTTTTTACAAATTAATTAATAATGAAAAGGTGAAATATTTTGTGTCATTCAGTGTTCAATCCCTTTGCTATGACACTCCAAATTGAGCTCAGGTGCATCCAAATTCCTTTGATCATCCTTGAGATGTCTCTACAACTTGATTGGAGTCCACCTGTGGCCAATTCTATTGATTAGACATGATTTAGATTAAGAAACACACCTTCCTATGCAAGTTCCCACAGTTGACGGTGCACGTCAGAGCAGAAACTCGACCATGAAGTCCAAGGAACTGTCTGTAGGACTCCGATATACAATTGTGAGGAGGCATAGATCTGGGGAAAGGTATAAAACAATTTCTAGAGTGTTCCCATCGTGTGCTGCTGGTTGCGTCATTGGTTAGGAGCACGGCTATGCCGCTGATGCAGTGCCCCTATTACCAGTATACTCGTGCTCATTTCGCCAACCTCAGAAGGATGACAGGCTGAGTCAACCCCCTGGTGTTAATTCAGTAGCCAATGGAACTCGAACTCAGGACCCTAGAATCTCATGCCACCACTCTAACCACGAAGCCAACACCAGGCTTTCTGGAGTGTTGAAAGTTCCCAAGAGCACAATGAGCTCCATCATTAGGAAATGGAAAGAATATGGAAACACCCAGACTCTTCCATCCAACCAAACTGATCAACTGAGCAAGAAGGACCTTGGTCAGGGAGGTGACCAAGAACTGCAGCACTTCACAAATCTAGGTTTTATGGGAGAGTGGCCAGACGGAAGCCAATCCTGAGAAAAAGGCACATGACAGAATGCCTGGAGTTTGCAAAAAGGCACGTGAAAGACTCTGAGAGCATGAGGCAAAAGATTCTGTGGTCTGATGAGATGAAAACGGAACTCTTTGGCCTGAATGCAAAGCGCTACGTCTGGTGGAAACCGAGCACAGCTCATCACCCGTCTAACACCATCTCTACTGTAAAGCACGGTGGTGGCAACATCATGCTATGGGGATGCTTTTCAGCGGCAGAGACTGCGAGACTTGTAAGGGTAGCGGGAACAATGAATGGAGCCAAATACAGGCAACTCCTTGAGGGGAACCTGCTTCAGAGTGCAAAAGACCTTCGACTGTGGCGAAGATTTACGTTCCACCAGGACAATGACCCCAAGCATACAGCCAAGGCAACACTGGAATGGCTTCAGAACAAGAACATGAAAGTCCTTGAGTGGCCCAGCCAAAGGCCAGTCTTGAATCCCATTGAGAATCTGTGGAAAGACTTGAAGATTGCTGTTCACCGATGCTCCACATCCAACTTGACAGAGCTTGAGCAAATCTGCAAGGAAGAATGGGAGAAGATCCCCAAATCCAGATGTGCAAAACTGATACAAACATACCCAAGAACACTCAAAGCTCTTCTGTTCTGTTCTTGCGTATGGCAGCTTGGCTGCCGAATAGCTATCATTTCTTGGAAGCGCAGCTGTGCCGCTGATGCTGTGCCCCTGTGATGAAGGTCTGCAGAGAGGGAAGAGGCTACAGCCTGCTACTGCCTGCCCATCTAAAGGATGAGGGATGTTATGGCAGAGGGTTGAGTCATCAGCAAAGAGATAAAGGTGATTTTCCAAATAGTCAGATAGATCATGGAAGAAGATTAGGAGTAGGACTGGGCCCAAAACCTCCAGCCTTGACAGGGAGAGGAGATGAGAGAACCCCATTGGCTACAAGAGTATATCAAGTCAGGAAGCGGCCATGTGTGGAGTTGACCTTGGATCCCATATGCAGAGCATTTGGAGAGCAAGGTGGGATGCCAGGATATATCAAATGCTCGAGATATGTCTGTAGAAATGGCCCTGATCTTATGTCTGACATTCAGGGCCTCCATTAATTTTGGGGAGAGTATAAGCAGCATGTCCAAGGTATCGCAACCTGGTCTGAATCCAAACTGATGATCTGAGATGAGGCCGTTGAAAAAAAAATAAAAAAGGATGGATTTTATGTCAACTGTGATGATGGATTTGATGACCTTGGGGATGATTTGAAGTAAGCTGATAGGTTTGTAGTTAAGATGATCTGTTTTTGCCCTTTTTATGTAATGCAGCGACGTTGGCCGATTTCCAATCAGATGGAAGATAACCAAGGGCAAATTATTGGTTGAAAAGAGCAGAAAGAGGAAGGGGGAAAAAAAGCAGCAGGGCAGGTTTTTAGAACATGTGAGCTGATGCCGTCTGGGCCAGTTGAAGAATCGGAGTGAAGCATTGCCAGAAACTTCTCCACTTTCTCAGGTGACAAACACACAGAATGCAAGAGCAGTTGGGTGTGACTGAGTAGGGTAACAGAGAGAGAGAGCGCGAGCAGGTTTCTGTAGAATCATTCCCTGGCTGAATATCATGGATGGTAGATATAGGAGACTAGCCCTAAAGTGAGAAGGCAGCTTACAGTAATTCCTGCCAATCAGCCTGAGTGAACTGCCAGAATGGTCGGAGATGCTGAGGCGGTACTCTGAAAATAGTCAGAGATAGGATTAATCTCGCAAGCACATGATCAGATGAATAAATTGGAGCAGGTGAAGAACAGCAGACATTAGCAGGAAAGTTGGTCATCACAAAGTCCAGAAGGGAGGATTTGCCATACGCGGAAATCTGGTTTTGAAAGTTCACAGATCGAGTCAAGCCCATTGAGTCACAGAAGTCCTTTGCAGTAGTACCATGACTGGTGAGAGAGAGGTAGCAACACCAGGCCAATACGGGACTTTCAAAATGACATATGAATGCAAACGAGGCCTTTTGCGCATGCAGTGTGTGTGCGCATTTCCAGCGACTCACTTCCACTAGACAGCGTGCTTTTAACCTGCCGTTGCTCGGGCGAAATCTGTAAGGCAAATAGTCTTTTTACTACAAGTTTCAGGATTTAAATGAAAGAGTGGCAATTTCAAAATGGTGAACCATAATTGTTGTGTTCCTGGATGCAAATCGGACTCATGAAAATATAGGAAATACTCGGATGGGGTTCAGGCCTATTGAACCAGAAGAGACCATAGCCAGGGATCAGTGTGACCACTCCTTGGCTTTTTTCACAAGATCTTGGCTATTCGTTGTTAACCTTGGCGTCTTGGTTTCTATAGGTTTTTTGGCGTATAGGTTTTCTATTATCATCGCTTTTCCCAAACCTTGTGAATTCTTGGCTTTTTCATTGGCTCACCTTGGCATTTATGAAAATGAGGAGTGGTCACACTGCCAGGGATGTCTTGTGGAGGAGAATTCAATTAAGATTATGCCTAGTTTACCAGCAGTGGCCTGGATTGAAAGGAGACCTCAGATGTTTGAGGTCCACAGGCCTAGTTTATCAGCAGTGGCCTGGGTTTTCAGGAGGCCTCAGATGTTTGAGATCCACAGTTAAGGACAGAACAGGAGGTGCTGTTAGCAGGAATGTGGAGAGGGGGTGGAGCACTTGAAGATGGGTTGGGACAAAGGAGAAGCTTAGAATGGGCGTGGGAGAGCAGAAGCTCTGAGCGGGATAGGGTGAGGGGAAGCTGACAGGGGGGGGGTGAGGAAAGCAGAAGGAGGAGGACATTATGTGGAGGATGCTGAAGAGGGGACAACAAGAAGGACTGGGGTTGGAAGGACAATGGCTGCGGTTGTAAGGAGATGACAAGTTGGAGGGTACTGACACGGAGGTGTCAACACCATTAATGGACATGAAGTGGAGTAGATGGTTGTGTGCAGGAAACCTCTGCAAATTGGACCACTCATGATTCCAATTTGGATACAAGGAGACAAGACATCATGGGAGGGGTGAAATGAGAGGTTGTTGAAGCACGGAGGAAAGCAGTACTGCAGGTACGGATATGGGTGGGGGGAGGGGGGTTGATCGATGAAACGAGCAGTCAGAAGGAAACCTCGTCAAGAACAAAAAGACGGATATATCATGATGAAGAAGGGTAACACGTGGGGTGTTGCTGGCAGAGTGTTAAGGCAAATGCAGCATTTTAAAATGCTACTAAAAGCTTTTAAAGTATGAAAATTAGTTCAATTAGGAGGAATGTTCATTCAATTGGGAGGTAATGATAAAGAAAAATAAAGAATGAACAAAGGAAATAAATAACAGGCAGAATGAGTTCATGATTTTTTGGATTGAAAATACTTCTTTATTTTTTTAAATGAGGAGGAGGAGGAAATAAGATAAAGTTGAGGAGCGTGAAAGGATGACACTGAGGATAAAGAAAGTGGAATGAGGCACACAGCATCAGAGCAGAGACAGATTTGGCACGCCGACTCGCCGAGGCCTTGGTGAGTAAGCCAGACACTCACAGGGTCACAAATTTGACAACACACCACAACAAGGTACAGTTAAACATGGAAACTTTGACAAAAACACAACCAAAAACACAGGGATGAAATGATAACAAAGCTATGACTGATCTGGTCTGGAAAAAATAGCTTTGATGAACTGGAAGGAGGCAGTGCATCAAGCCAATGTCCAATGCACTCAGATCCAGAAGTCCAACTGTGACCCCATTGTCACCATTTCACCCTCTGTTACCTCGATCTTCCATGCGCCTCGATTTTGGATTTAGAAAAAGTAATAAACACGGTGGTGAAGCTGATGCTCCTTCTGCCCAAATGCTCATCCAAATTGAATGTGTTTAATAAAGGCTGGGAAGAAATTCATTGTGGTAAGGAAGCAACATTCAACATTATATACAATATAACCATAAAACGAGCAACATACAACATTATATACAATATAACCATAAAACAAGCAACACACAACATTATATACAATATAAACCATAAAACGAGGGACATACAACACGATATACAATATAAACCATAAAACAAGCAACACAACATTATATACAATATAAACCACAAAACAAGCAACACACAACATTATATACAATATAACCATAAAACAAGCAACATATAACATTATATACAATATAAACCATAAAACGAGGGACATACAACACGTTATACAATATAAACCATAAAACGAGGGACATAAAACACGTTATACAATATAAACCATAAAATCGAACGAGAAATACAACAACGATAATACAATATAAACCATAACAAGCAAGACACAACATTAATATTACAATATAAACCACAAAACAAGCAACACACAACATTATATACAATATACCATAAACAAGCAACATTTATAAATATTACAATATAAACCATAAAACAGAGCGATACATACACACGTTATACAATATAAACCATAAAACGAGGGACATAAAACACGACTATATACAATATAACCATAAACGAGGGAATACAACACGATTACATATATACACATAAAACGAGGACATACAACAGTTATACATATATAACCATAAAACAAGCAACACACAACATTATATACAATATAACCATAAAACAAGCAACACACAACATTATATACAATATAACCATAAAACAAGCACACACAACATTATATACAATATAAACCATAAAACAAGGCACACACAACATTATATACAATATAACCATAAAACAAGCCAAACACAACATTATATACAATATAACCATAAAACAAGCAACACACAACATTTATATACAATATAAACCACAAAACAAGCCAATACAACATCTACATACAATTATAAACCATTAAAACGAGGCACACACAACATTATATGTACATATACCATAAAATGAGCAACATCAACACAATATACAATATAAACACAAAACAGCAACACACAAATTATATACAATATAAACCACAAAACAAGCAACACAACATTATATACAATATAACCAAAAAAAGCAACACACATCATTATATACAATATAAACCATAAAACAAGAAACATACAACATTATATACAATATAACCATATAAAATGAGTCAAATACAACATATATATACAATATAACCGTAGTAAAAAAAAAGTCTTTTGCCAGCCGTAATTGCTTATCACACGATCTGGGCATGTTATCACGACTCCATGATATGAAAGACAATGTGGAAGGCAAAAACTTTAAAGACAAGGAACAAGCATATAAAGTACGTGACTTGGATATAATGTTGCAAACAATTTAGTTTTGGAAAAGGGGCGGGGGAGGTGGTCGGGGGGGGGGGAGATTTGTACATTATGTACTAAGAGGAATTACTGGATAGATCGAATGGCAGAAAAATGGCTCAAAATTGAATGTTCATTGAACAAATAATAAGTAAAAGAGGCCAAAATGTTAATTTTCATCTTGCCATGAGAGCTAATCTCGTAACATGGCCGACACCGAATGGTCCAGTTCTGGCTTCAACACCAACAAGATTTGATCTGACCAGAAAATGGCATTCCCCACGCACTGCGCTGTAGTTGCATCCAGAAGCATGTATGTGAAAGCATGTCGCTTTCCAAAGTGTGAACACATTTTCTTAATTACAAAGTGCACGTGTGTACATTCTCTGACACCGTCAAGAGTTAATATTTGTAGCCAAGCAATGACATTCAGAGTAATTGAAAGACAGTACTTGGCATTTTAATCTGGGAGGGGGCGGGGAGATGGAGGGGGAGGAGGAGGAGTGGGGGTGATGCAGCGGGTCACAGCATGATGCAGCAAGTGCTCAGGGGAGAACATAACATTGCACCCAATTTATCCCCACACATTTCGAAAAAAAAAATGGGGATATTGTAATCAGCTCCATCTGTCTGTCCATCATGCTATCTCCTCCTTAATGGTTGGACAGAAATTCACCAAACTTGGTATTATGATCACACATGGCACAAAGGTGTAGAGCGGTATCTTTTTGGCCTAACTCCCTGGGACAGGGTAAAAGGTCAAATTCGAAAAATGTATTACGGACACATTTAAAATGAAACTTTGTATATGCAATCACATTGGGGGCCGAATGAAATGTGTAACGATTTTTTGGGGTTTGACCCCGGGTTCATGCCCCGGGGGAGGGGGGGTCACAGCGGGACTTAGGTCCACAGCGGTCAAAACGGGGGGGGGGGGATAATTTAACTCCAAATTTAATGTTGGTAATTTGATTAAGAACTTTCAGACATCCTTCAACTTTGATGTATGTGGGAAGCGTGGGGATTTGAGATGGCGCGTCATCGACTTCATTCGAGATTAGATTACAAAGTTCCACACTTGCATCATGAAGCTGAATGGATTCATCAGGTGCCACTGCTGCCATAGACCATTCAAACTTGTCCTCCATTCTCTGTTTCTTTCTTTCTTGATCAGTGACTTGCAATCGAGTCCATGGAATGGCACCACATATGAAACTGATTTGAATCATCGATTGATAGTCAGAAGGGGTTGGACACAAAATGGACATTTCACCATGAGAGACTCATCAGCTTGGAGTGTTATATTGTATAATATTAATGATGCAAACTATTTTTTACAAACCCAGCTCATGTCCGGCAGTTTCTGCATCACAGTAAACATGATCGCACGTTCACTTTCCTCGTTTCATTGCCCCTACAATCGCGTTGTGCTATCTGCTAGCATTTGAATGTCCTCACTATAGCTTTTGAAAAGAGTAAGCCATGGTGTGCTGGTACACTGGCCAAAATCTACATCACGGAACCCTAATTTACAGCAGCACAGCCACACCCTAGTAGAGATTCGACCATAAGCACAACCACACCCGAGTAGAGGTTCAACCAGCAGCACAACCATGTCACAGTAGAGATTAATCCAGCAGCACAACCAAACCTCTGCAGAGATTTAACCAGCCTCAGTTGCAATTCAAACAATAGCACAACCAAGCCTCAGGTACACATTCAAACCAATAGAGACTCAACAAGCAGCACAACCAAACCACAGAGGAGAATCAGCAATCAAATCCTGGTCCGAAACGTGGTAGATTAATAAATTTATTGATAGAGGTTTATTAAATTTATTGAAAATAATCGCTCGCTGTACACACCACTTGAAGACATTACAACCACCTTGATCTCCTAGTTTGATAATTATCGGTCATTGTTAACTGGACCATAACCATCTTGATCTCCTTGTTTGACAATCGGTCATTGTTAACTGGACCATAACCACCTTGATCTCCTTGTTTGATAATTATTGGTCATTGTTAACTGGACCATAACCACCTTGATCTCCTTGTTTGATAATCCGTCATTGTTAACTGGACCATAACCAACTTGATCTCCTTGTTTGACAATCGGTCATTGTTAACTGGACCATAACCATCTTTATCTCCTTGTTTGACAATCGGTCATTGTTAACTGCAGCACAACCCTTCAGGTAACATGCAGACACGTGATGCGGTTGCCTCAAATCCACAATGTGGTTGTAATTGACTCTAAACAATGCTACAAGGAGATCCCGATCATGAACACATCGGTCCAAAAATAGCACTCAAGATGAAACCTCTTATCAAGGAAAAGAAGACACGACATCTTATCAACAACAAGAACTTTCACCCAACAGCATCGATCGGCTTATTCAGACATATAAGGCACAAATTGTGTAAATAAACTAATTGAGGGTTAATTTTACAAATTTGGATGTTCAAACAGCTCCTTGGTGGGAACATCATCAGCAACGATGAACTATGTGGGTGATGAGTGGGTGACCTTAAGGTCCACCAGACACCCCCACTGGGAAACATCATCAGCAACGATGAACTACGTGGGTGATGAGTGGGTGACCTCAAGGTCCACACCGACACCCCCACTGGGAAACATCATCAGCATGATGAACTAGTGGGTGATGAGTGGGTGACCTCAAGGTCCACCACCGACAACCCCACTGGGAAACATCATCAGCAACGATGAAACTATCATGGGTGATGAGTGGGTGGACCTCAAGGTCCACACCGACACCCCCACTGGGAAACATTCATCAGCAATGATGAACTACATGGATGATGAGTGGGTGACCTCAAGGTCCACCCCACCGACACCCCCACTGGGAAACATCATCAGCAACGATGAACTACATGGTGATGAGTGGGTGACCTCAAGGTCCACACCGACACCCCACTGGGAAACATCATCAGCAACGATGAACTACGTGGGTGATGAGTGGTGGACCTCAAGGTCCACCACTGACACCCCCACTGGGAAACATCATCAGCAACGATGAACTACGTGGGTGATGAGTGGGTGACCTCAAGGTCACCACTGACACCCCCACTGGGAAACATCATCAGCAACGTGAACTACATGGGTGATGAGTGGGTGACCTCAAGGTCACCACCGACACCCCACTGGGAAACATCATCAGCAACGATGAACTATGTGGGTGAGAGTGGGTGACCTCAAGGTCCACCACCGACACCCCCACTGGGGAAACATCATCCAGCAACGATGAACTACTATGGTGATGGAGTGGGTGACCTCAAGTCCACCACCGACACCCCCACTGGGAAACATCATCAGCAACGATGAACTACATGGATGATGAGTGGGTGACCTCAAGGGTCCACCACCGACACCCCACTGGGAACATCATCAGCAACGATGAACTACATGGATGATGAGTGGGTGACCTCAAGGCCCACCACCGACACCCCACGGGCTCCAACTGCGCTGCACACATCCATGTTCGACACACACCGTCATCTAGACGCTCAGACAAGAGGGGACATTTGATTGGAATGTTTTTTTTTTTTTTAGAAACTTCAACGCAATGAACATGAATGAGCGTCGTGCGGACGTTCGTGGGTTCGAAGTTCGAACACGTGAAGTTAAACTCGTTTTAATATTCAGCAAATCGATGGTGATCCATGTTGGTGCACTTGATCGATTGCGCAGGAAGCACACACCACTCCTTGGTGAGGAGAGAGGGAGCGGAACCGATGGTCCATGGGTTACCTGTTCGTGCTGAACAACGAAACTTTCACTCAACGGATCGATGGCGATTACCGGTGTGAAGATGTTGACAGGGGAGTGTGTGGGGGGAGCACGAAGCGTGCGGTACACTTACATCCACAGACGGGATCGAGGCAAAGCACCACAAGGACGAATAGAAGCGACGGGACGCGGAGAACGACGAGGAGCCGCATGTCGCATCCGGGTGACGACTCGCACTGGTTAAACCCAAATCCTTCGAGCTCCGGACCCGGCGCGGGAATCCTTTGCCGGGTCCTTAACCCCGTCCACACATCACGCGTAGGGGGCGTAACCTTCTTTAAGCCCCGCCTCTCCATGCGTTTCCAAGATCCTCCTCTCTAAGCCCCGCCCTTCGAAGTTCAACCAAACTCCGCCCACTGGTCGTCTCGAGGCAAACATCCTCTTCCTTTGTGATGTTCGTCCGTATAAATTGTGATGATGATAAATATGATTCTTACTCACAATTTATGGCAAGGTGGACTCACAGAACGGTTGGAACGACAACGGCACTCGGTAGTTTTGTCGTAATCCGTCCGTAACTTTTTGAGACATCCTGCTCACGGACAAACAGATGAATAAACCAATGTCACCCTTAGGGTGACCCGTATCTTGCCAAAAGGTGACCACGTGTGACTTCTTTAAGGTTCACATGAGGTGAGTCAGAGCTGCTATCACGGAGCGACTCTTGACGGAATATTGCCTACGAGAGATTCCGTGAGATCGTTCTACAGAGTACCATGAATAATGCGTTTCTTAAAGACTGTCACCAATACGTCATATGTCTCAAGCTTGATATATTTCAGAAAGATCATCGAGGTGGTTCATTGAGTAAACGTGCACTAGCAACATTGGTTCCTAAACGTTGTACAGTTCTCGACTTGGGGTCATGTTTGCGCTTAGGGCGCTACTGAGCTATGAGGTCAAGGCAATCGCCACGCATAATAATCGTAATGCCAGGCTTCAGTGCCGAAGGGATGGAACTCATATTCCCATGAAGTTTGAAGACGATCCCCGATCAAAATTACTCAAAAAATAAGGGTTTTCGTTACTCCTCCTGATTTGCGACAAAGGTGGACCTTGACCTTTGACCTTGAGCCTTCAGAATTTTTAATGAGCTGAACAGCGGACTCTACTAGCTCTGATATGGCGAAGGTTACTATGAAAATTTTCCAATGACAACTGGTTGCTCTGCACGAGTGATTTTATACGTGATTAACAGGCAAGCAAGACAAATAAATAATACATAAAAAAAGCACATGAGGTCAATCGGCCAATCCGGCCACCTAAAATTATATCAGCTGAGCGCCAGAGCCACATGAAACTATATTCACCAATGAAGTTTGAAGATGATTCCGATCAATTACTCCTATAGGGTTTTGTCGATTTACACTGATTTGCGACAAAGTTGACCTTGGAACCCGTTTGACCTTGACCTTTCCAAATTTTTGCGCTCGAAAGGGGACGGCTGCGGCTATATGGCTTCCTGATATGCGAAGTTAGGCATGAAATTTCCAATGAAAGCTGTGCTTCTGCAGGAATTTTTTTTCGTGAATTACAGGATCACTAACAAGAAAGAAAACAAATTGATAAAATTAAAAAAATAAAAAACCTATAACATGACTAGACTTAACATATCTTGCAAAAAACTTTCGTTTTGTGGCAGAGATAAAAATCACTGTCTGAGAGAGAGACATTGGTGACAACGGCAATGACAGGGTGCTCGAGAAAGAGGAGGTACATATCTCCGCCAGGGGGTACTGAATGTTACGGCGAACGAATCGCTGGTCCACCAAGTTTCAATCCAAATGCCGGTGCCACCAAACTTTGTTGAAGATATCAAGGCAATATTAGAGTCGCTTTTTTTATGGTATCGAAGCAATTCTTCAGATGGGTGAAGACCTACAGCCGTTAAGAAGTGTATGAAGTCAATTATCACTAATGCCGGATCTGGATTTCGGATCTTCACCAAAATGTGTAATAAATTCTTCCTAGTGGCACTCGACAAACGGCTGTCCAACTGCAAGTTTCGTGTGAATGGTCACCGTCCATACCATTTAAGAGTTAATTGTGCTGAGTCGCATTGGCGGTTTTTTGGCAGGCGATCTCTCAATGGTGAAGAATCACTCAAGAGAAAGGTTTCTCTAAGATCCGGGATCCGGGATTCTCGGGATGCTTCACGACAAAGAAATTAAGCGTGTGGCGTCGAGACCGTTGGCCACGCGTCTCTAGAACTGGCACGACAAAAAAAATTCACAACGATTGGCTTTGAAAAACTGTGGCCAAGAAATCGTGTGACAAACAGACAAGCCGGAGAGCGGCGGATTGGGGTCGCCGAGCATGGAAACTATGAAGATATAGAAAAAGGATGGGATTGTCATCAGTAGCGGAGCAGGGATCACCTTTAGATTATGCAAATCAACATCTCATCCAGTTCATTCTAAACTGATCAACTACTTCGGTATCCATTTGTGAAATGAAAAGTACCTCGAAAATGCGGTTTGAACATTCGGCGAGAATCCGGCAAAGTTGGAGGGGTGTGTGCTGGTGGGTGAACAAAGATCTAAATCGAAAATGGCAGGGCTCGGATCGTTTGGTGCACGCTGAATGTTGATTTGCATGCACGATTAGGGTGTGAATTTGTCGATTGACGCATGGGTCGCCGAGCGCATAACCCTAGGAGGGAGATAGCATTTCGGCGCGAAGGACCACCTCAACTCTGCGCATAGTTGATGCGATGATCTTTTTGCCACGTGATTTGACAGTTATTGTTTACCCCTGACCTAAGCGAACATGTACTGGGTGATATAGGGGATGCAACGTGCGTTGTAGATTGGGTGGGTGCACCAGATAGCGAGGACACGAAGGTTTAGTAGGTAGTTCTGCTATGCTTAGTGAACGAGCAGATGTTGACCATGAGACGCATGCAATAACGTGAGTTTGCGGATTCGATCTGGAAGAGATGTGCGCGAGCGGCACTCAAGCGCTGGATCGCGTTAGGGGACGGGGCCTTTGCAATGTTTGTTCTCGCCAATTTCGCGCGCATGACCCTAATTGTAGGGCGAAGCTGCCGGTGGTAATAAGTAACCCATATATCAGCAAAAAAACCGGGAATATATTGTGATAGACTAGCATCATCGCTGTAGGATCCATCTCTCGTTGGGGCCAAATTTCATAACCCTTTAGCCAGTCGGGATAATGGTGTTTTCGGAATTGGATTTCGCGGTGAGACGGGATACGAGCGATGG
>CM068960.1:108737659-108748547 GCA_035128595.1 Eptatretus atami
AACATTGAGCAAGGGGCTTTCCAGAAGTCCAGACATTTAGTGTGAGAAGCCGTTCTGAGGAGGGTATGAGAAGATTTTAAAGTCATTCATTAACGCTGAGTACGTAAATCATCAGGAAAGAAGGCGGGATGTTCTAACCCAGCACTTTACCTAGATTCAGGTCGCCTTTCCCAATCTGCTCCACGCCTGCTAAATCTCGAGCGATACGTGTTTATTTAGGACAGCAAGAGAATTTCCAACATGGTTTGGATTCACACTTATATCAAGCATGAAAGTACTGACGGGCTTATGTCGAGATGGGATCGTGTCATAAAATCAACATATACTTTTCTTTACAAGCTGGGCCAGAGTCTAGGGCTCAATGAGCAACGGAAAGAAGAGCCCATATTCTGTTCTCTCTCGCGAATCAGTCAAGAAAGATGCATCTAAAAAGCTCATTGGATTTGACATGATCGAATTATATGACACCCCGACTGAATATTGGATCACAGCTTTGGACAAATAACTGCATCAAGCTCTTCCTTAGCATGATGAGCTTCTCACCTGCCCAACTGCAGTTTCGACCCACTTCTAGTTGCAACTGTCCCAGATTTGAGGGTGCCTCAATGCTGTTTTTTCGATATTCCCCACAGGGTGTTCAGTGGGATTTAACTGGACCGTCTTGGTCAACGTGGCCACTGGCGACCCTACAGTCCAGTTTTGTCATTAATTGAACCATTACTGGTGCTATTTCTTGAAGTGTGTGGGGTCATTGTCCTGCTGAGCACCCATGACTCCGCGAGACCATCTTTATCTGCACGGGTTTGAACATTTTGCGCTCCAAAATCGCCCTTAGGTAATCTCCTGATTTTCATGTGCCATCAACATCAGGCACCCAAAGTCAAGAGGCCGCCACAGCAACCCAAAACCACAGAACAACACGTAACCACCACGATACGCATATTTGATGTAGGAGGTGTATTTTCTTGAAGGCATTCATTTGATTTCTCTAAAATATAGAGATGATTGTGGCTTTACCAAAAGCTCGATTGGTCTATCTGTCAAGGGACAATTCTCCAGAGAATGGCTAATGTCAGGTGGTCATTTGGGGAAAACTCCAGTCAGGACTTTTATAGATCCTCTCTCCAGCCAAAAAGTGCTCCTGGGTCTCCTTAATGGACCACCCCTTCTCATATGCAGTAGGCAATGAGTGGTGCGAGTTGAAACTGTTTGTGACCTCATGTGTACTGAAGGCCGCTTGAATCTGTGGCAGTGATCGGGGATTTGCTCTATCTCCACCATCTCGAAACAAATCATCGCTGCAATCTTTCCATCAGTTTTCTCTTACGGCACGACTGCCAGTCTGCACGGGCCTTAACTTCCTGATAAATTGTGTTGCAGCGTGGAGAACAGGGACTTCCGGGGTCTCTGGAGATGGAACTTGTGCCGAGTGTCCATGCCTTGGCTACAATCTTGGTCTGACCTCCTGCAGAAATCTCTTGGTTTCTTTCTTTCTTGCTCATGGGTACACAAAGTTGACACAAAAAAAAAACAGCCAGCTAGATTCTTTTGTCTCATTCAAAATGTTGATTGAGTGATTTTTATATTGCAGGGGCACCTGCAACTCACACAGGTTGAGTTCAATCCTAAGTAAAGGGTGGAATAACCTGCTTTGAAATACTAAATTTTATTTCTGCAATTCTAAAAGGTTGCCACATAATAATCTGTCACGGCAATTTTAGAATTTCGGTTGGAAATAGCGAAGACTTTAGGCGAAGGGGTTTTCTCAACTTTTGTTGTTCCACTGCAACCACAAGAAATTTGGGACCACAAAACAAAAGATTTATCATATCAACAATTTTCTGGAAAGAAATGGCCTTATTTGAAAAAGTGCCGGAAAACAAAAAAAAAAAAAAAAAAAAAACAAAAAAAAAAAAAAAAAAAAAACAACGTGCCAACCTTAATTTTGCATGACTATCGCTTTTTGGACACTGATCTTCTCAAGGTGAAGAATCCTATTTTTTTAATCTCGAAGGTCGGGATCCGGAACGAATTCTTCACAAAATCTATCATTTCGGTCTTCGTCACACACCCACGCTGTCCACAAAATTTATCCGGTGAGGGTATATGTCACAATCACACGATGCATCAACACGTACTCACAACCTTACACACAAGACACACAGATCACACATAATCACATCACACTCACACAAACTTTTCTCACAATCACGGCACCCAGGCACTCACAAGCCTCTGCACGTGGATTCAGCCGCAATGCCACCATAACCGTCTGACTCCTACAAATTAATATTTTACTTTTCCATCATAATGGGTGACACTCCAATATAATCACCTCGACACCCGTCACACTCATAGTACGTCACCCATATCCACATTCATTCATCACACACCACTATCCATCTTGACACCACAAATCACACCCATATCTACATACCTGACACTGTATTCACATAGATCTTAATCCTTCAATGCCCAAAACACCTAGTCACGAACTCGTCACTTAACATACACCTACCCAACTAAAGCCACTCATGATCACACACTCCGAATTATCCTCCATACATCACACGTTAAACTACTTAATCAATCGCTATATTTGAACTCCCCACACTGACAGCTCTCACACACACACACAGATCCAAACCCTCCTAACAACGATCACCAATAATCACACATATATCACACAACCCACTCACACTATGATCACTACTCAAATACACACTTACACTTATAATCCCCGCATTCATACAAACACACACACACACACCAACACCACGTCCATTAATCACAAAAAACAAAAAAAAAAAAAAAAAAAAAAAAAAAAAAAAAAAAAAAAAAAAAAAAAAAAAAAAAAAAAAAAAAAAAAAAAAAACACAAAAAAATTAAAAAAAAAAAACAAAATAAAAAAAAAACAAAAAAACAAACAAAAACAAAAAAAAAAAAAAACCAAAAACAAAAAAAAAAAACAAACAAAACATAACAACAACAGAACAAAAAAACATCACAACAAATTGATCAACAAACAAAAAAAAAAAAAAAAAAAAAAAAACGATATTCCAACAACCCACCTGGAAAATACAACTATACAATAGATAATAATATCAAACAATAACTCAAAATATAATCATCTCAGCACAAACACACACAACACACACACAATCCACAACAACCACCACAACACAACACAACACAACAACAACACACAGCACCAATTACCGATGCAATTAGATATTCTAATGAACGGGGCCTTCATATAAAGCATGATGTGAAAACTGCTTAAATAAAAATATACATAACGAAAGCAACAAAAACAAAAACCAAAAATAATAACAAAAAAACAATCTTAGCTAGAAAAGTACATCAAAGACAAATAACAAATACCAATAAACAACGATATAAAGATAAAGCAATAACAACTTCAAAACAATTAAAACCACAAATAAGGTGCAAAAAAGATAAATTATCGATTGCGAATTGCGTGGAAAGCGTGGAAAATAAGTTGCCGCTCTGCTGGATTCATAGATGATTATACAATCTATGTGTTAGCCGATATCTTCCCTCCGGACCACAATTGAAAGGAACCAAGCCGACAATAATCACAAAGACACGGAGTGGCCAAACGCAGGACACGATTGCATTTCCGGTCTAGAGATATAACAAACAAAGAACAGAACCAACAGCGAAAGCCATCAACTACAGGGACGTGAGTTCAGTTAGCTCGCCTTATATATAACCTAATCCCAGTCCACTCGAACGGTGTGAAAAAACATATTCGCACCACATTATCAGCACCAGTACCACCTTCGCGACAACCAATCGCATGACCTTGCTTAATACCAGCACGTAATCTGCTAACAATAATTTGAGACAATTAGACATCTTTATGCAGACAACGATTGCTGTCAAAGGAAGTCAATGATATGTGAAACAATTGCTGAACATTTAATGCTGAAGCACCTCTCTCTTCTCTTCTCTATTCTCGCACTAATATCCTCTTTTGTGATGATATAGATGTTAGAGATTAATAGTCGAAACGACGTTCCGTTCCGTACATTTATCTGACTATTTATTTTTATTCAATCTTTTCAGAAACACACATACATACTGCAGTATGTTAAGTGGATTAATAAATCCCAACAGGAAACAATAATTAACATTTATGGAATAGAAGACAAGAACGACTCTGACAAAATGGTAGCAGATAATAGCACAACCCTGCCTCTGACCTTCTAAGAGGAACCCTGCTCATATGAGGCCAAGTTATAAAAGTGCAACAGTATCCACCAACTACTTCTACTACCTAGAGGAAGATCAAATTTGGAACCCAAAACAAACCCGTTAGATGGGGACAAACTAGCTAAATAAGTAAAGTAACAATTGTGGCATTTTGTGAGGAAAAGAACCAAATTATGGCACACTAGTAGACCAATATCTTTATGAACAGATTATGGCCTCTTGGGCCATCTCAAATTCCAGCGCTGTGGCTCGTGCGCGCAGCCATCTCTCTTCCTATGTCATAAACTTTGAGATGGCCATATCCTCTCGCTTTCCCATAATCAAGGATAGGCTACTAGCTGTGCCATTTGCGTGCTTGACCTACAGTTAGTATGCAATTGCTTAGCAAGTTGCCCACTAAGTGCCCTGGTTCCTGCTACACCCTATTTCGGTGCTTCCTGTCTTTGACTCCTACTCCTTTCTGTTAATTCGCTGAGCTGCAAGCCACCGGTACGCCAGACACCTTACCCACATTTAAACCGTCTCTTGGTTCGACCTCGGCCCGCCCGCTCCACGGTCCTTGACCACTCCGCAACCATCCCAACATCACAAGCCGAGACGCCTCTACCAATTACGCACTGAGTCTGGTTAATCAAATTCCTGTCGTACCAATTACTCTTCTGAGCACCGTGATCGAATATGGGCAACTGGACGCCTGAAGGACTGGTGAGGTAGAACCTGCGCACAGTGTTAACCTACTCCTAGTGCCCGATCGGACGGAAGCTCCCTCGCACCGATCACATCCGAACGGTACCCTCATTGATCATCACACGACTCGCTTCCCACCATATATCGAACCATTACATCTGCCGAACGGCGCAGACGGTTGAGCACGCATCGCCGGTCCCAACGCGTTGCTCGGTTCATGCTAAGGTGTGACACTATCTAATGACTGTCCTGAAGTTGAAGGCGACACCCAATCTTGCCATCACTTTAGATCAAAGAACACATCCACTGACAAGGCATCAACCATGACCAACCTGGTGATCGTCCGCTATCCCCCCGATGCCATCGCTTCGGAGGAGATCTCGAACAAACGCCACCCGGAACTACGGGAACGAACTCTACGACACCCAAGTTGTGACTTGGCAACCATTAAATAGTTGTACTTCACACAAGAACTAGCAACGTCGCACTTAGGTGGATCACAGTAGATCAAACAACACACAAAATAACATGGCTTTAAAGTCAACCTTGCCTGTCAAGACCACACAAGTGCCTGACGTTTTGCTTTCATCACTTTGTCCAGCAGCAACTCACAGACTGATTAATAAGGGCTGACCCAAGCTGATATCTCATAGACTGTACAAGCCTCTCTAACAACGCAGCTCCAAACGTGTAGTCATCTTGCTCCGCATGACAAATCTTTCGTACCTCAAAGGATAAACAGAAATCAGTCCACATTCAAAGTTGGACCTGTAGACATCATTTTTGCCAGAGTACGCTCCTGTAGCACAATCACTTTCGAACGCCATCGTGGATGTTGCATGCTACAGGGGCTCCCACAAGTCACCTAGCGAATTCAGAAATTATCAACACATCTTCCGTTTTCGAACATACATTTCTGTATCACTTTTATCCCAAAGGAAAAACTTACAAAGGAGATAAGACTTTCGCTTTAATTTATGAAAAGATGATGCAGCTTCAGATGTCCTCATTACTATGGAGGCTTCGCAAGATGACGTGACTCTTCTGGCACCAGGCATTTTCCACTCAACAAGCGGACATAAATCTGGCTTCGCGCTTCGAATTTTCTGCAACAGATGTTGTCTTCAGCTGCTGCATTGTATGGGGCTTATTTGATGTGTCAACGCTTCCTTCAGGTAACCCAACAGAACATAATCGGGAGGCGTGTGGTGGAGACAACGCTGTGTGTGTGCCGACTCTCGCGTCTGATGTATATCCGTCCGCTCTTCTGCTTGTCGATTATGCAATATATACCTTGACATCGTATAGATATTATATAAACATTCTCGTCTCTGATTCTTTGGTTCAGTTTTGAATTTTTCCATGCGATATTTCCAATGTTAATCTAAATCTGAAGAGAAATAAAACAATTATTAAAAAAACAGAATGTATTTTAATTGTCTTATCTGAGGTGCTTTTGGACACCTTGTAGATTAAAAAATTGAGCAGCGGCTTCCCAAGTTCCATTGTCTCTGGCTAATGTCAGAAAGTTGAAAGTTACGACAAGGTATAGTTCGGGGTGTACTGTAAAGCACACCTGCTAATTACCTGGGCATCCAGCTGCTAATTAACTGGATACACACGTGATAGTGCGTGGCCTTCAGATGCGTCATACGCTCATTTGGTGATCTCGTGGGATGCACTACTGCTATATGTGCTTGGGGAGCTCTCTCTTGCTGTCTCTGTGTTGTTTTGGTTGATATACTCATAACGGGCTGTGTAATTTGTATGCATGACTGCATGGATCCATGTTGTATAGCGATACAAGGAGTCAATCAAAAGTGGACGAGGTTGCATGCTGAGGCCCGGCCAGCTATGAGGTTATTGGCAGCCACGACATCGTTTACCCGAACTGGATAGATTAATTGATTCGCAAGAACAGCCAGCTGTCTGTCTTAAAAGTAACTTCTCTCATTATCTCCGGTGGAAGAATGATTGCTGGCACTTGTTATGGTGGGTTTTATGAACCAGATCGCTCTTTTCTCTCGTCCGAAGCTCACTTTTCACATGAGAGCTGACATCAGTTTATCACTCCATGTCATGATGCTTATGCTCAGGTATGCAAGTTATGGCATTTTCTGTTGCCTTGATATCTGGAACTCCTTGTTGATTTCTATCCATTATGTGTCCAGTGAGTTGTGACGAGGCGAAGCCAGAAGCCCTGTTCATTGCAATTCACAGAGTGAATACAGCGTGAGAGCCAGACGTCCTTCCCGTTGTTGTTTTCATCCTCAATGTGACACACCAGCAGGGTACTGAAATCACGAATAAGCAGCATGAGAATCCCAGAGCACCAATCCATAACTGCTGCTTCTTTGTTCACACTGTCCATCTTGAGAGTGCTGACGTTGCAGAGCATATTTTGTTTGCAAACTATCTTTACATGAATCGGAGACCAATATATCAATTTAACATCTTGTTTTTCTCGTTTTCACAAACATCAAAGAAACAAGCAGAGGGACATTCAAGTCACAATTCCCCGAAAAAATAAAATAAAAATCCTTCCGGCGCGCCGGCTTTTGCGTCTTCCGGGGCGCTACGTGCCGTGATGCCGGTGTGCAGCACATGGAGAAGATTGAGGGCTCGGTGTACATAATTTGATTGGAATTAATTGCTAATTAATAATAACTGAAAATCGTAAATTTCTTATCGTTGCTAATTTATCAAGGACCCACTGTTTCATCCAATTTTAATTTTTGAAAATTAAGTGCCAGTTAATATTAATCAAATGATATTAATCGATTATTGATTGATTCAATAACTCAAAATACCCTTTATAGCCAATCAACTTGATTCACTGTGGTTTCCAAATAGGTTCTTGTAAAGGTGCTGAGACTATTGTTGCGGGACGGGTATCGGCGACGAGCGCGGACCGCTAGGGAGCAAGTAGGGTCCTCTACGAACACCCGAATCTCGATCGTACCTCATCGGAAACTCCAGGGTACGAGCTTACGGACAGTGAATCGCTAGATAAATAACACGTGGTACGGGTTATTTGCAAAACTTCAAAATCCTAGAGCCAGTGGCAGACCTACCGGTATTTCACACCCTCGACGGGGACTCCAAACCGGACGAGTCGTCTGTCGGACCGTGCGTAACCGAGGGATGGTTACGAGGTCCCGTCGGTCCAAATGCACAAAACTACGGGCAACCGGGCCTTCTTTCAATTCCCCACACACGCACGCGTTAAACCAATTGAAGAACACAGAAACGAGCTGATAGCAATTTACGGGGATTTATTTACAATAGGGAAAGGGGAAACAGTCAGATTAACACCGATTAGTCATGGCAATGTCAAAGAGCGCCTTGACATTTTTTGCTTACAGAGGGCCACAAATACAACCACACCACACACAACACCACACAATCAACCACCACACAAAAGAAACGTGGCCATGGCCTTTATTGAGGCCTCCAACTCAGAGGGAAGCGGCTGAAGACCAGGCCTTACTCTCGACCATGTCCGCAATGAGCGGTTGTTTGAGCTGGCGGGGAAGCTAGTCACAGGCGCCGCTATGTGCGGGATCAGACCTGTGCAAGCCCAGAGTGTCCACACGACCGGGTCCCGTCGAACGGGCCGGCAGGCGCGAAGATAGCAGCGAACGAAGACTGGCTTCCAAGAAGACCCCTTCCAAAGAAAGACCACCCCGAACGGCTTGATTTTTATCTCCCCCCCCCCCTCCACCGTCAGCCGAACCTCGGTGTCGTGTGTATGTTCGTCCTCACTGGCTGGTTTTGCGCGCGAATCGCTTCGTTGCTTCCCAATGGCCAACCGAGCCGGCAAGTCCGTCGATTAGACCCGGGGGGTGGTGAGTCACGTGGACCCCTTTCTCACCGTGGCGGGGTTTGATTGCGGCTGAGCGGTGGCTACCTCTTGCGCACGCTGATTTGGATCGAGGGCCGCGCGAGCTCCTTCTTGATCGCCACACGGGCGCCATGCGTCGGCCAGAGTGAGGTGATAGGTGAGGTGTCTGTGGTTTTAGTTTAGACTTGTCTGGGCCAGAGCGAGGTGTGAAGTGAGTTGTGTGGTGTTGTTGTCGAAGGATTTATGGATGTAATTCAAATTCTACGTCAAATATTCGCAGCGCTGTATGTATTCCCGATTCGACACGCAGGGGGCCTAAGTAGAAACTACACTTATCGAATATAAGCTATGGGGACGGCATGTCTGGTCTGTGTGCACCAAGGCTGCCAGATTCGTACCATTAGCCAGATGAGAAACATAAAGTCATTCATAATCAGTATTATGAAGTCAATGTAATTGATTTATCAAAAAATTTTTAATCATATACTCCAGTCTCTTGCCGCTCCTGCTCTCTCGCTGTGTCTCTCCTTTTCAGTTCTGAGCTCAGATGGCTAGATTCGCCGGACACAGCAACTATGAGAAATAACATGTCACCGTAGGGTGTCCGTTTTCCAGGTGGACACGTTGTGACTTCTTTAAGGTTCCACTGAGGTTGGATCAGAGCTGCTATCAGGAGCGATCCTTGCGGAATATCTGCCTACGAGAGATTCCGATGAGATCGTTTACAGAGGTAACCATGAATATGCGTTGCTCTTAAAACGTCACCAAATGACGTCATATGTCTCAGCTTGATATATCTAGAACATATCGAGGTGGTTCATTGACGTAACGTTAGCACTACCTCATTGGTTCCTAAAGCTTGAAAATCTCGATTGGGGGTCAAATGATCGTTTGCTTAGGGCCTCGGCTATGAGGTCAAGTTAATCGCACAAATATCGCTGAATGCGGGCAGATTATCCATGGTTATCGATGATGACGATACGATACATATCTGGAAAATAGTCCGGGTTTCGTCGCTCTCCTCTTCGCAGCAAAGTGCTTGCTTTCGCACGTTAGAACCTTAAATCTCGACGCGTGAAGGGCTCTATAGGTTGATATCGTGATATGCGAAGTTACAAAAATTTCCAATGAAAACTGTGCTCTGCAGAGTGATTTATACGTGATTACAGGCAAGCAAAAAATAAATAAATAAATAAAAAAAACACATGAAGGTCAAGGCCAATCGCCACCAAAAATTAATCAGCTGATTTATAGTATCCAATGACTGCTACTCATGAAATCGAGATCATCTTCCCGCTACACTGTGACCCTTTTTGACCTTTTTGTGAGCCGATTTGACAAATCTAATCAGCCACTTGCCATTTATCACCTGATTCCTTCTTCATCTGAATGCACGCCGTCTGGTAATTGAGCTATTGTGTAGCTTCTGTCCTGTTCTTGCCCGTCTCCGAGTTATCGTGCCTACAACAGAACAAACAAGCTACAAACATACTAACACAAACAAACATAACTAATATGCAGGTAAATCTTTGCCGGTAGGTTTCACACTTATTACTACGAATTTATCTCTAAAGCACGGTTTCGTAAGTGAACATAACAGAGAGTGGGAATGAAAACAGTAACCTCCGTATCTTTCGATTGTCTTGTGAGTAACCAATACAAGATCGAACAACAAAAAAACAACACATGAAGGTCAGATGCTCCTATGAGTTCGCTTCTCACACCTTTTGGGTAGTGCTCTTTCCCTTTGTGTTGGGCTTGGGTTAAAAAGTTTTTAATGCAAGCTGAGCGCCTAGATCCATGGAACTATATTCTCCCATTGTGGAGTTGGTAAGACGGTATCGTCAGGATACTAAGTAGACTGCTATATAAAAATAAGGGTTCTGTCGATTCCCTGTATTTTGCGATATCAGTGGCAAAATGCATGTAGGTGACCGCGGTATGTGAGCCTAATTTGACCTTTGGGCCTTCTTTCAATTTTGAGGAGTGGTTGGCCTTGAATAGGGTTCGCGTTCCTATAGGCTTTCTGATTAGCGAGACGTTACAGGAGATTTCCAAATGAATGAAGCTTGGTGGTCCTGCTCGATATATGTCTTGTTTTTCTGATTACAGAACAAA
>CM068960.1:108748572-108770981 GCA_035128595.1 Eptatretus atami
AGCTGAGCGCCTAGAGCCATGAACTATATTTCCCATTGAAGTTTGAAGAGGTGATCTTCGATCAAAATTACTCAAAAATAAGGGTTTTGTCGAATCTGACTGATATGTGCGACAATGACCTTGACTTTGACTGACGCTTCAAAATTTTATGCCTGAAGGACCTTCCATAGCTTGAATTGCGAGTTTACAAGAAAAAATTTCAATGAAAACTGTGCCTGCAGAATTTTTTTTCGGTGTGTACATGAAACAAAAAAAAAAAAATTTAAAAATTAAAATAAACGTACGACTGACTACGTATCTTCAAAAAAAAAAAAAACTGTTTGGCAGATAAAATCATCGAAGAGAGACATTGTGCACGGAATGACACTCGGAAAGAGTAGATACCTCGCCAGTGATAGCACAATCTTAAAATTAAAAAATAAAAAACCATACAGACTGACTAACATATCTTGCAAAAACTTCGTTTTGGCAAGATAAAAATCACTCGAAGAGAGACAACTTGGTGACACGGAATGACACTCGGAAGAGAGTACATACCTCCGCCAGGCTGAATACGCACAACCTGTCCACCAAGTTTCATCCAAATCCGTCCACAACTTTTTGAGATATCAAGCAATATTATATCGTTTTTTTTATTATCAAGCAATCTCTCAATGGTGAAAAAAATCACGTTAAAATTAAATAATTATCCTATCCGGATCTGGATTCGGATCTTCACCAAAATTGAATAAATTCTTCCTAGTGGCACTCACAACCTGTCCACCAAGTTTCGTGTGAATCCGTCCATAACCTTTAGAGTTAATGTGCTAGTCATCGTTTTTGGCGCGATCTCTCAATGGTGAAGAATCACTCAAAAAGTTCTCAGATCCGGATCCGGATTCGGATCTTCACCAAAATTAAGCGTTGCTGGACCTGGCCAGTCTCCTAGACACACACAAAAAAATTCACAACGATTGCTTGAAAACTGTGGCCAAAAATCGTGTGACAAACAGACAAGCCGGAAGGCGGCGATGGGTCGCCGAGCATGGAAACTATAAGATATAGAAAAAAATGGATGTCATATAGCGGAGAGGGAATCACCTTTAGATTATGCAAATCAAATCTCATCCAGTTCCATCAACTGATAACTACTCGGTATCCATTTGAATGAAAAGTACAAACGTTAAATCGGAAATCCCAAGTTGAGGGGCTGTGGGTGAACAAAGATCTAATCGAAAAATCCCGACTCATCGTTGATGACAAATGTATTCCAGTACATTAGTGGTGAATTTTCTATATCATTCCGACCATAACCTAGAGAGTAGCATTTGGCGCGAAGGCACCTCACTCTCGCATATCGATTTTTGCAACTGATTGACTTTGCCCCTGACCTAACGAAATCGGTCAATGTCTGAGGCAAAGTTGTATACTCATTGAGTACATGAACCTGCAAGTCATTCGTATCGATGCACTCACCTGTCGCTAGGCTTCAATTTTCGCCAATTTCCGCGCATACCCTAATTGTAGGGGGCGCTGGGTAAAGTTATTCATATATCACAAAAACCGGAATAATTTGATAGAGCATCACCTGTAGACATTCGTGCCAAATTTCATTACCCTACGTGGATAATGGCTTTCGGAATTGATTTCGCGTAACGTACCGATTTGAGTTTTTCGGTTGTTGCTAGGGAACCAAAGCGTCCCTAGCAACCATCCACAATTTCACAAGCACTTAGTCATAAATACCTACCTACCGAGTTTGGTCAAAATCCGCCCAGTTTACTACCAATTATGCTGATGACAAACGAACAAACTGCCAAACAAACATCCAAACAAACAGACAGAATTACTGACAATAAGGGTCACCTATTTCGGCGACCCAACAGATGACAAACAAACTTGGCGAAAAAAAATTCGCCAAGTAGCAAACAGGGGTGAAAAGGGAACCTCTGTCCCCTCTGTCCACCTTCGGTAGCGGAGATAATGAATGTTCACCCGTGAAAAATCGGCTTCTAATTCCCAATAAAACCCTCAATCTTCACTCGTATCTGGGAATCGGGAATATCGGGAATCACGATATGAAACAAATAGAGAGCAGTTTGGAGATAACTCAATAAATCGCAAAATGTCCATGATCCGAGAAGTCAGAGACAAACTCCGCAGGGAAGATGTGGAATGTCTGGAGGTAGACGAAGAACACTTCTGGTGAGCACAAGTATGATGAAAAATTCAAGCGATGAAGCAGAATCCACAACCGCTTTACGTAAGAGATGGCCCAGGAAAAGTGATACTCCGCTGAGTACAACTCCATTTTGGCGGGAATTAGAATTGAGCTCCCCCGCAAGGCCACGAGTCCTCTACTCATCGTCGTGCCATCCTTTCCGTCGTTCCAAGTGACGTCATTCTCTCTCAATGAAGATCAGCCGAGAAATAAACGAAATCATCTTTTCTACTTCTGAAACCTGGCCAAAGAGTGGAAAAAACCCAGAAAATAAAAAGGATTGGTGGGTAAAAATGGTAAAACCACGCTTCATGGTGAAACTCACACGACTATTGGAATGGTGTACCAGGTGGCTGGAGACACTACAGCGAGCCCCCTCCTAGATTGCCAGTGAATAAAATGATGACCAGAATGGCACTCGGTCGAGCGCATGCCTCTGCCGGGCTGAACAGTTTACGTTTTGTACCCCCCTGATAGGCTGGATATGGATCGGGACTTGAACCAAAAGATAATGAATTCGTCCTTGTCGCATACCCAACTCTGTTATGGGGTAAAAAAAAACGACTCCAACTACTTTAGAATGGGAAACCAAGCAACACGTTTATTGCGTAACTTGCACATCATCAAAAAAACATGGCGCCGCTCTCCTTGGCGTCAAGCAGCCCCCACCCCTCACTTACGGCAACGTAAAACTCTCCAGTTAAACACGATGCAATTTGCGTGTCACCAACCGGAAATAAAAGCACGGAAACTGAACATAACATTTTCCCCCCTTTTCTTCTCCGCACAGCGTTTAGGTGTGGAAAGAGGTTACAAAGTCCTTCAGGTGACCTGGACGCTGTCGGACCCATGTGGGCCGTGCTGTAGGCATAACAGGTTCAGGGCCCCCTCCATTGGTCCCAACATCTGAACTGGAGGGCCAGAAAGCAGTTCCATGGTGACCAAAGGGTACTGGCTGAGGTTCTGGAGGTGGTACTTTGCGCAGCCTGCTGGCATGCCACCGGGACCCGTCCTGAAGATGGAAAGTGGCTGGACCAAGCTGGCGACTAACACGTAGAGGGGAGGACCAGAAGGACTGGATCTCGTCACTACGGTGGGGCCGCTTAGACCTGACCTAGTCCGAGACACGTATGCCAGGCGACTTCACTCTGTGAGCTTTGTCGAACCGCTGCTTCATGCGGTGCTAGTGCTGACTGACTCTGGTGCGAACATCAGGTGTGGGAAGCCGAGGTTTTGGTGGACGTAGCCTAACCAGTGGCAGTTGCAGCTCCTGCCCCAACATTAGCAGCACTGGCGAGACCCATGTGGTGGTGTGCTGGGTTGTGCTGTAGTGCAGGAGGGTCTGGAGGAGAGCTGTCTGAAATGCGCAACCTTGGGCCATGAGTGCTCCAATGCCATTCTTGAGGGTTTGTTGAAACCGGTGAACCCCCCCCCATTGGCCTGTGGGTGATAAACAGCTTTACGGATGTGCTTGATCCCCCTGTCACTGAGGAAGCCGGAGAACTCGGCCGAGATGAACTGTAGCCCATTATCTGTAGTAATGATCTGAGGCAGCCCCCAACGGGAGATGACAGTGTCAAGTATGTTGATTATGACCTAGGAGGTTACTGAGCCCACTGGGAAGACCTCAGGCCATTTGGAATGGAGATCATAGATGACAACGAGGTAGCGCTGGTGGCGGGGTATGCCATGGATTTCCCCACAGATATCCATCTGCAGGTGGTCCCAGGGTCTAGAAGGCTAGGTCAGCGATTGCAGAGGCGGTGGGGCAGGTTGGCCCATTTTCCCACTGAGCAGGCAAGCTGCACAGTCCCTGACCATTACCTCCACGTCGTGGTCGATACCAGGCCACCGCACCAGGTCCCAGCAATGCTGCTTCACTCTGACGATACCCAGGTGTCCTTCGTGCGCCATAGCCAGCACTCGTGCATGCAGAGCATATGGTACGACTGTGCAGTGGCCTCAAGCCACACAGGTGTCGTTCCAGCATGATAGCTCCTCCTTGATCCTGGCAAATGGTGTTAGCTCATCGGGCACCCGGGTAGGCCAGCTTCCCGTGATGTGGAAGTGCAAGGTGCAAAAGAGGGGATCCTCCGCAGATACCTGCTGGAGTTTGTGGAGGGAAACTGCAGCCTGGAGAGGGGTGTGCAGCAGTTGGATGCCGTCGTCCTCCATGTCCACTGGCTGGCTGGCAGGTGTGGCAGCGATGACAGCTCTGGAGAACAGGTTCGCTACCACGTTGCGCCGGCCTGGGATGAAGTGAAGCTTGAAATTGTACTGTTGGAGGCGATCTGACCATCTGTACAGTTGGAGCGGTATGTGTCCTGAACCCGAGGTGGACATCAAGGCTGTAAGAGCCTGGTGATCTGTGCAGAGTGTAAACGCCCGGCCATATAGGTACATGTGCCAGTGTTCACAAGCCCAGACACATTTGAGAGTCTCACGCTCCCCACCGAATACTTCTGTTCGGAAGGGCTGAATGCCCGAGAGGCGAAAGCGATGGACTTCTCCGTCCCATTTTGAAGTTGGGAGAGGGCGGCCCCCAACGCTGGGCAGAGGCGTCACAGGTGACCAAGGTGGGACTGGCGAGGTCGAAATGTGCCAGGATGGGTGCCGTGGTTAGCTGGCGCTTCAGCTGGCACACAGCCTCTTGGCAGTCTGCGGTCCAGACCCAGGGAGCTTCTTTCTTCATCAACTGGCGCAGGGGCGATGTCGTGGCTGAGTACTGCAGCAAGAAGCGGAGATAGTATGCTGTCATACTCAGGAAGGAGGCGAGCTGTGCAGCTGACGTAGGCTCCGGAATTCGGTGGATCGCATCCGAGTTTGACTGGAGTGGAGAGATGCTGTGGGCCGAGAGGCAGAACCCCACAAGCTCAATCTCCGGCACGGCAAAGATGCACTTCTTCTCGTTGAGCGTGAAGTTGTGCTGGGCCAGCTTGTGGAACACCTGGTAGAGGCGCTCATCATGGATGAAGGCATTGGGGCCATGCACCACAATGTTGTCCAGGTAAATGGACACTCCTGGGATGCCAGCGAAGACGGATGACATGATCGTCTGGAAACAGCTAGGCACCGAGCTCAGACCAAAAGACATGCGGGTGCAGCGAAAAACGCCAGCGTGTGTGTGACAAAAGCAGTGAGGTCCCTGCTGCTAAGGTGTAGGGGAACCTGGAAGTAGCCTTGTCGCAAGTCCAGTTTACTGAAGACCGTGGAGCCATAGAAATGGGTGGTGAGCTCCTCTGTTGTTGGGAGTGGATATTTATCCGGGATGATGGCTGTGTTCACGGCACGCAGATCCACACAAATGCAGAACCCCTCCCCCAAACTTATTTTTTGCTATTACCAGGTTGAAGATTGAGGGCGAGGCATTGATGGGCTCAATAATCCCAGAATCCAGTGGGGCTTTCAGTTCAGCCGTCACTTCATTCCACAAGGTGAGAGGAATACGGCACAGTGGCTGGATCACTGGGGTCACCGTGGGGTCCACTTTAGGCTGGTGAATGAAGGCGGAGAGGCAGCCCAGACCATCAAACAGTGTTGGCCATTGTTGTTGTTGGGGGGAAGCAGCAGCAGGATCTCCATGCCGGAGTTATCGGTCAAGGAGAAACCAAGCCCCATGAAGAGGTCGAGACCCAGGAGGTTGGCCCCCTTGCGCGTGACGTGGAATGGGAAGGCCGACAGAGACCTGGTACTGTAACGCACCGGCAGCTGCAAGAAACCCAGGACTTCAATTCTGGCCTGTCCATAACCAATCAGAGCAGTAGAGGGACACTGCAGTGGTAGGTTCGAAAAGAACCGCTTGTATGTGTCTAAAATGAGCAGAGACACCTTAGCTCCAGTGTCCAAGAGCAATGGCAGGCAGACATCCCCTAAGTACACAGCGCATGTCTTAAAGCCAATAGGGTTGGAAAGCACAGTGTGGATTGTGGCGGGCGGTGGATGTGGCTGCTGGGCAGGAGTCCCTGCTGGAGCCAAGCGACACCACCTGGCAAAGTGGTTCGGCTTATTGCAGTTTCTGCACATTTGCCCCCATACTGGGCAGTCACGGGCTCTAGCCTCATGTCTGGTAGACCCACAGTTTCCACAGTGCTGCCTAAAACGAGCAGGCCATTGCTGCGCTTGCTGAACAGGGAAGCAAGGGTCCGTGACCTGTTGCGGTGAGGCAGGCTGTACTTTCTGCACTGCAGGTTCAGTAACTGTAGTAGGCGATGGAGATTCAACGATTTTAGCGCACACGTTGCAGCAGAATCCACTAGGCATGCTATCTGAATGGCTTTAGAAGGAGATAAATCATCGGATTCGAGCAACAGTCTCTCACGTGCTTGCACACTGGAGGTTTTTTCCATAAGTAAATACTGAATCATTTCCTCATGAAGCGATCCGAATTTACATGGCAGCGCCAATTCCCGTAATGCAGCTGTAAACTGTAAAATGGATTCCCCTGGTTGCTGGCTTCGCTGTCGGAAACTGACCCACCTGAGGAGAACACTCTAGGCGGTGGTGAAATGTGCTTTGAGAGCAGCGACAGCCTCATTGTATGTGTCTGCCGGTCCTAATGTGGAGAAAATGCACTGTCCCTCTGTCTCGAGGCAATGTGACAGCAGAGCGCGTTTACGGGCATCACTCACATCCTCCAGGCCAAGGGCGAGCAGATATGTCTGGAAGGATAAGATCCAGCGGTTCCAGGGGACTGGTGGCTTGCCGGGCAGAGCCAGAAAGGCAGGTAGGTTTGAAAGCAAAAATTCTGCCATTGTGGTCACCAATGATACGGTGTAAAAAACCGACTCCAACTTCTTTAGAATGGAAAACCAACCAACACATTCATTGCGTGACTTGCACTTCATCAAAAAATATGCTCTCCTTGCTGTTAAGCAGTTCCCACCCCTCACCAACAGCAACATAAAACTCTCCAGTTAAACACGATGCACGCGCGTCACCAACCGGAACAAAAGCACGCAACTGAACATAACAAACTCATCCACCTAGTTTCCTCCAAATCCATCCATCACTTTTTGATATATTCTGCTCACAGACAAACAAACAAACAAACAAACAGACAAACAGGAGTGAATACATGACCTCCATCCACCTTCAGTGGCGGAGGAAAAGAAGAGCGATCGATGCCAATATATGTCGTGTTGAATGAAGGTACTGTTCTGCCAAAGTTGTACGACTGACATCATAATATCATGTCATCCTTCATCTTCCATCAAAAAATTGCACAAATCTGGCTGGACAGTGTTCTTGGCGTTCAAATCAGGTGTTTCTTCAGGTTGTTTGCTTGAAGATTTTGGAGGAGCTGAGTTGGTGCAGTGGTTAATGCTGAAGGCTTCGACGATGAAGGTGGTCTAATGTTAAGTGAAGGTGTGTTCAACGTCACCTTCGAGGATATCAGAATATAAATGAGGTCCTGTTCAACGTCGTCTAGCTTCAAGAGATCGATGCTGACACAGACATGTTTTCCATTGAAGGTGATGATGTAAATTTGTCAGCACGTCAAGCTACCTGAAGTGGACCAAGGTAATGAGGTTGAAGTGGCTTCCTTGCAGCGTCATGCCGTACTAAAACATCAGTGCAGGTGGAGAGCTCATGGTGGACCTGTGATTGCCTGTGCTGGGCCCTTGTAGGTTGAGGTCGTAGGTTCCTTATGTATTCTCTCAGCCGGTGGACATAACTGCTTGGATCCGAGTTGCAGTTAGCCTGACTAGGCGCTACCAATTGTCCAGGTAACCTGATGGTAGTTCCTAACACAAGTTCAGTAACCTAGATATGACTTGCACTACCGGCCGTAAGTTTTAGAACACTCCCATTTTCCCAGTTTTTACTGAAATTTAAGCAGTTTAATGTTTCAATGTACTTTGAAATTAAAGCATAGAACAAATAAACAATTGCAGATAAAAAGAAATCATGGAATCATTTTGTTGAACAAAATTTAATCTAAATTTTTGACTCGTCAAGTAGCCACCTTTTGCAGATATAACAGCCGAACATACTCGTGGTATTCTTTCTACAATGGAAATCAAATATTGTTCGGAAAGTTCTTCCCAACACTGTTGCAGAAGTTCCCACAAATGTGTTGCACTTGTAGGTTGCTTTGCTTTCACCCTTCTGTCCAGTTCATCCCAAACCAATCGATGGGGTTGAAGTCTGGGACTGTGCTGGCCATTCCATGATTTGAAGCCTACCGTCTTGTTCTTTTTTCTAAGGTAGTTCTGACATAGCCTGGAGGTATGTTTTGGGTCGTTATCTTGCTGTAGGATGAACTCTGACCAATAGGCGTAACCAGAGGGTATTGCATGGCGCTGCAAAATACTGTGGTAGCCCTTTTGGTTCAGGGTGCCAGTCACTCTGTGCAAGTCGCCATCTGGATCCAGCAAAAGAGCCTCAGATCATCACGCTTCCTCCTCCATGTTTGACAGTTGGTGTCACACACTGAGGAACCATCCTTTCGCCACTCGACGGCTACAAAAAAACCTGTGTGATGAACCGAAGATTTCAAATTTTGATTCATGGTCCATAAGACCTTTCTTACAGTTTTCAGTGCACTCCATTCGAAACCGTTGATAAGGAACGGCTGGCTTGGTAAGCGCTAGCTAGCTGCTTGGTAATTGGCTTTGCAGGTGGGGAGGGTGACTGTGACAACCTGCCAGGACTAAAAACACCTGACAAAGGGCGATGAGCTCCCTTCAGGAGCCAACGGCCATCCAGTAGGGATGGCGTCTCCTAAAAAATAAAACACCAACGTGGCTGGGAAAATTAATTCCCACCTGTAGTTAGGGAATTTTAGCAAATTGTATTGACCATCTGTGAAAAATGCTTACCAAAAAATTTCTTCACTAACGTATTCATCTAGGTGTCTACTACCCCTATCAATTAGTGCAAACCCAAATCCTTGTGGAAAATTCTGGGAGGCAATCAAAGTTCGGGTGCTCAGAGGGCCTGCGCGAGAAAATCGAAAATATTAACTTTTGCCAATTTGACTTGTGGGATGTCTAACTAGGGGTTTTTTGGGGTGCTGAATTGATTCCAATTATTATTTTTGAGAAAAAAACACTCCTTGATCATATAAAATGTATTTTATTGACATTTTTAACAGAACTGTGCTCAATGGAAATGTTGCTTCGTCAGCTTTTACAACCTTATTCATCAACTCCCCAGTATCTTCCTCACTCCTCTTTCATCCAGCTGGTTTATGTTCAGGCAAGAGTTACCATGACAGATGCCGCAAGCAGAAATACACTTGACTCCTTGCTTTTTACAGCAGCACCTGAGTGAGCTGCAGTCCCTGCACGTTGCAGCTGGCAAACGTCAGGAGGTAGTCTGGTGCAATGGGTCTGTAGAAGGGACTGGTGCATATCCTTGCTCAGTGGATTGCCATCCATAGTCCCGGGCATCCAACGATGGACCTTGCAGCATCAGCCAGTCTCTAGTCTGGAGGTAAGCTCAGAGAGAGTGCTGTGCTGCAGCTCCTGTTGTCGGGGGAGTTTCTCAGGTTTTATGCTCCCAGTAGCAGCTGCTTGCTGAAGATGTCGAATCTCAAGTCTTCCAAGTCTTTGGAGGATTTCCCATGGAACATGAGCACGAAAGATCACAGCCTGCTTTAATGATATCACCTTTCTCAGCTCGGATGTCCATAAACACGTCCATTGTCCTCTCTGCTTCATCAGTCTTACAGAGCTTGCTTAGCAAAGTTGGTTTGCTAAACCCAAAAATTGCAGACACTGTATTGCAGCCAGAGAAGCTGTGCAAGAAGTGAGATACCTCCGGTATATCTCTGGAGGGCCTCCCGGACTTTCCGCATCGTAAGATGTTTCTTTGGCCGTCGTGAGGAAGATCGGATGGTCTGCAACATGATGAATCAGCATAACCAGGACGTCTGTGTCCTCAGCCCTCACCTCGACAGGGGACTCTCTTGCCTCATCTAGAGCTGCGCGGACGATGGAGTGTCGGCATCATCGGAGCATTGCTGTACACTGATTCCATTCCTACTAAATGTCTCAGCAAGGAGCAGAACGAGCTGGGCTTTGTTGTTCTTGTTATCGAGGAACTTTTCTCTTGCAATGATGATTTTGAGATCCAGACGAATCTGAATGTCCAGCATGCATTTCTTTGTTCGTCTCAAGTGGTCATGGTCCTTGGTGGAGCTGCCATATCCATCAAAGACCACCGTTATCCAGAGGCGATGGCTCCATGGACTTCAACAACCGGAGGTAGCTCTCGCAACATCCTTCCAAGTAAGGTTAGCCTCCCACTCGACATTGTGCAGGAGCCACCCACCATCAAACACACAGGCTTGTGCAGGGGGGTTGTTCGACAGGTGCCACACATGCCTTCAGGGACCTTGCTAGGGCAGCCTTGTCTGGCTTTCGCAACTTTTGATTTTTGTCAACAGACAAATCGTTTTGGCGTCAACTCAAAGTGCAGAGCTTCTTTGGTCTTGACTTCACGCTCACTGATGACAATGAGGCGGTTGAAGCTTCAGTGAGTCAATGACCAGCTTCTCGCATTGACTTTGGGTCCAGATCTGAGGCTTGCAAGTGATTTGACCTTGTGTTTGGTTACCATTGCATCCACAACAGTTTACGTTGAATATATTCAACTTCTATTGAGTCCAGTGCACAATAATTTTAGCTAAAAGCTCTTAGCTAACGTCAGCTAACACAGAGAATTCCACTGAGCATGAGCACAAGTATAACCAACAATATAGCAGTGGTTTCAAAATGTTGTTGCTGGTTTCAGCACAATTTGAACAATCATGAATCAATTGAGCCAAATTACCGCAAAACACAGTCTGAGATATCTAAAAATGTATCATATCAATATTTTACGGCCAGGGATTCATTTTTCCTCAAATCTGATGGTTGGAATCAATTCAGCACCCAAAAAAACCCTAGTTAGACATCCACAAGTCATATTGGCAAAAGTTAATATTTTCGATTTTTTTCGCGCAGGCCTCTGGCACCCGAACTTTGATTGCCTCCCAGGATTTCCAACAGGATTTGGGTTTGCACCAATTGGTAGGTGGTAGTAGACACCTAGATGAATACGTTAATACGATGAAACAGAGAGAAAGAGAGAGAAGAAAGAGAGAGAAGAAAGAGAAAGAGAGAGAGGGAGAGAGAGGGAGAGAGAGGGAGAGGGGAGAGAGAGGGAGAGAGAGGAGAGAGAGGAGAGAGAGGGGAAGAGAGGAGAGAGAGGAGAGAGAGGGGAGAGAGAGGGAGAGAGAGGGAGAGAGAGGGAGAGAGAGGAGAGAGAGGGAGAGAGGGAAGAGGGAGAAGGAGGGAACGGAGAGACGGAGACGGAGAGACGGAGAGAGAGAGGAGAGAGAGAGAGAGGAAGAGAGCAGAGAGAGAGAGAGAGAGGAGAGGGAGAGACTTTTGTATCTTTTTATTATAAAAAATAGAAAAGAAAAGCCCCAAATGGGAGTTACATTTTCATTTCAGAGAAAGAAGGAAAACCAAGAAACAATTTCTTGAGGAAAGGAAAGGATGAATCGGGTGGATGATATACAAAACTTTCACAAAAGGATAAACATTCCTCTCGGACTTGCAAATAACTTATTTAATACACCATTTTGATTCGAACTGTGGTAATCTTTCCAGTTACTGAAAAGAAAGCAAATCCAATTTAACACGACTTATTACAAGGTTTTGGACAAAAACAAAGCATCTTCATCATTTACTCCAACACCTCAAGTTTTCTTTTCCTTGACTTGTATAATGCCATCTGCCTGAGACGCAGAATTGGCAAACACAGCATTGGAATTTTTGTGTGGGATATCCAATCCGTAGATGAACACACAAGTGTTAAAAATCAAACCAAACTCACAAAACAATTCCGAAGTAAAATAAATAAAGGTGCCAACCGTTGGCATTCAACATAGATGTGAAAAGGTTTTCAGATTTCTTACAAAAAGGACATTCATCTTCAAGCAGATTTGAAAAACGGTGTAACAAGTGATTAAGAAGGAGGATCCAGTGTACTAGTCTCCATTGGAGGTCGCCATCGTCATGGTGGTACAGGAGGGTGATAAAAACCTTTCCAGTTAGGAAATAAGGGGAGAACAAGGTAAGAGGTCTCTCCATCGAACTTCTGCTGTGTTATTTTGCCGTTGCGAAAGAAATTTTAACAACACCGCAAATAAAGGTCTTTTTGTTTGGGAAGCCATTGAAGCCGACGTTAAAAGGGGGAAAAGGACGAGGCTGGCAAGAGAAAAGCACATACGAGTTCAGGAAAGGTAGAGAGAGAAAGGTATTGATGTGCAATTTGTTCATTGCTTTGGTGGTCTTGCTCCAAGCAGTGCGAGCTGTGTGCATGTCAAAGCACACTACCTAGATATCGCGTGCACGATTCGAGAGGATCGCACACCGACCAGGCTTGCCATAGCATCAGCTCCGATCAAGCTCCGTTTGGGCTGAGAAGATCTGCGACAGATTTAACGCCCTTGTCGGTAAAAGCGTTGAATAACAACCTATCAGCAGGCATATCATGGAAAAAGGGAGTTGTAGAACAAAGGTCTTCAGAAACATCTGTTCGTGTAATAATGTGTAGCTCTTGTTATTGTCAGAGCTTTACCACGCATTTAGTATGCTCTGATAGAAACCAGAGAGGGGGGATGTGTCGATTTTGGAAGGTCCATAGGAAAGGAGTGGTCATAGCCTAGCCTCCCAGCCTGTTGCAAAAGGTGACGAGCGACGTTTGACCCATGGTGGAGAGGGTGCGCGTGTATAGCATGCGAAAAGCAACTGAGAGTCGAAAGGCCATTAGCCGGCTTTTTATGTCGACCAGGCTTGTCCTCCATCGTCAGTGGTAACTGAGGACCCCAGGTCGCAGCCAGTGTTTTCCGTCCCAGAAAAAGGACCGAAGCACTTCTGGAGCTGTTGAAGCAAGGCCGCTGGAGGATGCAGCACGAAGAACTGTGCCATAAGGTAGAGGCACCAAGTGTGTTGATGACAAAGACCCTTCCACGATATGACAGTTGTGTGATCAGACCTTTCCATTTTTGCAGTTTACCTCAACAAACTCAAGCAGACAGCCCAATTTTTTGCTACTGTGGTATTATTACTAAGAACACTCCAAGGTATTTCACACCATCATTGGCCCATGACAGTGGAGCAGGAAGTCTTGGCGCCAAGTAGCACAACGGACCGAGCCAAAGGGCGCTCGTTTGTTCAATTTACTTTGGCTGAAGAAGCTTTTCAAATAAGGACAAACAATAACGAACGATGTTAACGTCATTGATATCTTGTACGAATACACATACGTCATCGGCGTATGCAGTACCTTGATGGGCCGTTCAAGCTGGGACAATAACTAACCCCTGTTAGTCTACAGCGCAAAGAAACCATAGGGGTTCGATGGAGAGAGCATAAAGCAACCCGAAGAGGGAACCTTGTCTAATATTCCCTTGTTAATAGACAAAGGTGCAACAAGTTCATTGTTTATCTTAAGCACACTCTTAATATTATTGTATAGTATTTTTAATATAAGAGATGAAGGTTGAACCAAGTCCAAACCGCTCAGTACTTCGAAAAGGTACGCATGGTCAACATGGTCAAAGGCTTTCTCCTGATCAAGGAGAAGAAGTCCTAAATCTTTAGAGGTTTCTTGCCACGTTCAATGATGTCTCTCACAAGGGAGATGTTGTCATAAATGGAACGTTTTGGGACACAGTAACATTGTTGTCTTTCTTTCAACAACGAGGATAATAAGGAGTAAGTTGCGATGCAGGGCTTTGAAAATATCTTATAGTCCGTACATAACAGGGGAGTAGGAGCCAATTTTTCAATACTCAGCATGTCTCCTTTTTTGGGATGAGGGTAAGAAGAGCTCGTCGGCAACTCGAGGTAGCTCTCCAAGCTGGCAGCTTGCGATTTCAAGGTCTTAATGAGTTCTGGACCCAATAAGTGCCAAAACTTATTGTAAAAATTTGGTTGTAAGTCCATCCAATCCAGGTGCTTTCCCAATGGCAAGGCAGTGCAGGGCAGTGCCAAGTTCATCCAAAGTAAATGGGTCTTTCCAGTTGGGAACGCCCATCTGCACACAACACTGGCAGGCCTACGGAGATCGAGGTGACAACGGACAGGATTTATTTGTTCCATTGAATATATTTTCGAAAAGTATTCTTCACGAAAGTTTGATTTCTGATTGTGTAAAGTGAATGCGTGAATCTGCCAATCGCAGCTGAGAAAGCTGTTTACTGGGAAGACGTTTCTCTAAGGAAAAGAAGTATTGTGGTACGTCTGCTCATTCAGGTGTCGCACCCTCATCCGAACTAAGGCACCCACGTGCATTCCTCTCGGTTATTTCCTTAATAGGACTGTTTCTCTCAGTTAAGGTTTTTTGTATGTTACTATATTTTGTCCGATGACTCGTTGGAGTTGTAAAATCTCTAACTGTAATATTTTCTTAACTTCATGTTGAGCGCTTGTTTGAGAAAAACGATACTGTTGACAGAACCCTTTAATTTGGGTTTTTACTAATCCACCATATCAACGGGTTAATGAAACAGCTTAGTTTCTGTTCTAGGAGACCGTCCAGAAGGATTCAAAGGCCTGAATGAAGTGAAGGTTTTTCTAGTAAAACGTTATTGAATTTCCAGTGAGAGCTCCCTGGACATGATTTAGAGAGTTGAATAAAGACTCGAGCTAGGAATGGTCAGAGAAACCAGAAGGCACGATATCGGATTTATAAAACTCCATGTAATAAATGAGAATTTACATAGATGCGATCAAGCCTCGCAAGTGAGATGTGGTTGTTAAAACACGACACCATGTATAAGACCGATCAGAAGGGTGCTGCACGCGCAAAATATCATGGAGATTATATTCGCAATGAGTGTTTGCAAAAAGTTTTGCGGTAATGGTTGGGTGTTCGGCCCGTTCCGGTCAAATGAAGCATTAACAGTACAGTTAAAATCGCCACATAATTAGACAAGTCTGCAATATCAGTGTTTGCAGGAGTTTTCTCAGTTCGGCAAAAAAGGAGATCGCTCGTCATTTTTGCTTGGAGCGTACACATTGAGAATTGTGAACTTGATCTGATTGATAGAGAAGGCACGGAGGCAAAGGTGTCATCAAATAATACTAAATTTAAGGCAGGACGGATGGCAAATGTTTCCCTAAACAAACATGATGCCTGCCTTCGACATGGAGTTGTTACTGAAGAAACATTCCTTGTCCATATATAGTCGCCACTGAGCCTGAACAGATCGGACAGCATGGGTTCTTGTAACAAAGCTATGTCGAGAACCGTTGACCTCTACCAACTGTTTAATTTGGATCTTGCGGAGCGGACTCTCACCACCATTAACATTTATTGTTCCAATCTTGAACTGGCCATGGAGGAAATAATAGTTCTAAAGAAATAACATCAGAAGCGGGATATTGATTAGGATCCTTTTCGCCTTGGCAATCAGTTTTTTTAAGCGGGACAGTGTGTCTGGTGGAAACCGAATAAGTCAGCTTAGGTACGATAGCCTGAGCACACTCAAGGAAGGACGGTAGATCTGGAAAGTATTCCGTCAGGTTTTATATTACGTTTTCTGTATGTATTTTGTAAGAAGAGTCTTATTTGTTCAGGGGGTAGGAACTTTTGACTGGTGAGCTTCTCCACCGTTTCCACCTGACTGTTCCCTGTTTGCTTCCTCCAGGTCAGATCCGTCAGAGTCGGTTTTAGTTTCCGAGTCACACAAGCTTGTACTGTCTGCATATATCGATACTGTCGTCAGTATTGATACAGGTATCTGTACTGGTTACCACGTCTAATATGCTCTTCATTGTGGGAACATCTCCTGGTGAAGTAATGGAATGATCGGGGGAGTTTGATGAACAGAAACACCATCAGCGGATGTAGCGATATCGCTTCCTCGACCGTAACGGTGTTATCGACCTCCAACGGCGGGAGGTATACAGTACTTTGGGGGTCTCTTCGTAAAACATTCCATTTTAACATTTCCTGCGTTTCCAGCTTCACCACTGGATGACTGGGAGGCAGTAACAGGGTTAACATTTTGTTCTGCTTTTCCTGCTGACAGGATTTAGGGTTAACATTGTTTCGCTATTTCCTGCTGACAAGGATTCAGAGGTTAACATTTACCAAAGTGACAAGCGGATCATCACTAGTGCCTGTGTATCACCATCAATGGACTTTCCAAATAGGAGAGTTTTTAACAAGTGAAACAGTTTTCTTCATGCAATAACAGGTAAAGTGGTCTGTAGAGGGAGACGTCTCTGTCCTCACCGGCAGTAGGCCTGAACTTGTTGGTGTAGTACCGGGGTCTATTCCGGGTCCATTCCGGGTCCATTCCGGGTAGGCCTTGTAGAGTGACGTCAGTTAACAACTGCAGGAACATTACCGACAGAATTCCTCGTTTGTAAATGTCCTTTCTTCTGGGTTAAATCGACCATCAGTAAAGTCTTTCTCTTTCTTGATGAAACGATGGTGAAACCATCCCAACATTCGTTTTGCTGTTTAGAATCGGCTGAGGAGGCCTGGGCCTTATTACGACACTGGATTCGCTTCCTTCACAGTCGAGGAAGAAAGAAGAAGAAGACGTATCTCTGTTGACGAGGTTTGTTTCATCGTTTGAACGAGTTGACTTTGGGCAAGTCATTTCAAGTGTCCGAAATTACACATTCGAAAACATTTTCAGGGTGTCAGTGGTTACGTACATTGGTAATATCATGATTATCATTTTTTGAGTTTTAAAACGATGTTCAAAGGTTCTTTCAGCGTTAGAGGGAGGAAGCACCACATAGCTTGTCTCCGAAAAGACATCACATGCTTCGGTCCGATCGTCCTGGCTACGTAAAGGTTAATATGGTATCTGAGAAACCACAGAACCATAACGAGATAATTCGGAGATTAGCGTCTGTTCTTCAGAAAAGGAGGAGCGTTGAGATGACCTTCACGGCCGGGTGTCCAGAGGGGAGACGAGCACGAATGTCGTCATCTGTGATAGTCCGGTCGATACATTTCATGAAACCAGTTCTGTCTCAAGCCACACGAAGATTACCACACGTTTGTTCATTCGCGAGGCTGCACGAACTTTGTCAGTACCGGCCTAGTTTCCCGGTAGCGACTAACGGATTCCTCGACGGCTGGACGCGTTTCGTCGGTGCGACACAAGACGATCGGCCAATGTTTTCGTGTTATGCCCTCCCTAGCGCTCGGCCCTCACCTGGATCGTTTCCTCCTACGTGTGTTTTCCCTTGGAATCTGTTCGTTTGCTCGTATTTCAATAAAAAATACATGCCGAATACGGGAATAGAAGGCGATCATACATTTTAGGGAAAGAACGAAGAGTAGGGGAGGAGGGCGATTACCGGTCTCGTGGCAGTACACTAAAATAACGCCGCCGATCAGATTCCAACACGGAACTAACACATCCAGCTCACGTCGCCTAGGATAAGAAACCGATCACGTTGAGTGCCCGAGAGAATATTGGGCCCCGCATAACTAAAGCTATCCATCCCGTAAGCTGTGGCTCTTCCTCTTCCTCTCCACTCGGGGAAAAGGTCTATGCGAGGAGACACGAGACAGGGGGATGGGGATGGGGTAGGGAAGAGATGAATCCGAAGGCAAACCGTGAATATAAAACAACGGGGACAGATGGGCAGTGGTGTGGGGTGAACAAGACATTAGACGACGGACGAAACACGGTGAGCGTCATCCTGTGTGCCACCGCGACGCGCAGCGACGTCGAGGCGTCGTATCGTAGATCATACGCGAAGATAGTCGCTGACGGGAAGGGCATATGATACGAAGTACATAGGGAGCGAAGAAGGTAAGAGGGCGGTGAGGCGAAGCAGCCGGGAGGGTGCAAGAGGGGAGGGGAGGGCGAGGGTGGGAGCACAAATAACGATGCGTAGAAAGGAACAAAGAAGGAGAGGCTAAAAACGATGGGTGTAGATCGATAAGGTCGGATGGAAAGGTCGAAAAACAGGGCAGATCAAAGCATCCGACACTAAACGCGTTCAATGAATCACGTATCGGACCGGACTATCGAACAGTGGGCGACGACACCATGAACTACTCTACTCGGTAGCTCGACTCACCAACACGCCAGTCAGTGGGGACAGGGAGAAGAGTCAGAGACAGAGAGGAAGGAAGCAGAGAGAGAGCGAGAAGATAGGAGAGGGGAGCAGAAGGGGAGGGAGAGGAAAGAGGAGAAGAGACTTTGACTTTTGAAGCTCTTTTATTATAAAAAAGAAAACCCAACCAAACCATGTGAATCCGCTACCATATGACTTGTATACATGGTACCCGTTGGCTGCTGCATAGGCTCATGTGAGCCATACTCTATATATTGGAAGAGATATAACTTATAAGTATTCTACTGAGCAGTTGTAACTCTTTACATCGCAACAAAACACCCGTCAATGCCATCACATTCCTTCAAATACAATGGACCTCGCTCCATATTCAAGTGTAAAAGCCGCTGCTCTCACGTTGTATCCGCGCAGAAATCAATTCCTTTGTAGCAGACAAAGTACAATTCCCAGTTCTACACTTGTCTATTCCCCTTTTCAGGGTGATCTTATAAATAGCCAGAGACTATTGCAATACCCTAGTAGGAAATTAAGTCCAGCATCACAGGTTTTTTAGCAGTGGTACATGCACATGCTCATACGACAAAAGAATCAAAGAAAAACTCAACTATTTAACATTTGCAAATAAAATTACGTTGAAGGAACTAGAAAGAGAGGGTGTTAATCTCTTACTAGGTTGTTCGAGATGATGCATTGCGTCATCAGTAGTCATTACTCAACATCTATTACAGAAAGGATTATACATTAAAACACACGCGAGCATAATAACTACATGGAAGCAGTCGAGGCTTGTGTAAGGCGCGAGGGAGCCCTGGAAAATAGGCTTACGTCTCGGGACGAACAGTTCTATAGATTGCTCCGGTCTTCGTACCTCCTGCAGCGTGTCGGAAAGTTTCGTATAACATATAGCTTGTTATGTCGCGAGACTTGGAGTGGAGGATGTCGCTCTCGCCTGGTTAAGCGCACTGATCCAATCGCATTATACCTTTCTGTATACGAGTTCTTTAAACCTAGTGACGAGATTAATTACTAGAAAATACTCCCAGACAAGTTTATCCAATTGTTTTACCTTCCCATACATGGAATCATCGCACCGGTATTCTTTCACAGACTTCGTGGAGAACAGACCAAGTTTGCCTTTAATCCCGCAGGTGATTAGAAGAGCTCTGGGAAGTAATTATGGACTGAGGAGTCGTACATGCTTCCAACATCAAACCACTTGACCCGACTCAACCAATGTTAGTGGTATATTTACTAAAACGTTCTGTGACGTAAACTGTCATTTTTGTTGATTACTGTTTGTTCAACATTGTCGAACTTGATCGCGCAACCCATATTTGAGATGACACGCGAACTGTCAGGTAGTTGCACAATTGTCTTCGAAGAGGAAGCTCCATTACAGGTCCCGTACTTTTTGTGCTCACATTCCCAAATCGTAAAGACTATGCATTCAGAATGACTGCTGAGTGGACTATCTTAGAGAACAAAGGATGGTGAAGTAGTGGGCTCATAGTAATAAACATTTTCTAGCATCATAGAGACTCCATCGCTGTGAAACTCCTAGGCATTAGCCACACTATGAAAGGTCCTTAGATTGAAAATACAGGCGCATGCTGGTCCTCTCGACCTGCCTTTGGAGATCTTTATAGAGAGAAAAGTAATGACAGGTAGTCGTATGTTCATCGTTCCATCTTGCTCCGTTCTGAGCTACTGTGCTGCTGTTTGTGAGAGCGACTTCGCCACTGGTGCGATACGCACTAACTATAGCAGTGAGGAACGCTTTATTAGTCGCGACAGTCTGACCAAGGCATTAGTCGAGTCGCGTTTGGATGATGCGCAGCAGCTCTTGACCACCTTCGTCAGGCTCGTCGGGGCTCCCTGACGCACAGCACATCTGGCTTGAGCCAATGAACTCCGGGCCATCCTCCTCGGAAAAAAATTATCAGCTAAACCTATCTGAATCGTTGAGCAACTAAAAATCACTAGGAGGTTAGGACGGGCAATGATTGATACATAGTTTTAGTTGGAGACCAACCAGGTTAGTTATGATAGTCACCGGATTTTAAAACCGGATGCATGACGTGGTAGCATTCCTTCCCACTGCCAGTATTCCTGTTTTCGTCATAATCTTGGATCTTCAGGTAAGCATCACTCAATTTCTACTTTTATCGATAATTTTAGTATCTCACAAAAAAGGAGACGAATATGTGAACCCTTCTCTTCCACATATAGGCATTCCCTCTTTGATAGTGTTGGCAAGCAGGTAGAAGTGTGATCGTTTACACGAAGTGATCTCGAGAGAAGGGGATTAGAGGACAAGCCAAAGCGTGAAACTTATTCTCAATTTTACACCTGCGGGCAGACTGATGGCGTGCAATCGAAAGAATCTAGGTCGGTAAGATTCCTGGCAAGAGCAATCGAGATACTTCAGTCACCATCCTGGCTGGTTTGGATAACGCGAGACACAACCAAGTCAATCTCAGAGAGAGCTGAAATAACAAATTCTAGAGTTGTCCGCTAAGGAACTCTCCCTGCATGGAATGCCTCGGACAGAGTCCACGATAAGAGGCGTTACACCCAGACGCCAGTTAGTTACGAGACAATGCCCTGAGGCAGACAAGCCCCCGGCTGAACGGATGCCCAGCTGAGAAAGGGGAAAGGATATCCGATCAACCAAACTATTATTTTAACTTGTTAGTAGAACAATGAATTTGCGGGTATCATACCAACTAATTTTGATTAGGACCCCAGATAATGGAGATTACTTACCGCCTAAACCCAACCCTAATTAAGAGTGAAGAAGACTTGTCCAGCCACTAAAATCAAGATCTACCTATCAATACGTTTGCTTCCTGATCCGAGGATGATGGTAAACCAAAACATGAGAAGTTGATCAGTTAGGTTCACCCATGCTGTCAGTCTCTCACTCCAGTTGAATCTACTATTACCTCCATACTATGTGAATGCACATCAGGAGAACACATACGATACGGTCTTCGTCTCCAATACACGAAAGAAGATGACTCTGTTATATAAGCGAGTTCGCAAAACGGATGAAGAAAACTGTTCACTTGTTAAAACTTCCTATGACGTCCATTGATGGTGATCACAGGCCCGTGATGACCTGCTGTCATCTTGTAATATGTTAACCCTGCCCTGTCAGCAGTGAAATAGACGAAACAAATGTTACCTAAATCCTTGTCACAGAAATAGCGAACAATGTTTAACCTGTTTTACTGCTCCCGTCCATCACGTGGTGAAGCGGAAACGCAGGAAAGTTAAATGGATGTTTCGAGAAGACCCCCAGTACTGTTACTCCACGCTAGTTGGAGGCGATAACAGTTTATTGCGGTCGAGGGAAGCGATATTGCTACATCCTGAGGGTTCTGTTCACAACTCCCCCGTATCATTTCCATTACTTCACCAGGAGATGTCCCAAATGGAAAGCATATTAGCGGGTTAACCAGTACAGATCCTGGTATATCCTGACGACGTACGGATTGGCAGGACAGTACAAGCTTGTGTGCTCGAATACTACCGCTCTGACGAATCGCCTGGAGGAAGCAAGGGGAAAGTCAGGTGGAAACGTGTGAGAAGCTCCAGTCAAGTCCTACCCCTAATCAAATAAGACTCTTCTTAAAAAATACATACAGAAAACGTAATTAACTGAACTGGAATACTTCAATCTACGTCCTTCTTGGGGTGCTGACGGCATCGTACGTAAGCCTGATTATTCTGTTTCCACAGACAACACTGTCCACCGCTTAAAAACTGATTGCCAAGGCGAAAAGGGATCATTTATATTACCCTCGATTTATCTTAGAAACTATTATTTTCCTCATGGCAGTTTCAAGATGGAACATAAAATGTTAACTGGTGGTGAGAGTCCGCTCCGCAAATCCAAATTAAACAGTTGGTAGAGGTCACGGTTCGACAAGCTTTGTAGCAAGACACCCTGCTGTCCGATCTGTTCAGGCTCAGTGGCGACTATATCTGGACCAAGGACATCGTTCTTAGTAACAACTCCATCGAAAGGCAGGCATCATGTTTGTCTAGGGAAACATTTTCCCCGTCCTGCCTTAAGATTTATGAAGTATTAGATGGAACCTTGCCTCGTGACCTTCTCTATCGATCAGATAAGTCACAATTCTTCTTCT
>CM068960.1:108789404-108839336 GCA_035128595.1 Eptatretus atami
TGGGGGGAAGGGGGGGGATTTAAGGATCGCCCAAGATGCCGTTGCTTCACAAGGTCCCGCCAAGACTATGGGAGGTTATGAAACTGAGAAAGGACATCTACGCCCGACTACCCGAGCACTACCGGCGCTCTCTCGAGCCCAAAGTTCCCCAAGCGGTGCACTGGGTTCCCAAGAAGGAAAGTCTCCGTGTGAACCCGCAGACAGGTCAGAGAGAGCGGGTACAGAACGTACCCGTCCCTGTGCACCACCCACCCGAATCTCAAGTGGGTCTCTGGGGTGGAGAGGGTGTTGTACACGGCTTCAAGTACACTAAACATAACAAGGTGGGTCTGCGTAACATAAACATAACAAAACATGATAACAAGTGGTGCCAGGCACAACAAATCCCGCCCATTTAAGGCATAAAGTTATTTTGGGGATCAAATTTAAATTTGATACATCCTTAACCTGAATGTTGATTATAAGGAACATTTTAGTCTTAGTTTGAAGTCAATTCAACCATTTTTGACGAAGTTATGACCGTAAAATGATTTTGACCTCTCAAGGCCGCGTAAGGTCAAAGGTCATGGTGTCAAATGAAAGCCAATAAAGGACTTGATATATGTCTTCCATAGTAAACACGCATATTCCTAACCTTTTAAAATTTATAATGGAAAATTTGTAATTTTGACCGATGACCATGACCCCCAAAATTTCGGACCCTACCGATCTTCACAAATATGCATTTTTCACTATAGGAATGGGTAGGATTATAAGTGACAAATAGAATAAGGTTCACTATAAGCTTAGTTTGAAGTAAATCAGATCATTTTTGACGAAGTTATGAGCGAAAAACGATTTTGATCTTTTCGTGACCTTGACCTTGACCTTTGATCCAATTGGACCCAAAAGTTAATGGGGTCGTCCAAGGTTCATTGCCCACCTGTGGATTAAATTTGATAGTGTTTGCTAAAGCCGTTTTGCCGTAAAGTTGCTAACAGACAGACAAACAAACAAACAAACCGGACGATTACAATATCCCGCTCCCTCCCTCCTGGGGGCGGGATAACAACAACATAACAAGGTAAACTAAACAACTCGTGGGGTCTGCGACGTGGCTCGTCAGTTTGCAACGGCATTATAATATTGTATGCCGTGACGTCACTGGTTACTTGTTCATATCAGGATTTCGTTAAATTCCTTCGAGATGACTATAGCTAACTGACTATTCAAAGTTGAACTTCGTTTACAGTTTCGTTTGACTCTTCCGGTGTTTCGAAGCAATAAACTGCAACAGCAGCTCGTTTGACCTTGCACAGATCTACGCTACATGTTTTATAATAAATAATGGAAAAAAGAAAAGAAAAAAAAAGAGCAATCAGAGATTGCAGACCCTTGGCAGGACTTGTTTTGGGTTCCTTCTGATGACTGTTGTGTGTTTGTGTGCAGGTGTGTTATCTATCTATAATTCCAGCAATCTCTGTGTGTCTGTCTGTTTGTCTGTCTGTGACCGCTGTTTCTCGACAACCACTGGTCTGATCTAATTGAAAACTTGACAGGTTATATTACTGGGGACCTGAGGATGTGCCTTTTCAAGGTTTGATATTAATCGGACAAGTGGTTCCCAAGTTCTGGCCATTTATTTACCAAACCAATGACAGGACACGTTGCTGCATAGGCGTGGCCGTTGGGGAAGAGATCCTCAGTTACCAATGGCAGGAACACGTTGCTTGGCGTTTTGCACCCACAGTATCTATCTTCTATCTATAATTCCAGCAATCTCTGTTTGTTTGCCTTTTCAAGTTTGAAATTAATCGGACAAGTGGTTCCAAGTTATGACCAAGTTGAGTGCGTTCCCCATTACGGGTTACAACGTACGGACTTCCGGATAGTGATGACTTGCTGTATTTTAATAATTTCTCGATTTCTTATGTGCATTTATCGATAAACACAATGCCCCAATACAGTCATTGTTTATGAGAGCGAAGAAACGGCCTGTGTGGTTGTTTGAAAGTTGTTGTTTTTTTGCACGTACGGCCACGCACTAGTATAATTAATGAGACATAACTGGAACTGCCACTTTATAAGGAAAGCTGCTGGCAGTGATGACCGGGTACCAAGACGTCCCGCTTTGATGCAACCCCGCTTTGATCGGGCACCTGACCCTGACCCATGACGTTTATTCATTATTCAATTGAATTCAGAATGGGATTAATAATAATCCCATTCCAGAAAAAATAAATTCCAATCAAATGGAAGACCGAATAGGTACAGTCCTGCATTAGTCATTATAAGGAACCCAAAGATGGAGTCATCAGAAGGAACCTGGATAGGATTTGGATTTCAGCTGCTACTCCTCTACCCTCAAACCCATCCAGGTACAGCCACCTGAGCCTTATTTTTAAAAAAACAAACCAAAAAAAAAAACCCACATCAAATAAATTAAATAATTCTGGCTGCCAGACCATGTGTCCAATCAGGTTGAAATTTATAACATATATTTCCCATCACTACTGGATCATAATTGTGAAGTTTCACGTTGATCAATGAAGCGGTTCAAGAGAGAGAATTAAAAAAAGATTTTCACTCAATCCAATATGGCTACCAGACCATGTGACCTATCAATTATTCGTAAATACCCTGGTATCCCCAAGGCTTGGGGAACATTTGTGTGAAGTTTCCCCTCAAACTGTCCAGCCATTCTGGAGGAGCATTGTATCGGTTTTAGGGTAAATCCAATATGGCTGCCAAACCATGTGACCTATAACGTCACGTGTGGACGTTTTGTTCCTCGTGGATAGGCGGTCATACGTGCAAAGTTTCGCCTCGATCTGTTCAGCCATTTCAGAGAAGATTTTTGAAGGTTTTAAAAATGTATTTATTTATTTTAAACAATATGGCTGCCAAACCACGTGACTGATGATGTCGATTTTTTTTTTCTGTGGACCAATTTATCCCTAGATGAACGTCAAATTTTTTTCATATTGATCAGATGTAGCGTTCTATGTATGCAATTATGAAATTATGAAAAAAAAAATCACACTTATTCCCCATGAGGAGTACTTACCATGTGCCCGGTTTCAATTTTTTCCTTTGGTGCAGTTTTGGAGATGCAGAGGTCCAAAGGTTTCCCTTTTTTCCAACATGGCTGCCATACCACGTGACCTATGATGTCATTATCATTAAAACATTCTCCATGAGTCGTCTCTCCTGTGGTGAAAATTTTGTCAATCCGACAAGCGGCTGCAGAGATAAACACTCACGTTCCGTGCGGACAGACAAATGGACCCAAATGCAATACCCTCTCCCTTTGGCGAGGGTAAACATCTCCTTTCCTCCAGATCACACCCATTAGTCGGATCGATGTGGCTGTGCTGCGAACCCACATGCCTTGTGAAGACTACCGTGGGATGTTTTCCCGACACGTGAATGAAGATCTAAATTGTAAGACATCCAGCTAAAAAGTCTCGTCCGAAGTATCACGTGCTCTCGAGCCACATCCAGACTGATCGGCATGCTTGTTCAATGACCGACATGTTGGGAATGTACCTGAACAGAAGTGTTTAGTACTCGTAGTATTATTATTTTGTTGTTGTTGTTGTTGAATGGCCTCATGTCCACTTTTTCTGTATGATGCAACATGGCACGACTCAAGTCGACCAGTTTTTTGACAGGCGCTGGTCGACGATGTGGCAACTCGACATCCCAATGGAAGTCAAGGCAATCGCCGTCTTGAGATTGTGCTGCAAGTATCACCATCCTTGATATGCTGTCTGTTAAATCGCAAGTGGGTTATTACTACTGCCTACTCTTACTACGTCAACCGACTTAATTATTCCCACTTTCTCGTGGGATCGATCAGAGAACGTTTTCAGCCCATCTTTTACCGACCGACTGACTGGCTAGGCCTAACATTCAACTGAAGCTTATTTGGGCATGAATTTGTTCATTTTGCCAGAGATAACTAGCCTACTCTTTGTGAAAAAACACCGTGGGATCTTTAACATCTACCAATTGAAGGCTTGTACCAACTCGGTGCTAGCAGAGAGGACGACACCCAGCTTCGTGTACATTCGAGGGACTGCATCCTTTGTGATGCAACGCCCTACTCGTGAAACATCGGAAAACACCTGCTTTGTTAAATAAAATGACAAGCTGGTGAAGTGTAAGTGGTAAAGACAAGATGAGAGCTGCAGGAAAATGCTTAATGAAACTAGAGTGCATAAAAAAACCTCACCTTAAGCAGTCTTGAGAAAAGAAAAGAAAAAGGACATTGGAGGAGTCTGCGAGAAGCAAATGTGATTGGTCAGGATGGCGTAAGATGTTGTAATATTTTGTCCAAGTCCTGCTAAACTGATGGGTACTGCCGTCGATGCAGCGTCTTTTACACCAACTTATTTAACACGGTCCATTCGTTCTTCGTGCCTGTTGTTTGTGTCCTTTATGACATCCTTAAAAACAGTAGGTTTCCTAATTCTTTGAGCTCCGAAGGTTAATCATGACAAAACTTTCTAGGATCAGATTTTTGACCACAATGCACCTAAATAGGGGGTTTTGAACAATCATGAGGATGTCATTTGGTCTGTTATTTTTGTGTTACACTCCCTAGTTAATTTCTTTACTACAGCTTGCTCCTTTACATCCTTTAGACCCTTTAGATAGACGTCTGCACCCTTTAGACCCCTTCACACCGATTTACACTCTATTGAGACCTCTAGACCTTCAACCCTTTCGACACTTTTCAGACATATAGACCTTTCAAGACCCTTTGGACACTTTAGACCCCTTACACCCTTTACACCATTGAGAAACCAAAGACCCCTTAAACACATTAGACTCCTTTAGGACCCTCAAGACACTTTAGACCCCTTAGAAAATCGAAAAACAATCACCAAAAATATTTTTTGATCTTTTTCTTGCACCATCCGTGTTGCATCACAAGTTGCAATGACGAATCAAAACTGATGTTGAAAAGTGAAACTGAATCTACTGATCGATGGATCACGGAATGGGAAACCAGAATAAAGTGTTGTGAGAAATACCGAATGTAAATTGCCGAAAGCAAAGCTATGGGGAGTACAGAGAGGGGGTGGGTTGGGGTTGAAGAAGCATGTGGATAGGGATAGGTGCCTGGATGTAGTCGATTGCCATAAAAGAACTTTGGTGATCTTTGGTCATGCAGTGGGCCCAAAACGTACCTAAATTCGTTTCCCAGCCAAGCTTCCATAATATCACCCTCACTCTCAAGCAGTACTTCAGATGTACAAACAAGCATAGATTGGAAATGTTAGCTGGTAGAATGGAAGGAGGTTGCCAAGGTTACTGGCTCCACCCACTACGATATCTGCTCACTGAATTTTTACACTGAATTCCTGTTTCTACCAATACACAATGTAAAAAAAATTGCTCATTTGTGGTGAGACATCTACAAACCCATTAGAGATGGGTACCCTGCTTGTTTATTATGTTTTTTGAGTAATATATTTGAAGATGTAATGGAGCAATAAAGTGTGTACGTGTTTTTAAGTAAAGGTAAACATAGTTTGTATATGTTGGTATGGTTTTAAGAAATCCAGATTTTTCTAATTGAAATGATTCCTTCATTTGTTGATGCACAAGTGCCGTCGGAATTAGTTTATAAAAGCAAAATTACCAGACTCTGGAGCAATGTGGTTGCAACGTCTGGTCTGAGTTTGGGAAGTCAGTGATGGTTCGAACCCGACCCTAGCTGAGTCATACCAAACACTTTAAAAACGGTACGTTCTGGTCCTTGCTTGATGCTCAGCATTTGGAAGATAGATCAACGACAAACCCCATTGATTGGCATCCCATGGGGTGGGGGAGGAGGGAGGGTTGGAAGAGAAAAACTGTCACAGGATTGTATTGCTGATTGGTCACTTTCCTCAATTGGCTGTGTTTTTCTGAAGCCAAGTCTTGTGTTATCTAATGTCTCTCTGCATAACTCGTCGTTGGTGCATGCAAGGTAGAACTCAGTCATTAGACTTAACGGTTGAGTTGATTAAAGTTGACTTGAGTTGTGCTTTGTCACGTTGTGTGAAACAGTTGGCATAATGCCACCCTTCGATTTGATCATGAAACCTATCGATGAACAATTCGGAGCACCAACATTTGAGGTACGATGTTTGTTTCTGTAATTTCATTTTTCCCGCCTTGCAGAATCGCCCTGTCTTGCGCAAATCTTGGAAGCCACAAGTCTTCAAACGACAGCTATACAGTGAGATCCTTGACTTCACGTTCACAGCGTCAGTTACGATGCGCGTCTTGGACCTCATTGATGAAGCTTATGGCATTGATTTTTACATTCTCAAGGTATCGTCTCGTGCAGTTTGTGGGTTTTGCTTCCATGATTATCAGATTATTTTTGTGGGACTGGTGAGCTGTCTAGCCTTGGTTTGAATCCCAACCTAGCCACAAACTATCATTCCGGTGTTTCACAAGCAGGTTGATTCATCAATGTCTGAGCTGTCCCTCAGATGGACATTAGACTGAGTGTTCCGTCCGCTGGATTTAGTTGGTGGATGTCAAAGACCCCACGGTGTCCTTCGCAAAGAGTAATTGAGCTATCGCCGGCACCCTAAACAAATTACAAATTTATGCCTAACCTACAGGAGGCACAACATCAGCGGCACAGCCACGCACCCCCAGCAATGATGAAAACCAGCAACCACATACTGCACACGAAATTATTTTTCATTTAAAACTATTTTCCAATCATATATAAACATGATAAAAGTGTTTTGGTTTTGCTTACTGAACCTTGCATTTGTATTTACTACCTCCGCCACTGAAGGTGGACAGAGGTTATATTTTCACCCCTGTCTGTTTGTCTTTCTGTCTGTGAACAAGATATCTCAAAAAGTTGTGGACGGATTCGGACGAAACTTGATGGACAGGTTGGGTGTGTGGCAAGGACGAATTGATTGGATTTTGGTGAAGATACAAATCCCGATCAGGATATGAGATTTTTAAATTCTCATAAGTGATTCTTCACCATTGTGAAGTGCAGTCAAAAACTCCATAAAGCACAATACCTCAAAAAGTTGTGGATGGACTATGACAAAATTTGGGGTATGAGTTGGTTAGACAACAAGAGCAAACTAATTAGATTTTGGTTAAGGTCAGCAGATCTGGCCTATTAGTGGAATACAAACATGAACTGTTCAGCCTGGTGGAGGTATGCGCTCTACCAAGTGCCGTTCTCGTTGTAAATGTGAACACATTATTACATCATACAATATTTCAATTGGAACATGTGTTCTTTGCTTAGACTCCAAAAGAAGACCTGAATTCAAAGTTGGGCATGGACTTGAAGAGAGCCATGCTTCTGAGGCTAGCGAGAAAGGACACGCATATGTACCCGAATGACCCTGAAAAAGGAGAACTTATCTACAATAAGTACAAGGTACGTGTTGCTGTTTTTAACGGTTTAGGAAAATGGTTTCTGCATAATCTGTATGTTATTATGATCTCAGTCATTAGTTCCTTAACAATGCACACTGTTATAATAAATTTAGGTGATGACGATATCACGTGCTCGATAGTGTATCAGAGCAGCACCAATTCGCAGACAATAATTTCCCACCTTTCCACGAGGTGTTAAGAATGTCTTCACAATAAGTTCTGTTTAATCAACTTTGCTTACACAAAATAAGTAGATATAGTCATATATGCTACTTTAATTAAACTATCATCATCAATATACCTTATCAATATAACTGTCATCATCAATATGCCTGGTGTTGGCTTAATAGTTAGGGTGGTGGGCTTGGGATTCTAGGGTCCTGAGTTCAAATCCCACTCAGCTGTTGAATTAATACCAGGTGGGGTTGACTCTACCTGTCATCCTTCCGAGGTCGGCAAAATGAGTGCCAGCGTGCTGGTATTCTGTGTCGGAGTGGCGACCCATCCAGGATTGTGTCCAATAGCCAAGGAGACTGCTTAGGCAGCACCAATGCTCTGTACAGAGTATGGTCCCAATGGATGGATGGATCAATATACCAAACTCTTTCGAGCATTGGTGCTTCCAAAGCAGTTTTTTGATAAGTGTTATGGGTTGTTTGCCATTGCCTTCCCAGCATTGAATCTGGGCAGGATTTGGAATTTGTTCAGGGTGCTGGAGACAGCTCACCTGGTCTTTATGAAAGACATTGTGGGATCTTTGATGTCCACCAACTAATGCCAGCAGATAGGACCCCTAGTTTGACGTCCATCCAAAGGACGGCACACATCGAAGTGGCGTCCTACCTGTGAAACACCAGGATGACAGTTTATAGCTGGGCCGAGATTCAAGCTCAGGCTAGACCGATCAAAGACGAGTACACACACCTCTCGGCCATCCTGCCAGCTCCACTTTAACCATACAATTATTTACAACCGTGTTTTACTCTTCCATTTAAAAATGTTATCCTGGTAATTTAATTTCAAGATTTGGAGAAAATGTGCCTCTGTTCGCACTGTTTTATGGACACCGATCTAAAGATATACATATGTCTTAATAACCCTATTTTTCGGTAGCAATATATTTGCCAGTTAAACCTGTATACGAAATAAAATCACTAAATGTGGGTTCATGTTATAAAAAAATTGAGTCTTTATCCCCACGCTTAAAGAAACAAAAAATGGGGGAATATTGCAATCGGGTCTGTCTGTCTATCTGTCACGCTATCTCCTAAACGGTTGTGCAGAAATTCACCCAACTTGTTCTTTGTGAATTATGATCACCATATGGTAAGAAGGTGCGAGGGCAGTATCATTTTTAGCCCTGCCCCGTAGGGCCCTGGGGTGAGGTCAAAAACCAAAAATAGAAACCTTGTTTATGCAATCACCATTGGGGGACACATGAAATATATAACACTTGTCTACACTGTTGTCTGTCTGCACTCAAAAAATGGGATGCTGTGCTGCGATTTGAGTGATCCTGCATCTGTACTTCTCGAACGACTCTCAACATGACCGCCATATTGTCATGGAATAGAGAGACACTGTGACTATCACAGGATGCGTAATTTGGAATTTGACCAGGCTGCTGGTACACGATGGTCTCTTATTTTTAAAAGGTGTTCTGGTCTATTTGACTTTCGTGAGCACGAGCAAGTCGGGCGTTTGATATGTTGTAAAGAAATTAGAGTAACAAGTCTCCAATAATTATCTGGGAGGTATACAAGATGAAATATTTTTCTTACTTGTCACTTGCACAAGAGTGAGTGGAAAAGTATTTCCCTCCCCCCTCCCAATAGTTGTTTCCTTTCCAGAATTCCTCCTGCGGTGTTCAATAATGGGGTTGTTTGCCTGACACACTGGCCATGACCATACGCTGTCACTTTCAGGAGTTTGTCATCCCCGAAGAAGAAGCAGAGTGGGTTGGTTTGAGTCTGGTGGAAGCTGTTGAGAAACAAAGGCAGCTCGAAAAGAAGGTACACCGTCTAAAATGTTTATTTGATTTCACCAAAAATAAATTTTTTTTTTCAACAAAATAACCTCTACATCGTATGCGATACTGCTTGCATCGTGTTGCTGTTTCTCAGGACCCGGAGCCATTGTTTAAGGTGTACATGAAGGAACTGGTTGAAAAGTTACCTGAGAACAAACTCGATGAAGGACTCGACAACAAAAACTGATTGTGAAGTGGTGAAAAAAAACCCAACAACTTTTGACACCTCACTTGCACGCAGTATTGACATGAAAAGTTTGAATGACACGTTCATTGGCAGATACTCTTTTCAAACTTTTCTTATCGACTCTTACCATCCTTGAGCAAATGTTGTTTTTTTTCTGCCCCCCTCATTCATTTTGGGGATTGTTCATGAAGAGGAATTTTGCCTGCAAGAGAGAAAAATACCCTTGTGGTCAGTCATACTGTTGTCATGTAGTAAAATCTAAAAAAAAATTAAGTCATACCAAGTGTAGAAATTTGTAATCGGTTCATGGTGCCGGTGGTTGCTCGCCTACTCTTTACGAAGGACACAGTGGGATCTTTAATGTGCACCATTGAATGCTAGCGGATTCACGTCCATTCGAGGGACGGCACACACATTGATGAAATGACGGGGTGACAGTTTACTGTTGAGCCGAGATTCGAACCCAGGTTAGATAGCTGAGAGATGAGTGTGTGAGTCATCATATTAACATGGCAAATGCTTAATTGGATAAAGACTAGACCAGAGAAGTGATCAGCTCTCTGCCAGGAATGCAGATCGCTCAAAATCTATTTAAAAAAATAAAAAAAGCCTCCAGAAGCTTGCATCCCCTTGACTTGCATCCATGTATTATTAACCCTTTTGTGCATAATAAATTGAAAAGCTCAGTCATGTTTATGAAGACATTGTTGTCATGTAGTATTTCTCCATAATAAAGTTTTGGATCAAAAGGCCGGAATAAATGAACAAATAATTGGCCGTGTCCTTGTACATGGTTTAAATGATGGGATTCTTGTTTACAGAATAGCGACTCGATTTTTAAATATTGTAAAACAACAACATTCCATTGAAATGTCCATGAAGGTCTGCAATCATTTTAAGAGTGCTTAAGTGATTAAACACCCTTTTCAAATGCATTTTGTGAAGGTAGAGAAGAATCTTTTTCCTTTTTTTTCTGATAACAGTCACAATTATTCCCACGTTCCCAAGTCTTTCATGAACTGGCTGTCCAAACTTGAGGGTCGACAGAGAAGAACAACACGGGTTTGAAATAAATATGTTGAAAATCGGTGATTTCAATTCCAGGAGTTTTAAATAAACCAAGCGATCTATCAAATGCACTCTGCAACAGTCAAAGCCAAAGTAGATATGAAACAATTTTGTAATGATTAAAGAAGGAACATCAAATTATATAATGAAGCCTTCGTTCTAATTAACAAACTCGTACACAGGACAAATGGTATGAATGCCTCTCCAACTATAAACCGAAATGTACAATTTCGTGGATTTTAAACAACAGTTGTTACCAGCCAACAGGATGTCTTCCAGCAAGAAGAGTGCCAGAGTCCCCTGCCTCTGGCAGTTTTAGCACATTTTATTTATGAATGATCTTACTCCCAGAGCCTATAAAAGTCGAAAACTTTGGAATATCACTTCATGATATTGTGTTGGTGTTGGTTGGTTTTTGTTGGTACGGTCCCTTTGCAAGGCTTACAATCCTGAACGTGTCAGTGCTCTGACGCAGGACATTCTGCTCAAGGTGCAGAAATTTGTAATTTTTTGAGAGAGCCTGCGATAAATAATTAGTCTCCTCTTCACGAATGACACCGTGTGATATTTAATGTCCACCAACTAATACGGGTCAACGAGACACCCAGTTGTACGTCCATCCGAGGGACGGCACCACGCATTGATGAATCCACCCTGAATGTGAAACACCGGGATGATAGTTCATAGTTGGTTCGGGGTTTGAACCCAGGCAAGACGTGCGTGATGCTTCATTCTCAAGGGTTCTTGGTGTCGTAAAATGAGGGCTGACAGGATGGTCTAGAGATAATGTACTTCTGCGGTTAGTTACCTGGACGTACACACATTTGCCTCTAAGCTGTCTAGCCTGTGTTTGAATCCCGACCCAGCTATAAACTTTCATCCCGGTGTTTCACAGGGAGGGTGATTCATCAATGTGTGTGCCGTCCCTCGGATCGACGTTAAACATGTGTCCTGTCTGCTGCCATTAGTTGGTGAACATGAAAGACCCCATTGTGTCCTTCGGGAAGGGTTGGCGAGATGTTGCCGGCGACCTGAACAAATTACAACTTCCTGCCATAATTACTGCTGGGAAGACGATGCTAAACCACCCAGTATAACCCTTGCTCAGGAATCTGCTTCGGCAGCACCGATGCTCTGTGAGGAGTATGGTACATTCGAGCGGGGTGTCGTAAAATAATAAAATTGTAAAGCAAGTAACCAATTTACTTGGAGCAAAAAAATTGTCTGTTTATTCATAAAGACACCTGTGCCTGTTTTAATAGTCTGTTGTTCCAGGTTTGGAGAAGAAGTGGGAAATGGGAGCTTAAAGTTCCACAGAATCAGAAAAAAACATTTTTTTTTTGGGGGGGGGGGGGGAGGCCAATCGGGTGTACAGGGGTGATATTAATTGAGTGGAAGCAGGATTATAAATGGCCCAGTTTTACTACCAGAAAGAATTGGCCTAACACACTTCCACAAGCCCCAATGTGATGACCACATCGTTGTGCCACCTGTGGACATTGTACGACCAGTACAACGCCGACATAAATGTCACACAGGGGAAAAAATGATGACTGCACTATCTTATATCATAATACGCTTATTCTGTTTGTTTATCTCTCAGATGATTTTTACTTAAATTACTCGACCAGGCACTAAAAACTCCATTTCATTAAAAAGGTTTTTGTCCAAGGAGTTAGGGTTGTATCTTGTTTTTTAGATCCTCGTGGAGGATCTCGAAGTCTTACTCACGTTGTTGTTCTTCAAATCTTCTTCTTGGTGGACTTTTTGTTTCACAGCCCTCCAGTTTTCATCGAAAATTCCTGAAACTTGGCATAGATATGTAAAAATACCCTGCGCAGACAGTAACCATCTCCGATTTTGAAAATTCCTCCTAGAAAAAAAGTTATGCGTCAAAATATCTCCGCTAATGGAATCGCCTAAAAATTATCTCCGAAACTAGGCAAGCTTTTTGAATTCTGTTTGCGGAATCGAACAGGGCATTAGCAGAGATGAATTACCACACATATGATACATCACTATGACGTCATATCTATTTTATGACGTCATTCCTATTTTTTGACATTTTTTTGTTTACAACCCAGAGTTTCATCGGATCTTCGTGAAACTTGCCATGTATATGCAGAAAGCCCACGCGCAGCAGTAACCATCTCCGATTTTGCAAATTCTTCCGAGAAAAAAAGTTGACGTCATAATATCGCCGCTAATGGAAATCGCCTATACCATTATCTCCGAAACTAGGCAAGCTTTTTGAATTTTGTTTGCGGGAATCAAGCGGGCATTAGCACAGATAATTTATCGCAAACCTGATACATCACAATGACGTCATATTCGTTTTTATGACGTCATCATTAAGAGGACGAGGATCTTAGCTCATTTGAGCTTGTTTTTTCCGTTAAGAATGACTTTATTTGATTTTTTAAAAATAATTTACCTTACTTAACCGCTCTTTTTACTGAAGAATCACAAGGTGATGGAACATCGTGAAATTGTTTTAAACAGCTTTTTAAATTTACTTTTAATGTTATTCTTAACCAATAAGAACAGGGACTTTCTTTAGAACCGGACTAAAGGGGAGGGAAGGACAGAGTGATGGGATGGGAGGGTGCAGAGAGTTGGAGAGGGAGGTTGAGGCATTGGAGGGAGGAGGTGCAGACCTGGGGTGGGAGGGAAAGAGTGGAGGACTTGAAGAAGAAAGGGGGAGGAGAGGAGAAGAGTTGGGATTGGGAGCAGAGTGGGGACAGGGTTGGGAGAGAGGAGTCATATCCTCGGAGGGTGAGTTGAGTTGGGGTGGGGTTGAGGACTTGGGTTGGGAGGGGTAAGGAATTGATGATTTGATGGAGAATGTAGGAGGGAAGACAGAAAGTTGGGATTGGGGGGAGGGGCAGCAAGGGGACACATAATTAGGGGAGGGGGGTTGAGGCTTTGGTGGGGGGGGGGGGGGGGGGAGGTGAGGACTTTTAGAAATTTGGAAAGAAAGGTTTTTGGGTTTGGGAAGGGGAAGTTGAGGACTTCAAGTCACACATTGCATGATGCGGAATTTCCACAAGGTCCCTGCTAGTTTAAAAATAACACCCAAATTGGAAAACAAACTCCTTTTTTTTACGTTCTTGGAAAACTTTACTTGGCTTTGATATGTTTATCATGGGAGGAAAGTGTGTTAAAGTTTACATTTTAAAGAAAGTGTTTAAGAAAAAAAAATCTTCACTCTTCTATGAGCCTAGACTTTGTATACAAACCAAGTGTACGGAACATAAGGAGTGAATACACTCAAACTGAATAAAAAGGATGTTGAGATATTAAATGATGTAATTCTAACTATTACGTATACATTCATCATGTACTACTCAAACTATGGTGTGTCACCCTCACCACTTAAAAAAATATCTGTCGGTTTGTCATTAAATGAAATGTTAAGGTGATCGTGTGCATGCTGACAGGATATATACAGTGTGCACATTGACGTAAGCTGTCCAGTTTGGGTTCGAATCTTGGTGCAGCTATAAATTGTCATCCTGGTTTTTCACAAGCCAACAAGTGTGCTGTTGAATTAACACTAGGTGGGTTGATTCAGCCTGTCATCCTTCTGAGATCGGCGAAATGAGTACCAACTCACTGGTAACAAGGGCCACTGCATCAGTGGCCACCCAGAAAGAAATGATGCAGCCAAGCAGCCACAGGCTACATACGAATAAATAGATGAATAAATGTGGGATCGGTGTTGTAGCCTCACCAAGAAATCCACCGGGTCTTGAGGCCGGTCGTTGCACAACTCAATCAGGCCTCTCGTGAGTGTGGGCATGATGTGTTGAGATAAGTACTTTTGCACGGATGCAGTCTCCTTTATAAGAACCTCCATCTCCAGCCTTTTGGCCTCATCCAATGCAGACTTCTGCAACAATGCAAGGAACATCCCGTATGCACTGAGGTTCCTTGTATAAAGTAACACAATGTATCGCATCAGTTCTTATCCAAGCACAACAAATTATTTACTCACCCACTCTTTCAGGTGGCGAGCCCGTTCGACCGCCTCCTGCGTTTCCAATTCTGTCAATCTCTTTCTCTCTGCTTCCTCCTGCTCCAGCTGTTTCTGCACAGCGCAACGCTCAATGTCATCCATCTCCTCCTCTGTTAGCCCAAAGTTGTGTGGCTTCCCCACAGTTTTGATGATGTCGTTGAGCACGAGTAGATACTCTGGGTCGTCGTCGATGCTAACGTCTGATTTCCATGAAATGGAAAGTAAGGTCATTATTTTAGATTTTCAAAATGATATGAACAATCATTTGAATGAAATTATTTGATCGTCAATCGCTTGTGGAAATCGTAACAGAAGGATGTTTTTAAAAAACAGGGTTACTTACAGTTAAGCCCCAAATTATTCATACCCTTACCAAATTGGAGTATTTTGAATCGTGTTATTTGAGGAATGAGTTTCTTCTGGCTTAAGTTACATAAGAATGTGACAAACAGCTGAAAGAATCACTGCAAGAGACATTTCAAGAAATACATTGTTTCGGGGTATTTTATTGATAGATTTACCAAAAAATGTCATGTCCAGATATTCATACCTTGTTAGATCAGTTCAAAGTCACATTCAGTAATCAATGGAAAGCCTCTGTTTGTGATTACAGCCTCCAAACGGTTTTATACTTGCTCACAAGGTTTTTGCATGTCTCTACAGGGATTTTGGCCCACTCCTCCTTCGCGAAGGTCTCCAGGTCTTTGAGGTTGGAAGGCTTCTTGCCATCACTCCGGTCTTGAGCTCCCTCCACAGATTCTCGATTGGGTTGAGGTCTGGACTTTGGCTTGGCCACTCTAGAACGTCTACATCATTATCCCGAACCATTTCTTGACTGACTTGGCGTGTGTTTTGGATCGTTGTCCTGCTGATACGTCCAATGCTCCCCGAGGTGAAGTTTCTCTGCGGACTGTTTGATGTTTTCCTCAAGGATCTTGATGTACTGCTCCTTTTTCTGATCCATCCACTTTGACGAGATTGCCGGCCACTGGCTGAGAAACATCCCCAAAGCATTATGCTCCGCCTCCATGCTTGATGGTCGGGACTGTGTTCTTAGGGTTATGCTTCACCTTTCTTTCGCCAAACGAAAGCAACATCTCTGTGCCCAAAAGCTCCATTTTCATCTCATCCGACCACAGAACTGAGGACAAAAGCTTGGATCTTTGTCCAGGTGAGCTTTTGCAAAGGCAAGACAGCCTTTCTGTGCCTGGGATGGAGGAGTGGAGTCTTTCTTGTCGGCGTCCATGGAGACCCCCTTGTGCAACGTCCGCTGGAGTGTCTGCCTTGATATCTAGGTCCCAGACTCGCAAGGTTGTTCAGGAGAGCCTTAATAGTGATCCGTGGATTGTTGTTGCCTCTCGCCATACTTTTCTTGCCAGACGAGGCGACACCTTTGGCTTCCGACCACGTCCTTCAATGTTTTTTTACAGTGTGGAACTCCTTGTACTTCCTAATTATGCTTTGTCTGGTGGCAACTGGCACTCGGAACTGCTTCGAAATAGCTTTGTAGCCTTTCCCTCCTTGTGAGCATCACAATGCACAACCGAAGGTCCTCACTGACTTCTTTCTTCTTCGCCATGCTGACAATGCCTGAGAATGATTGCATCAGCTCCCTTAATTTATAGTCTAAAAGCAGAGTGTGTTGTTCTGTAACATTCCTCACTGTACATTCAACAGACCACATTTGAATGCATTCAGATTGTATGCACACATCTTGAATAATCGCATAACATTATAAAGAATATTAGGAATATCAAAAGCATGTGCTTATCACAAACATTGGCCTCATTCTGAGACTTGGTATGGGGTATGAATATTTTGGACAGGCATAAAAAACAGAAAAAATCTTAACATTTCTATTGTTATGCTAATAATGTTGAGCCAAAATATATGTGGATTTGTACATGCCAACTAATGTCCTTGGGTGAAGTGAAAGTTCCACCACTCCAGCTTGTAGGTATGAGATAAATGCAAAACTCTCAGATCTTTCATTGGGTATGAATAATTTTGGGCTTAACTGTATATCGATTATGATATGATTGCAATGAAAAACCTGATGGAATGACAAACTTACTATGATGTTCAATCTGACTGTCGTGTTCATCAAAGTAACCGAGTGTGTCATTTGGACTGCTGATGCTACGGTAGTTGTTAAGCCTTCGCAAGAAGCCACCCTCTGTGTTATGAGTGTTGGCCACAATCGACTCGGGCAGGTTCATGACACGATTCCGCAAGTACTCATCGGGTGCGGCAAGGTACAGCACGAGGCCTGTGGAGGCAAGCAACAGTTTAACAGTGGGTTGAATAACTTAACAATGTTTTGGAAGATCGCTAAGTTATAAAAATAAGAGTTATGCCACATGCCAGTGGAATTATTAAGTGATCCAAAAATGGAATTGCACTGCTGGCAGGGAGCTCCAGTTTTATAGAAGAAACAAGGAAGCGACCCGAAAATACAGCACCTCAAATGATGTTACATGACAAACAATCGTTTCCTTATCGATGGAATATGAGCTGTTCATCAAGAAGTACAAATAATAAAACCGAATTTCCAAACAAGATTCTGATTGTTTTTTTAATTTCGCTTTTAGGTTCCCGAAGTAATTGGAGTGCAATCCCGATTAAATCCTGGTGGTCAAAATTGCGTGGGTCATACAGGTGGTGGACAAAAAAAAATGGAGACGCCAATGTATTGTCACTTAATAGGGTGTTGGGCCACCACATGTGGCCAGTATGACCTGTGTTGTGCCATGGCATTGAGTCCACCAGCGGCTGGAATTCTGCAGGAGGGATGCGGCACCATTCTTCCGCGAGAAAGTCAATCAACTCACACCTGTTTGAAGGAGGTGGAAAACGCTGTCTCAGGCTTCGTTCCAGAATATTCCATAAATGCTCGATTGGGTTCAGATCTGGTGACTGAGAAGGCTATGACATGTGGATAACATCAGTGTCACACTCATCAAACCAATGGGTGACCACACGTGCTCTGTGGATGGGGGCATTGGGGGAGTCTCCTCTTGCAACCATGTGAGCCATAATTATTGCCAACCAAGTCACATGCAACCAAGTGAGCCTGTGCAGCATTTTTATACATGACCCTAAGCATGCTGGGATGTTAAATGCTTAACACCCGGACCACCACACCTGTGTGGAAACTGTTGCTTGGTGTCCATCATTTACCCAGGTGTTTCCATTTTTTTTGTCCACTACCTGGACATAGTTGGTGTTTGCAGCTTCTATTGAATAGGAAGATAACTCTGCTAAGTGTTTTTACCTCCCCCACCAAAGGTGGACGGAGGTTATTTTTTCATCCCTATTTGTCTGTTTGTCTCTCTGTCTGTCTGTGAGCACAATATCTCAAAAAGTTATGGACAGATTCGGACGAAATTTGGTGGACAGGTTAGGAGTGTGACAAGCACTAATTGATTCGATTTGGGTGAAAATCTGGATTTGGATACTATAATTTTAAAAGTGATTCTTCACCATTGAATACCGGGCGTAGTGGTGTGCGCCTGTAATCCGGCTACTCGGAGGCTTGGGTTGGAGGATCGCTTGAGGACGGGAGCTCTGCACTGGGCCGCGCTATGAGAGGGTGTAGGGCAGCCCGGAATCTTGGCGAAACCCAATCCTTATCCCTGTGTCGTAAGAGGCGACCAGGGTTGCGTCAGGAAGGGCATCCGGCGTAAAACCTATGCCAAATCAGTATGCGGATCATAACGGATGATCCGCTGTGGCGACCCCTAACGGGAGCAGCCGAAAGACGAACAACAACATTCTTCACCATTGAGAGATGGGACCAAAAACGATATATAGCACGATATTTCAAAAAGTTGTGGACGGATTATGACAAAACTTGGTGGATGAGGGACGCACGTGACAAGAAGAAGCCAATTCGATTATGGTTAAGATCTGGATGCAGATCTGGATACAGATCTGGCCTATCAGTGAAATTGAAAACGTAAACTGCTTGGCCTGGTGGATGCATGCGTTCTGCAGGTGCCATTTCAGTTTATCTGATGATATAATATCCACATTTTTGCTGCCTGTTGCTTTTGTGAAAAGAGGGTAAAACACTCAATTCAGCACTAGAATCCACTAAAAACCTGGTAACTGTTGCCTTGTCGATTATGTGGAAAAAGCGACTGGATGTATCACTGCCAGACTGATTTGTCACCGTTAGTTGCTGGCATTGGAATTTCCCTGTTCCGAAGGGCGGGACTGTGATGAGCATGTACTGATGCATTTGTGATCCTTTTCTCCATGCTTCCAATGGTACCAGCACATCTGTTCAGCATGTTGGTGTTCGCTTGAGCTGGGATTGTGTCCTCTTGATTGACTTCTAGATGGACCATGCCCCAGGCTTCCACTCCTCTCTCTTTCCACCTGTACAGTAGTTGTGTCGTGAGAGTTTGTTCTTGTCTGGTCAAGTTCTCAACCTGGGTGGAAAAGGTGCAGACTTGGTCTGGTTGAGGTGCAAGTTGCTGTTGAGCTTTCAGAACAGCTCCTATGTGCGTCATGGAGGATGAAGTAGAAGAGACTTCCATGATCTTGTTGGTGAGATCCACAAGTTGTTTGATGTCGACAGCTTCTTTAGTTGAGGCCAAGATCAGTTGGACATTGGTGGGAAGTCTTTGGAGAAACAGTTGTTTTAAGATGGTATTCTCCAATGTATTGTCAGCTGTCTCATCCACATAATTTATTTTGCTCTGAAGCTGAGGTACGTCTGATGACCTCAGCCTTCATTTTGGTATAAAGTTCCGAGGCTGGAGGAGCAACTATGAGGTCCCTCACTTCTAACACTATTTCTGGCTGGAGAGATCCAACAACATAAGTGAAGCATGTATCCTGGGTGGTGACATGCCTCGTCAGGAACTGCGCTTCAACTTCAACAAACCACAATGGAGGTGGTTCGTGCTTCAACTTCGCCAGTCATCCACACACAAAAAAACATTCAGAACGATTGCTTGAAAACTATGGACAAAAATCGTGTGACAAACAGACACTACAGACCAACATACTTGGCAAAATTATTTCGCCAAGTAACAAACAAACAGGCACACAGACTGGCGTGAAAACATAAGCTCTGTCCACCTTTGGTGATGGAGGTAATTATGTAAATAATCTGTTGTTTCCAAAAGTTGTACTCTTCATGTTCAGCATGCTGTAACATAATTAGATAAAACTCGAATGACCGTCTGCATATAAAGCATTCCTGTTAAAACGTTCATACATCACGTCTTACATGGGAGTATAGATTTTTCTCTTTTCTCTCCATCTTGATCTTCAGCTGTTAGAAACATCACAACACAGTATATGCAATGTGAGGTTGTTTTTTTTAATCACAATGTATTAACAGACAATGCAACGAATGAGAGAAACAACTGACCGATAAAAAGCTCTTTGGCTTGGGCGTAGGTCTTGGGGAAACCATCAAGAACAAAACCTTGCTTCTGACATGGCATGGACTGAAGCTTTTCTTTAACTAATCGTACCAAATGGCGGTCTAACAATCGCCCTGTGAAGGTAAAGAAAAACACTTCATAAAGTGACCTTTTAAAACAGAAACATATGTACATGCCTCAAAAATATAAACTAAAAGTTAAAAAAAAAACAAGGAAGTGTGTCAAATCCTCACTTTTCAAAGGTGACCTTAAATTGTTGCTTGTGTTTCTTTGAAGATGCAGGACTAACAATCAGTCCCAGTGCTGTTAATAACTCAGAATGACAAGACTATTATTCGTATATATCTAGCAAATGTGTATTTCACTGGAATTTGCTTCCGAATGTAGTCCACTGACTGTATCATGATGATACCCAATGTCCAGTACTGTGCAGTGGCTAAGCCATTGATGCAGTACACCTTCCACCGCTCCCAACTCCACTCCTTGTTGCGACGGGTATAAACATGTAGGGAATTTGGAATTTCCCTGCAGTGTTAGATCAAACACCTACTCTTTTCAAAAGGTACTCAATCCACTAAATATGTTTCATGCATCCAGTTTTAATGCAGAAAAGCAGCTTAATGGCAGATACCCTTTGTCCAAAGAAAAGAATGCTTAGGAACTCAGAGCATGTGAGGACATTTCCAAAGGTTTTGCGTATGACCGTGCCGAACTCCACGCAACTTTTCAAATGTCATTGTGCGAGGTAGCTACACTGAAATTTCTTGCTTATAAGCAGTAATATATAGGTGCTGTTGACATGTTTTTCCTCTGTGGACATACGTGTATTAAAAAAAAATAATAATCATGTTCTGTTGGGAAACCCTCCTTGGGAGAGTTGCCAGCTGACGATGAAGGTTTTGGGGGAACATTCTCTTTGTTTGATCTGCAGGAATGAAGATTAGGGGAAAAAAAATCTACACAGAAAATAAAGTTTTAAACAGTTTTTTAAAAATTGGTCATTTGTAGAAAACCATTCCTAACTAGTCCTGGTTGATAATATCATGGGATCACCAGGAAGAAAAAATATGTTTTCAATGAATATGCAACATCAATATCGATCAATTTGGAGGCAAAAACAAAGAGGAAATTGTCATTTGACAGAATTGGCCAGGAAGATTAAAAAAACACATAAGAAATCTACACTATTATAAATGAACAGGAAACAAACACATGCATATGTGGGAAACATTATGCACCCAGATCAGGAATCAAACCCTGGTTTTCTGGTAAATCATACCAATCATACCAATGTGCTGCCATCTGGGCTATCTGGGTGACCCTGCTTGCTCTGCACACAATTCTCCCACATATGGAGATGTCACTCTCTTTCTCCCACTGCTTCTGGGACACTACCAACCATTGGAGCAGTGAGGAATCTCATGGTCCATGAGAGGGTCTTCCCCCCGTGGGGGGAACAATTCCATGTCCGCTATTATTCACCACAGGGGGCGTATACAATTATATTATACTGGCTTACCAGAGGACCTGGTTCGATTCCTGGTTTGGGTGCATAATTTTTCCCACACACACATATGTTGGTTTCATGTTCATTTATAATTGTATTTTTTTTGGAACAAGCTTTGATGGCGATACCACGGTTCGATACCACGGTTTCTGCGTGCTGTATTAAAATGCTGTTTTAACTAACCCCATTTTGTTCAATCCTGTAATACCCCCCCCCCCTTCTCCACAAGTGACACTAACCCCTATATATAGTTTGAGAGAGGGAGGGAGACAGAAAGAGGGAGAGAGGGAGACAAGAGGGAAAGGTCCATAGGGACTAATCGGCACTCTGACTGTGACCGCGCTGCCCTGACAAATCCGGGCAGCAGGCAAGAATGGTGGAAGATTTGGCACCAAACTTGTGTTGGGTGTACAACCGCTGCAAAGAGGCGTCCCCAATAGTTGCAGGCATTGGAGTTGAGCAGCTTGATGGTGGAGTGGGTAAAGTCTTGTTGGATTCCCCTCACTGCTGTGAACCCAATTCCCATAGATGCTCGGCAGAAATTTCTCCACCCTGCAGCACAGAGACCTCATCTGTCCATAATTTTCTCCAAACCACAGTGACGTTCATTGGCAAGTTGACACAAATGTCCCCAAATAGCTGACTGGCCCTATTTAATTCTGTCACATCGCAGACAGGTTGATTGTCTCACTGTCTTCTACCACCTCCTTTCTGATCTTTCACCCTCTGCCTCTGCCCTTTTTGTGCCCTGTCCTTCACCTCCTCACCCCACCCCTCCTTCACCAGATTTCTGCAGGGCACACACAATCTGCTAGTAACCCCCTTCCAGTGAAATTCCCAAAGTCCAGACTCACTGCTCACCGCCACTCATTCGCTCCTCTTTTCTCTTGTCTGTGGAACCAACTTCCACATTCTCTTCAATCTCATTCTTCAATCTCGAGCTTCAAGACGGTTGTTCCAGAGCATCTCAGGTCATTTCCCAATATATAACCATGATCTTTCCTACATTCATTAACCCTCTCCAAGCCCACCACTTTCCAAGTTTCCAGGTTATCGGGTTTCCTCTGCTCCCTCACCCTCCTCTTGGTTTTTTTTCTTTGTTCATTTCCACTTCAGTGACATGAGAGTTTTTACCTTTATTCACAAATGCAACAGGTGGTGAGGAAGGGCTTTTACAGAAGATCCAGAATTGGGTGGAGGAAGTAAAGGATCAGCTTGGTAATCTAAGAGAAGATAAGGCTCGCGGCCTCCGGGTCCAGATAATATGCAACCGAGAGTATTGATGGAGTGGCTGAGCAGGTAAGCGAGATGTTAACGGATATTTTTCAATCGTTCCCTGGAGTCAGGACAGGTACTGGAAGATTGGAGAGTAGCAAATGTAACACCATTATTTAAGAAAGGAACCAGAGAAGAATTGGGAAAGTATAGACCTGTTAGTTTGACTTCAGTTGTGGGGAAGGTGTTGGAGACATTAATTAGGGACCAGATGAGGAACCATTTAAATAAATACAAACTAATTAAAGGTAGTCAGCATGGGTTTACCAAAGGTAGTTCCTGTCTACAAATCTTTAGGGTTCTATGAAGCAGTTCTGATTGGGTGGATGAGGGAGAGGCAGTGGACATCGTATATCTAGACTTTAAGAGGCTTTGATAAGGTACCACATCGAGGTTGTTAGCCAAAGTGAGGGCTTGTGAGTGGCTGGTCAGGTAGCTAATTGGATTGCAAACTGGCTTAGTGATAGGAAGCAAAGAGTGGCTGTGAGTGGGAGGATGTCTCACTGGGAGGATGTAAGTGGTGAGCTACCTCAGGGATCAGTACTTGGACCATGACTATTCATTATTTACATCAACGATTTAATATATGGGGTGAAGAGTAAGCGTTCCAATTTGCAGATGACCACAAATCTTGGAGGTAAAGTGTATAGCAGAGGGGGTGGTGAACAGATACAGAAGAGTAGTGATGTAACTTGCATAGAGTGGGCAAAGATTGGCAGATGGAATTTAACGCTGAGCAAGTGTAAGGTTTGGGGATGGAAAAGAACAATGAAAATAGAGATTACAGGATGCAAGGGGTCATTTTGGAGCGTGTCACACAGGAGAAGGATCTGGGGGTGGTAATAGATACAGGAGGTAAAGCAGGCAGCACAGTGCCAGGCAGCTATAAGTAAAGCAAATAGTGTTTTTGGTTGTTTTCGGAGGGGGATCATTATAAATCAATAGAGGTGGTGTTAACATTGTACAGGAATTTAGTGAGGGCCACATCTAGAATATTGTGTGTAGTTCTGGTCATCACAATTCAGGAAGGACATAGATGCCATAGAGAGGGTTCAGGCAGGGCTACCAGATTGATTCCGGCCCTAGCTAGACTCAGTTATGAGGAGCGGCTGAAGGAGACAGGGAGAAAGGAAGTGGTTACGAGGAGATATGATAGAGATGTTTTAGAAATGAAAGGTATGGATAATAAGTGCAGATGAATATAATTATTCAACGAGTAGACAGTGATAGGACGGGGCCATAGCCTGAGAGTAAAGAAGAGGAGAGTTAAGACAGTAGCAAGGCAGGGGACTTTTACTCAGAGAGTAGTTAATGCATGGAGATGGCCTCCCTGGAAGACAGTGGCAGAAGAAAAAGTAGATAAGTTTAAATTAGAATTAGACAGGTACTTGGAAGTTATGGACATGGAGGGGTATGGGGATGTTCATAAGACTTTTAGGTAGTTTGAGCATTGAATGGGTGATTGTGTGCATGTGTACGGAGTGCTGTTGGTGGAGGTCTCATCAAGGGGGGTTGTGTGGTTGATGTTGTGTGTTTTTAATAAGACCATGCCCCTCCCTGATGGGGAAGAAACAAAAAAACGACAAAAACTGCAAAAACAAACAAACAAAAAAAAAAATAATAATAAATATTTATTTCATTAATTAAAAACATTTTTTTGTATTTTCTTCCTTGATCTTGTGTTGATAAATTAGGATGGTGTTCGCGCAGGCATGATAACTGAATGGCCTCCACCGTTAGATTTCCTTGTAAATCTTGTAAATTACCTCCATCACTGAAGGTGAAGGAAATTGTTTTCACCCTTTCTGTCTGTTTGTGCACAGGATATCTCAAAAAGTTTGTGACGGATCCGGATGAAATTTTGTGGACAGGTTCGGAGTGTGACAGAGACGAACTGATTCGATTTTGGTGAATATCCGGATCCGGATCCGACAACTAGAATTTAAAAAGTGATTCTTCACCATTGTGAGCTCAGGCCAAAAACGATATATAACATGATATCTCAAAAGGTAGTGGACGGATTCAGATGAAACTTGGTGGACACGTTGGGTGTTTCACAAGGACGAATTGCTTCAATTTTGGTGAAGATCCGAATCCAGATCTGGATAAGAGAATTATTTAATTTTTAAAGTGATTCTTCACCATTGATCGGGTCAAAATGATATATAGCACGATATCTCAAAAAGTCGTGGACGGATTCGGATAAAACTTGGTGGACATGTTGGATGTGTGACAAGGAAGAATTGATTCAATTTTAGTGAAGCTCTGGATTCGGATCCAACTACTAGAATTTTTCAAGTGATTCTTTACCATTGAGTCATTGGGCCAAAAACAATATATCGCACAATATCTCAAAAAGTTTTGACGGATTCGGACGAAACTTTGTGGACACGTTGCGTGTGTTGCAAGGACTAACTGATTCGATTTTGGCGAAGATCCAAGTCCGGATCTGGATCCGAGAATTATTTAATTTTCAAAGTGATTCTTCACCATTGTGAGATAGGGTCAAAACGATATGTAGCAAGATATCTCAAAAAGTTGTGGACGGATTCAGATGAAACTTGGTGGACTTGTTGGGTGTGTGACAATGGAGAACTGATTATATTTTCGTGAAGATCCGAATCCGGATCAGACTACTAGAATTTTTCAAGTGATTCTTCACCATTGAGTGATTGGGCCAAAAACAATATATCGCACAATATCTCAAAAAGTTTGGACGGATTCGGACGAAACTTTGTGGACACGTTGCGTGTGTTACAAGGACTAACTGATTCGATTTTGGAGAAGATCCAAGTCCGGATCTGGATACGAGAATTATTTAATTTTCAAAGTGATTCTTCACCATTGAGAGATCGGGTCAAAACGATATGTAGCATGATATCTCAAAAAGTCGTGGACGGATTCAGATAAAACTTGGTGGACATGTTGAGTGTGTGACAATGGAGAACTGATTAGATTTTGGTGAAGATCCGAATCCGGATCCGACTACTAGAAATTTTTAAGTGATTCTTCATCATTGAGAGATAGTGCTAAACCGATATATAGCACGATATCTCAAAAAATTTGGACGGATTCGGATGAAACTTGGTGGACAGGTTGGGTGTGTACCAAGGACGAATTGATTCGATTTTGGTGAAGATCCGAATCCGGATCTGGATACGATAATTATTTAATTTTTAAAGTGATTCTTCACCATTGAGTGATCGGGCCAAAAACGATGTCGTACTGTATAGCATGATATTTCAAACATGTATTGGGCCCGATATGTTCTCGTGGATCAGGCATTACGTGGCGGAGGTATGCGCTCTACCGAGTGCCCTTCTACTTTTCGTTGTTATGTCGTGGTCCATTCTGTGTTATAATTCCTCCACGAGCCTCGACTCTGGAGACAAAAGAAACACCTCTGTCAAGAGTATGGGCCGGCATCACCACCACAACCAAAGTTCTCAATGTGATGTAATTTACACCACAAAGTGGATTTAAAAAAAAAGAACCACATACCATTATTTTGCTCCATTGATACCTGGATCTCTCCAAGAAGTGTCTCAGCATCTTGTGCACTGAACATCTCTTCCTCTAAAATTTCTTCATCGCCATCCTCTCTTTCTTCATCAATGTGCAAACTCACTTCTTTCTGTGTTTCCATGAATAGGTTAGATTTTTCACTTCAATACGTTTCGTTTTCAGTCACATAATTGAATGAGACTTAAACTACTTTTCACTTATTGATTAAACTATGTTTATGCAATTTAAAACCAGTCAACATAAAATATTTTGTTGTAGAATAATTTAATGTGCAGAAGGAAATCTCAAATCTAACATGAAAATAAAAACAAAGCAACTGTAATTTGCTCCTGGTAGATTAAATTTATGAAAATCACTTGTGACATACTTATTCACTTCCATGCTCCTTTATGTATGCCACCTACCAGTTTCTTAAAACCCTCTCCAATGGCCTCCTTAAGTCTAATGTGGTGCAACCTGTAGTGCTGACAAAGTTTCTGCACTACTGTGGTCTTCCCAACAGCTGGAGGACCGAGGACACACAGGCGTAATGGCTGAACAAGATGGAGGAAAATGGAAGAGGACAAAAAATTAGATGTCACCAATCATGTAAAACATTAAGCTCATGACTGCCCATGTACTGCAGATATCAATTTATATTAAGGACCGTCTATCATTTGGTTTTTTATATTTTTAATGCAGGTATCATACATTTTTCTTGTAGATTGTGGATGGAAGAGCAGAAGAGCAGAAAGAAAGGGGCAAGGATTCAACAGACAAAATCAGGCAAAGGGAAAACAGTTGGAAGGCAACAAATAGATGAACCACAACACCAGCAGAGGAATTACACGAAACTAGTGAGAATATGCACAGTCTCAGCATGTATAGTAAGGTTGGTAGTGGAAATGGAAGAGACCATAAAGTGGCGGTGGGGAGCAGACTCAAAATCCTGTAGGGAAGAGCTCATGATAACGGACACAGAAAGACAAGTGCACAGCAGAGAAAAGAGGAGTTTGAAAAAAATGGAGGTGAACCATGAGTTTACACTTAGGGAGAGTAACAAGGAGAGGGCTTCTGGAATAATGGGTGCAACTTGGATGGGCAGGGGCTCGGTGGAAAGGTGAGAGGTCAGTAGAAGTAAGACCAGAATAAATAATAGACTTATCACATATGGTACAATGCAAATATGGTGGCATTTTGTGACTCCACAACCCCTTTCCTCCCTACCTGTCACATTTCATGCCCCTTCTGTCTCCTCTCCTTATACTTATCACAACCCAACTCTCTGAAGTTTCTCTCCACTCCTCCCACTGCTTGCACCCTTATTTCCATCTCCGATCACCCACAAAGTGCTCTCTTGTTTCTTAATTTTGTCTCCCATTCATATGCAAGAAAGAATTGTCCCCTTCATAAAGGGATGCAATGTTTACGTATTTCACATTGTTTAAACCACATTGCTTAACTAAGCAGTGTAAAAAATGTAAGGAGTTACCGAAAGTCCTCTGGTTTCTTGGTATTCCTTGATGATGAGGTTAATATTCTCAATAAGGCCCCCAATTGCGAACCACTTAATCGTCGTCTTCTTGGAACAAATTCCTTCCATCCGAAGATTAACTGTCAGAATGTCATAGTCCCTCTGCTGCAAGTAAGCATACAAAGTTACTTAACAAGGCTCCTCAACATGCAGAGTTTTTGAAATCATTTTCATCTCAGTGGTTTGTTTGAACATCAGTTAAATGAATGTTTTTTTTTTAACCTCCTGTTTCATTAAAATGGCTTTCGCCTCATGCAGATTTTTTCTGTGTGAATATCTTTTCCAAGGTAATATATCTTTATCTTTTACTTTATTTTATTTATATCTATACATATATAATATATATCTCTATATATCTCTCTCTCTCTCTCTCTCTCTCTCTCTCTCTCTCTCTCTCTCTCTTCTCTCTCTCTGTCTCTGTCTCTGTCTCTGTCTCTGTCTCTGTCTCTCTCTTTCTTTCTCTCTCTTCTCTCTCTCTCTCTCTCTCTCTCTCTCTCTCTCTCTCTCTCTCTCTCTCCTCTCTCTCTCTCTCTCTCTCTCCTCATCCCAACAGCCAGACGAGAAGAGAGAGAGAGAGAGAAGAGAGAGAGAGAGAGAGAGAGAGAGAGAGAGAGGAGAGAGTGTCATGGTGGCTGTGTGCTTGGTGAGCTGTAATCTGCCCTGTTTTTTCGCCTTTTCAATCCCCTTTCGCCTCGTTTTTTCACCTCCTTCCTTTGTTTCCTTCTACGCATCATTATTTGTGCCGCCACCCTCCCCTCTTCGTTAGACCTCGCGCTTCGGCCTTCCCTCGCACCATCGTCACCCACCCCACCCCGCCCATCTGTCCTTGTTATTTCGCGGTTTGCCCTTCGATTCATCTCCTCCCCTCCCCTTCCCTCTGTTTTCTCTCGCATACTTTTTCCCAGAGATAGAGAGAGAAAGAGCCCACAGCTTCTTGTGGATAGCTTTTAGTTGGCGGCCCATCCCGCCCTTCAACTGATCGTTTTTTTTCTTCACTGTAGCTGTGTTTATTTCCTTTGGAAATCTGTCTCGGCTCGTATTTAATTACTGCACGAAGCAATCCCCTCCCCCCCCTACCTAAATATGACTTCGTATTCCCGTTATGCGGCATTTGAAGCATTAACAGGAAAACATGGCGTCGTCTGCGTCCCGCCGACGACGTCAGCGTCGAGGATCTCGTTATCGCTACAGGAAACGTAGTCGGTACTGACAAAGTTCGTGCAGCCTCGCGAATGAACAAACGTGTGGTTATCTTCGTGTCTGAGACAGAACTGGTTCATGAAATTGTATCGACTGGACTATCAACAGATGATGGACATTTCGTGCTCGTCTCCCTCTCGGACACACCGGCCATCAAGGTCATTATCTTGAACGCTCCTCCTTTCCTGAAGAATCAGACGCTGATCTCCAAACTATCTCGTTATGGTTCTGTGGTTTCTCAGATCACCATGTTACCTTTACGTAGCCAGGACGATCGGACGAAGCATGTGATGTCTTTTCGAGAGACAAGCTTATGTGGTGCTTCCTCCTCTAACGCTGAAAGAACCTTGAACATCGTTTTAAAATTCAAAATTGATAATCATGATTACCAAGTACACGTAACCACTGACACCTTGAAATGTTTCGAATGTGGTAATTTCGGACACTTGAAACGATCTTGCGCAAAGGCGACCTCGTCAAATGATGAAACAAACCTGTCAACAAGGATAACGTCTTTTCTTCTTCCTCGACTATGAAGGAAGCAATCCCGTGTCCGGTAATAACGCCCAGGCTCCCAATCCTCCCAGTTCTCCCAGCCTCCCAGTCCTCCCAGTCCAATAGTCCAAACAGCAAAACAAATGTTTGGGATGGTTTCACCATCGTTTCATCAAGGAAGAGAAAGACTTTACCTGATGGTCGTTTAACCCAGAAGAAGGCGGCATTTACAAACGAGGAATCTGTCGGTAATGTTCCTGCAGTTTGACTGACACCATTCTACAAGGCTTACCCGAATGACCGGAATGGACCCGTTATGGAGCCGGAATGGACCCGGAATGGACCCGGTACCTACGGCCAACAAGTTTACCCTACTTGCCGGTGAGGACATAGACGTCTCCCTGCAGAGACTGCTTTACCTGTTATCGCAGTAAACAAAACTGTTTCACTCTGTAAAAACTCTCCTATTGGAAAGTCCATTGACGGTGACACACAGACCACGAGTGATGATCCTGCTGTCACTTTGGTAAATGTTAACCCTGAATCCTTGTCAGCGGGAAATAGCGAAAAAAATGTTAACCCTGTTACTGCTCCAGTCCATCACGTGGTGAAGCTGGAAACGCAGGAAATGTTAAAATGGATGTTTTACGAAAGAGACCCCAAAGTACTGTATACCTCCATGCCGTTGGAGGTCGATAACCGTTACGGTCGAGGGAAGCGATATCGCTACATCCGCTGATGGTGTTTCCGTTTCATCAATTCCCCGATTATTTCCGTTACTTCACCAGGAGATGTTCCCACAATGGAAGAGCACATAGACGTCGCAACTATACAGATCCGTGTATCAATACTGACCACAGTATCGATATGCAGGACAGTGCAAGCTTGTGTGACTCGTAAACTAAAACCGACTCTGACTAATCTGACCTGGAGGAAGCAAACAGGAACAGTCAGGTGGAAACAGTGGAGAAGCTCACCAGACAAGGTCCCACCCCCCTTGAACAAATAAGACTCTTCTTACAAAATACATACAGGAAACGCAATATAAACCTGACGGAATACTTTCCAGATCTACCGTCCTTCCTTGAGTGTGCTCAGGCTATCGTACGTAAGCCTGACTTATTCGGTTTCCACCAGCCACACTGTCACCGCTTAAAAAAATTGATTGCCAAGGAGAAAAGGGATCCTAATCAATTATCCCACTTCTGATCTTATTCTTAGAAGCTATTATTTTCCTCATGGCCAGTTTCAAATTGGAACGAATTGTTAATGGTGGTGGGAGTCCGCTCCACAAGATCCAAATTAAACAGTTGGTGGAGGTCAACGGTCTTGACATAGCTTTGTTACAAGAGACCCTTGCTGTCGCATCTGTGCAGGCTCAGTGGCGACTATTTATGGACAAGAAATGTTTCTTTTGTAACAACTCCTCGTCGAAGGCAGGCATCATGTTTGTCTTCGGGAAACATTTCCATCCGTCCTGCCTTAAATTTATGAGTATTATTGATGGACACCTTGCCTCCGTGACCTTCTCTATCGATCAGGTCAAGTTCACAATTCTCAATGTGTACGCTCCAAGCAAAAATGACGAGCGGATCTCCTTTTTTGCTGAACTGAGAAAATTCCTGCAAACACTGGATTTGCAGACTTGTCTAATTATTGGTGGCGATTTTAACTGTACTGTTAATGCTTCATTTGACCAGAACGGGCCGGAACCCCAACCATGTACCGCAAAACCTTTTGCAAACATCATTGCGAAATATAATCTTCATGATATTTGGCGCGTGCAGCACCCTTCTGATCGGTCTTACACATGGTGTCGTTGTTTAAACAACCACATCTCACTTGCGAGGCTTGATCGCATCGATGTAAATTCTCATTTATTACATGGAGCTTATAAATCCAATATCGTGCCTTCTGGTTTCTCTGACCATCCCTAGCTCGAGTCTTTATTCAACTCTCTAAACCATGTCCAGGGAGCTCTCATTGGAATTCAATAATAGTTTACAAGAAAACCTCAACTTCATTCAGGCCTTTGAATCCTTCTGGACGGCTCTCCTAGAACAAAGTTAAGCTGTTCCGTTAACCCGCTGATATGGTGGGATTTAGTAAAAACCCAAATTAAAGGGTTCTGTCAACAGTATCAGTTTTTCTCAACAAGGGCTGACCATGAAGTAAAAAAATATTACAGTTAGAGATTTTACAACTCCACGGGTCATCAGACAAAATAATAGTAACATACAAAAAACCTTAACTGGAAAACAGTCCTTATTAAAGGAAATAACCGAGAGGAATGCACGTGGTGCCTTAGTTCGGATGAGGGTGCGACACTTGAATGAGGCAGACGTACCAACCAAGTACTTCTTTTCCTTAGAGAAACGTCTTCCAGTAACAGCTTTCTCAGCTGCGATTAGCCAGATTCATCCATTACCTTTACACAATCAGAAATCAAACTTTCGTGAAGGAATACTTTTCGAAAATATATTCAATGGAACAAATAAATCCTGTTAGTGTCGCCTCCGATCTCCGTAGGCCTGCCAGTGTTGTGTGGAGATGGCATTCCCAACTGGAAAGACCCATTACTTGGATGAACTTGGCACTGCCCTGCACGGCCTTGCATTGGGAAAGCACCTGGTTGGATGGACTTACAACCGAATTTTAAGAAGTTTTGGCACTTATTGGTCCAGAACTCATTAACACCTTGAACGCAAGCTGCCAGCTGGAGAGCTACCTCGAGTTCCGACGAGCTCTTCTTACCCTCATCCCCAAAAAGGGAGACTGCTGAGAATTGAAAATTGGCGTCCTATCTCCCTGTTATGTACGGACTATAAGATATTTTCAAAAGCCCTGGCATCGCGACTTACTCCTTATTTATCCTCGTTGTTGAAAGAAGACCAATGTTACTGTGTCCCAAAACGTTCCATTATGACAACATCTCCCTTGTGAGAGACATCATTGAACTGTGCAAGGAAAACCCTAAAATTTAGGACTTCTTCTCCTTGATCAGGAGAAAGCCTTTGACCGTGTTGACCATCGTACCTTTTCGAAGTACTTGAGCGTTTGGACTTGGTTCAACCTTCATCTCTTATATAAAATACATACAATAATATTTCTAGTGTGCTTAAGATAAACAATGAACTTGTTGCACCTTTGTCTGTTAAAGGGGAGTTAGACAAGGTTGCCCTTTTCTGGGTTGCTTTATGCTCTCTCCATCGAAACCCTACTGTTTCTTTCGCTGTAGACTAACAGGGATTTAGTTTGTCCCAGCTTGAACGGCCCATCAAGGTACTGGCATAGCCGATGACGTGTGTGTGTTCGTAAAATATATCAATGACATTAACTCATTCGTTATTGTTTATCCATATTGAAAAGGTTTCTTAGCCAAAGTAAATTGGAACAAAACGAGTGCCCTTTGGCTCGGTCCGTTCTGATACTTGGTGCCAAGACTTCCTGCTCCACTGCATGGGCCAATGATGGTGTGAAATACCTTGGAGTGTTCTTAGGTAATAATACCACAGTAGCAAAGAATTGGGCTGGTCTGCTCGAGTTTGTTGAGGGTAAACTGCAAAAATGGAAAGGTCTGATCACACAACTGTCATATCGTGAAGGTTTGGTCATCAACACACTGGTGGCCTCCACCTTATGGCACAGGTTCTTCGTGCTGCATCCTCCAGCGTGTTGCTTCAACAGCTCCAGAAGTGCTTGTGTCCTTTTTCTGGGATGGAAAAAACTGGCTGCGACCTGGGGTCCTCAATTTACCACTGACGATGGAGGCCAAGGCCTGGTCGACATAAAGAGCCGGCTAATGCCTTTCGACTCTCGGTTGCTCTTCGCATGCAATACACGCGACCCTCTCCACCATGGGTCAACGTCGCTCGTCACTTTTTGCAACAGGCTGGAGGCTAGGCTATGACCATTCTCTTTTCCTGATGGACCTTTCCAAAATTGACACATCCTCCCTCTCTGGTTTCTATCAGAGCATGCTAAATGGTGGCAAGCTCTGACAATAACAAGAGCTACACATTCTTACACGAAACAGATGTTTCTGGAAGACCTTTGTTCTACAACTCTTTTTCCATGATATGCCTGCTGATAGGTTTTATTCAACGCTTACCGACAAGGGCGTTAAATCTGTCCAGATCTTCTCAGCCCAAACGGCAGCTGGATCGGAGCTGATACATTGGCAAGCCTGGTCGGTGTGCGATCCTCTCGAATCGTGGCATGCATATTAGTAGTGTGCTTTGGACATCACACAGCTGCACCTGCTTGGGAGCAAGACCACCAAAGCAATGAACAAAATCACATCGAATACCTTCTCTCTCTACCTTTCCTGAACTCGTATGTGCTTTTTCTCTTGCCAGCCTCTCCTTGTCCCCCTTTTAACGTAGGCTTCAATGGCCTTCCCAAACAAAAGACCTTTATTTGGGTTGTGTAAAATTTATTTCACAACGGCAAAAACAAGCAGAGGTTCGATGGAGAGACCTCTTACCTTGTTGTCCCCTTATTTTCCTAACTGGAAAGGTTTTTATCACCCTCCTGTACCACCACGACATGGCGACCTCCAATGGAGACTAGTACACTGGATCCTTCCTTCTAATCACTTGTTACACCGTTTTTCAAATCTGTTGTAGATGAATGTCCTTTTTGTAAGAAATCTGAAAACCTTTTTCACATCTATGTTGAATGCCAACGGTTGGCACCTTTATTTATTTTACTTCGGAATTGTTTTGTGAGTTTGGTTTGATTTTTAACACTTGTGTGTTCATCTAGGAATGGATATCCCACAAAAAATTCCAATGCTGTGTGCCAATTTCCTGCTTGCTCAGGCAAAGATGGCGTATATAAGTCAAGGAAAAGAAAACTTGATGGTGTTGGAGTAAATGATGAAGATGCTTTGTTTTTGTTCAAAAACTTGTAATAATCTGTTAAATTGGATTTTGCTTTCTTTTCAGTAACTGGAAGATTACCGCAGTTCGAATCAAAATGGTGTATAAATGAAGTTATTTGCAAAGTCCGAGAGGAATGTTTATCCTTTTGTGAAATGTTTTGTATATAATCCACCCGATTCATCCTTTCCTTTCTTCAGAAATTGTTTCTTGTTTTCTAGTTTTCTTTCTTTCTCTGAAATGAAAATGTAACTCCCATTTGGGGGCTTTCTTTTCTATTTTTATAATAAAAAGATACAAAAGTCTCTCTCTCTCTCTCTCTCTCTCTCTCTCTCTCTCTCTCTCTCTCTCTCTCTCTCTCTCTCTCTCTCTCTCTCTCTCTTCTCTCTCTCTCTCTCTCTCTCTCTCCCTCTCGTCTGCCTCAAGGCAGTTTCAGTGCTGCCATAGCAGTCTCGAGGCAAGAATTACACTTGTGGTTTGCCAATGCCTTCAAGCAGTTCCACAACTAGGAATTGTGGGAATTGGCTTCCAGGCTGTCGGTGATAACTCGTCTACTCTTCACTGAAAGACACTGTGGGTGAAGAATTGAACCCAGACTACACAGTTCAAACTCAGGTGTGCTATGTCAGCACCATCCTTGTCAGAACATCTTGCTATAAAGAACATCAGAACAACAGAACATGTCAGAACATCAGAACATCTTGCTTTATTGGTCTGTAATTGGCTATAAAATGCATATTTATGTCACATGCACTTTACAGTCAATCAACGACTCCTGATCGTACGGCATTGCTGTTTCCACAGTAATTTCTGCATTAATAATTTTAACCGTTGATGCATTATCTCTGAAATGCTGCAAAAATCAGGGTTTTTTTTGTCAAATATATAACTATAGCAATTATCTCACCTTGATCTCTCTATTGAGTAATGCCTCTTCTTTAGGAACCTCCTCAATTCTTCCTGGTCCAAGTTCTTTACTTAATTTCTGCACAGTATCGTTGAAACAAAAACATTAATGATACAAACAGTTTAAAAAGTCAAATGTGACAAATATTTGCAAAACTAACAAAATTCGAAGGACGCTACCTTTGTTCACCTCCCACCCCGACCGCATCCTCACCAAAAGCGCTCATCCTTCCAGATTTCCTGGTTTTTCCTCCTGTTGTCCATCCTCCTGTTGTCCATACATCTTGTCCACCCTATGCATCCTCAGATGTCCCCCGTTCCTCCCCACATCCATTGTTTGTCCAATTTTCCCTCTATATTGGCCTTCACACCTGGTGTTGGCTTAATGGTTAGGGTGGTGGGCTTGGGATCCAAGGATCTTAAGTTCAAATCCCCCTCGGCTGTTGAATTAATACCAGGTGGGGTTGACTCTGCCTGTCATCCTTCTGAGGTCGGCAAAATGAGTACCAGCTTGCTGGTATCCTGTGTCCGAGTGGCTACCCGTCCAGGATTGTGCCCAATAACCAAGGAGACTGCTGAGGCAGCACCAACGCTCTGCACAGAGTATGGTCCCAATGGATGGATGGATTGGCCTTCAACTTTGCTGTTGGTGTTTCCCCCTCTCTCTACTGTTCCTTTTTTCCTGTTGCATCATGATCCGTTCAGTATACGAGCTCTTCCACGAGCCTCGACTATGTACACACACAAAGAGAAAATCACTGATACCCACCTTTACAACTTGCAGTAGTGAGGAATTTGCATTATCAACAGCAAGTACGTATCGAGTTTTTGGCTTGTTTTTGGCTAAGTAATGCAAAATGCTGAAAATGGAATAGTATTAAAATTAGCTTCCAATTTTAAAGATGCTGCAATGCAAACATATTAACGAATATTACACGAAGAAGGTACACCTCGGGCCAAGGCAAACAATTAGTTGTTACGACAAAAACAAGTAAAATTTGAGAGTTATACTGAGGTGGAAAGTTTCTCACCGTCCCAAGTCCCGAATGTAAATCATTGGAATTGTATTGTTTCCTCTTCCATATACCGGTAAGGCTGAAACTTCCCCAAGCCAGGCCATCTGTTCATCGGGAACAGAAATAGGACAAGCAAAATGCTGAGATTAGCAAGTAGATTTTCAACAAAATAATTGTACATCAGACAACACTGAGATATACAACATGGCAAACCTTGATTATCTACATAAAAATTACAATGCAATAGAAAATGATCTCAATACCGTACTTCCAGTTATTCTGTTTTCAAAATCTGACTTTTATTTCAACATATTGACTGCGAACATGAGCTTCATGTCGACATCACAATTTGTATTTCAATATTACTGTATATCAACATGTACTTTTCCATTTGAATGTGCCCATTTATTTTTATTTAATCCGTGAATAAAATGGATCAGTTACCTTAAAAAGTGGATGCAAAACACTTTCACCCATTCCATATATCAGACCAGCAGCGATAACAAAAGTAGACAACATGTTGCTCTGAAAACAGTGCAACATTAGTTATTATAAGATTGCATTCTATGAACAAAATATTTTATTGTGATGTAATTGACATCATCACAGTCTATTAGACTTACTGTTTTCCCTAGTTTAGTAACAAGTCTCTCCACATCTATATGTTTCTGAAAACTCGGGTGTGGTTTCCTCCTTCTAAAGTCTTCTTCTGCTAATGGGTAGAATGAATTGTTCTAGAAACACCAAAATATAAAATATAGGTTAATAGCAGAAAGATAAATGTGTTTATAACTCCTTATACTGCATTCCTCATGCTCCCCATTTGTGGGAAGAATATCTCAACAGGATAAAGCAATTTGGATCACATCGGATGGTTGTTGGAGTTTGATCAACTTTTTTGTCCAATTTAATCATTTTGCTGTGAATTCTGTTCTAGCTAGCGCAACAGTATTTGTTGTCTATCCGTTGATTGTGAACATTGACTGTCTCTTCAAAGCACTGAGACTGTACTTCTGAAGGTCACGTGACATTCTGTATAAAGCAGAACAATGATCAGTAACAATCCGAATACTTTGGGACGTATCAGCTGCTTTTGACAATTGACCATAATATTCGTATTGACCTTCTTCAATCGAGTTTCGTATCTCTGGAACTACTCTTGGATGGTTTTAATCTTTTTTATGGATCATACATATACTGTAAACATTTCAGACTATTCATCAGAGCCACTTCATTAATGTTTCACTGTTCCCCAGGGATATGTTCTTGGTTTACCTTTGTTACCTCTGCCAACAAAGGTGGATGGAGGTTGTGTTTTCACCCATTTTTCTGTCTGTCTGTCTGGGTGTGAGCAGGATATCTCAAAACATTATCGATGGATTCGGACAAAACCTTGTGGATAGGTTGGGTGTGTGACAAGGATGAATTGATTCGATTTTGGTGAAGATCCGGATCCGGATACGAGAATCGTTTAATCTCCAAAGTGATTCTTCACCATAAAGAGATAGAGCCAAAAACGATATATATATAGCATGACATTTCAAAAAGTTGTGCATGGATTATGACAAAACTTGGTGGATGAGTTGGGTAGGTGACAAGAATAAGCCGATTGGATTTTGGTTCAGGTCCGGATGCAGATCCAGCCTATCAGTGGGATACAAAACATAAACTGTTCAGCCCGGTGGAGGTATGTGCTCTATCCAGTGCCGTTCTAGTTCTCTCTTTATCTGTATCCACTTGGTACTTGGTTTATGGGATCTCAATATCTCCCCGTTAATTGAACCCGATTCTGTGCTGAATTCCACAAATCTGACTTCCGGTCTCTCTGGAATTCAAACATGGCTGGTCAAGAGCTTTTTCAAACTTAATAAGACTGATGTGATTCATTCTACTCATTCATTCTAAAAAAATTTAAACCTCAGATCATGAAACTTGGGGATCATCACCTGTTGTCTGTGTCCGTGGTTTAAAGCATAAGTGACATTTTGGACCAGTGCTTTCATATAAGCTGCAAAATACGTGAAAATTTTATTTATTTTCTAAGGTCTGTACAACATTGTCAAAATCTGCTAGTGGCTATATCAGCGGAATACTGGAACTTTGGTTCATGGCTCTCATAATGTTGGTGTAGCTAGAATGACTGCAAACCACTGCTAGCAGGCTCACCTGCCCCTTCTCTCAAGCCCCAATGACTTATTTATAATATCGTAGTCAGGCTCGTAGTTCTAGCTCATAAATTCAATAACATCACTCTAATCATCAATAAAGGTCATTGTTTCCCAGTATGCCAGTGTGCAGATTTTAAAATATCACTGATGACCAACAAAAGCCAACAATAAATTGCATTCCTGCAAATTTCTGATTGAATCCCACTTTATATGCTTGTAAACGCTAAGCGTTCATCTGAAGGATGACACAATTTGTGATGCAACACCCTGCCTGCGAAGCACAAATCAGACAGTTTATAAAGGAGCTGATAATCCAAACCAGACTGGATAGCTCCAAGACTACCTCTGCATCATCTAGTCAGGACTTTCCATTCATAATAAGAACACTAAAAGACCATGGATAGAACAGTACAGCATATAGGATTTGATCCAGAAATCACTGTATCATGATGTGAATGCTTAGACGGGAATGCCAAACAAGCAAATAGTCCAGGTAGGTATAATTTACGTGTTGATCTTTCAGACAAACAGTAATCTTACTTACAGGTTTAAGGAGCTTGGTATATGCCCAGGTCATTACGGTAGAGATCAATAGAAAGACCTTGGGGCTTTTAAAAGTAGTAATGGAATCGTGGAGCTCTGGAAAAGAGTAGGCATTGGAAAGTTTAAATAATCTTAACTATTAACAAATCTAAGTCTCCAAATTAATCATCCCATATGAGTTACACAAACATATGATTTGCATTTAGTTATTTAAAATAACTGTATTGTGTTAAAAGTCGGAAGAATAAAGGTGTCCATAGAAAAGGCCGATGACATGTTTGCTGAAGAGTTTGATCTTGTGATGCCTTGTGCAGTACGTATTAACACAAGGTAGATATCATGTCCTCTTGACTTGTGATATGAATGTCAAATGCTATTATTTTCTGATTTGAATATATGATCCAAGTTATGCCAAAACTGGAATTATAGGAAACCAACTCACCACAGGAATATGACAATTAGTTTAGCAACCCAAAAGCCAAATCTTTGCCAAAGATGCCTTAGGATCTTCTTCACCCATACGATTGTAGATGGGATAGCTTGCTTAAGGTTCCTTCCAAAATAAGTCAATCTGTCATGTATTAAACCCAGAACTACATATTTCAGTCGCTGTCTAGACACTTGTTACTAAGCTCGGAAAAACCAGGAAGTCTACCTCCACTGAGCAATCCTGTAAATACATTGTTATAGTGACGCGATAGTTATATTATAGCTGGGTTTGATGCCCCAAACCAGGGTTACAGACAGGCCTTAATTCCCGATTCCTCATCAAAGGGCACGAAACCGACAAAGGGTTACGTGCTCGCACGGTGCGCCAGTCAGATATACAACCGAGCCAGTCAGATATACAACCGAGCCAGTCAGATATACAACCGAGCCAGTCAGATATACAACCGAGCAGCTGGTGATGACGCACCATACATTACTTTACAAAGCGCTAATTGCTTTTACGCAATTATTCACCTTAAGGGCACCGATCGTGAAAACACAACCACTTGTACAGCAAGAATGTAGGCCAGGCAGGATTAATAGTTCATGCGTTGTTATTAAAATAAAAACCACAGCAAATCGTCAACAAGCAATACACAATAAACAGCAAATAATATTCCCCCAAATTACCCACAATGCGATCCAAAGCAACACAGATTTCTTAGCAGTTCTTATCTTAGAGAAGGCCCATTCACCTTCTCGACAACAAAACAGTCCAGGGAGTGCAAATGATAATAAACAATACCAAGAGGTCTATTTCAAAACCAGAGGCAAGCTGAGCAGAAGTTTGGACGCGGAGTTATCAGCAGCTCTGGTGCAACCCACCGTAAAAATCCTCAAGCTCTGCAATTGTGGCTTCCGCAAAGCCCTCTTTACTCTGGTGATTAAATATTCACAGCTCTGGTACTTCCAGCCTTGTACATCCAGAGACCCAGGTGCTCTCTTTCCTCCTGCTGTTCCTGCAAATGGCTGTGTCTCTCTCGGCTTTTACGTCTCTCTTCCAGTGCAGCTGTAACGGTCAACTGCCTCTCTATGTCAGCTGTATTGCCAACAGACCTCAAAATCACTCCCTCTCTTTCCAAGTAGCCATTAACGGTCCCAAATGAGAGATAAACTGATAATCCCCGTGCCAGGCCGTGCAAGTCCCGTGCAGTGAGACCAACCGCAGACTTCCCCAATGCAGGTTTACCACACCTGCACATTCTCATGGGTTGAGCTGCAAAGCTCTTGTGTGCACTTTGTGAAGACATGTAAACAGAGGAAAATAGGGGAGGAGAAAGCAGTGGGATAGCGAAAACAAGCTTCTCACTGTACATACGCAATGCATATCTATTGCACAAATGGTACGTTATGTTTATCTAAATAAATACTAAGAAATAACTAATGTTCTACTAAACAGTTTTATTAACCCCTAAAGATCATTCCCACCACCCCACCCTCCTCCTTCAGTCCCTCCTGAGGCTGCGCTCAAAAGGGGGAGCAGCATTGGGATCCGACCATACAATACAGTACAACCCCCTTACCTACCCTCCTCCAAACCCGCATGCTCACAATTTCAAAAACAGTTCATTATGATGCCACTGCATTGTATCACGAAGACTATTCACTCAGCTATGCATGTACATATACCTCTATATCCAGATGTAAATTCAACATGTGTTTGGAAAAAGTGTGGGGGGAGGGGGGGGGAGGGTGCACAAGGAGGGCCTCTTCTTCATTCTCTAAAGAGTCTTTGAACTTCAGAAGGTACTGTATCTGGCCCCACTACCCAGTATAATACCCTTCCGCAACATACCAAAGTACTTGAACTGGCCTGGAAGGCCCAGAAAAATTGCACAATTAAGTGTCTTTTTTCACCTGGAGGGCCCACAAAACAACTTCTTGGCCTGGAGGGCCCACAAAATGTCTTCTTCGCCCATGTGACCCACAAGCAAATGACAACGCAGCAGGTGGCATGGCAAGACGGTCAGGCAAGGTGACAAGGTGGACTGACAATGGACATGCAGGTAAGTGGCTGTAGATGGTACAAGCCAACAAGAGCATGTGGTCGCAGCTGGTTGGCCGTTGGCTTTAGCCCTAACCTATCTTATTTCTATCTGCCCCACTAATCCCTCTACTCAATACTAGCTCCTGCCCCACTAAATCCTTTGGAACTAATCTAGCCCTGCCAGGGCCTACTAATCCACAAGCTAAACTATCTCCCGGGAGGAAGATCAAAGCATGCACGGTGACAATTAACGATGAGGTGGCATGGCTCACAAGGCCCACCGGCGAGTAGCCCGATGGAGGGGGGTGGGGAGGTGTGCCTACCCCTAGTCTAACAATTTGGGATGCAATGGGTCCACTCAACATCCAATTACCCCACTCCCGTTTAACTCTGGTGGCCGCAGAAATCAACAATGCGAAGGGGTAGCATCTCTAACTATCCTAACATCATCAAAAACATGTTCTCTTCAACATTAACTCTCCCCCCACCCCCACTACTGTGGTTCTATGTAACCAAATTACCCACTGCCCCACATGCTGGTGCACTGCTAAGTTTGGGATTTGCACTCAATTTTTTTCTTTGTGATGTACACAATTTTGTGGCTGGGCCATGTGGCTCTATCCGTAGGATCCCTACCTGACTCAAATGAGACACCCCCGGGATGCTGGAGCCACCATCGAGCTTTACCATTCCTTGCTGAATTCTGGGGAAGTCCTCTCTGACTCCCCCTCTAGTGTACTCCCTGGCACGTGATGTCTCGGGTCCACTCTCAGGGTACCCGGGCCCACAAATCTAAATGCCCTTCAGCGCCCATGGTCTGCTCCAGGCCAGCGTGCTCCCAGTGCCCAGGGTGACCTTCTCCAAATTCCTATATACCATGAGCCACACGCTCAGCCCCTCAACGAACACTTGCACCTTCGCAATAAAAAAGAACTTATTAACACCAGCACCAACATCGGAACCACATCCATTTTCCACAACAGCTGAATCCCGCTATCTACCTACCGCTAATGAAAGTGAGAATTCTCTCCACATGGGAGGGGGAGGGGGGTGCTTCCTCTTCCTCGTCACACATACCCAACTTCGCACCATCCATTCAATCGTCAATAACTAATACATTTCGAGCCACGCGCCTCATTCAGCTCATCCATCAACTCATTCATTCCTCCTTGCCTTCCGAACTCCATCGGGACGAACAAAGGAAGGAGGAGAGCATCTACTCTCACGTCCGCCAAGTTAAATCATATTCCAACCCTCTGCAATTTCAGCTTTACAATTTACAATTCACTTCTCATTAACATTTAAAAAGTCTTCAATTTAAAATGTCTCAAAAGACTTCTAACTCCAAAAGTGCACATTGTCAACCTGCCTGCTTCAGTCTTCTATCTGCTAAAGTAACCCCACTGGGCCCCGGGGATTTCCCTCAGTAACCCAGCAGCTGTGGCCTCCTCGCCCACTTGGGCTGTGCACTTTTATATGAGCTGCCTCTTCCATCTGTGTTCCTTCTCCTTGTCATCCATTGTACTTGCCTCATTCACGCTCACCACACTGTTCACCTCGCTCGTGCGCTGGCCCTCCCCCACACCCAGGCAGGATGCACAAGGCACATGACTTCATTCCCACGGCACAGCTGCTCCACATATGCCAAATTACATGGTTCGCAAATTGGCCGTGTAACCTCCACAACTGCGACGCATGCCATGGCCTCAGACGTGGGTTCGAGCAACTTGCACACGGGACTCGCACACCGCACACTCACGCACACCTCCTTGGGGAGAGAATCCACCCAGACCTCCGTTAACTGAGCCTGCTCCCCATTGACACCATTACTGACCGTGTCCACGTATCTGGCCAGTGCAGCAATCCCCACTAACTCCACCTCGGGACTGGAAGCTACGCGTTACTCCTGTGAGGCTACGTGCACCCTGCACATCCTTCAACCTCCTCTGCCAGGGCCTGTTCTAATTTCCCTCTTAACCTCCTGGCCCTGGTTATTAACTCCTGCACTGTGGTGCTCCCGGCATTTTTATTTCTGCACACATAGTGTTCTCCGTACACACAGCAACTCTGCGATGCAGTGTGGTTGTTTCATTAATTTTGCATGGTGGCAATTTCTGCACACACATACGTTTTTAAAGGGAACTTGTATACATTGGACGGCCATTCTATGCTCAAAATGCACAGTGAAAACACTTTAACAGTTATGGATTTAATGAGTAATGAGGATACAGTAGAGGAATAATGAATAAAAATGATGGATAAAAATCTGATCGGCACATGTGTTTAGTTTAAGTAGACGGAGACGGGACCTTGCCAAAGACTTAAACGAAACCTATCACACACAGGCTCGATTAGGGACACAAGACAGACAAAACAATACACAAAATGGATGGGGTAGAAGTTTGTGGTCTTCCATTTGGATTTGAGACGTCGGTAGATGTACCGTGGTCATGCTATGGCTGTGCACCGGCTATCCTTACACCTCTTGACACTCAAACTCTCCTCAGTTCTTTGCTGGGCAGACGGCAATTTATGACTACAGCAGCCCCAACTCCAGCTCTTCCTTGCTTTACCACCTGTTGCATGTCCATTCACTGCTGCTGTCTGTTGCTTCACTGCTGGTCTGTGTCTGAGCTTTACTCTCTCTCACTCGTCGCTTCACTACTCACTGTCTGTCACTTCACTGCTGTTCTCCTTCTGTATCTGAACGCGGATGCTTTTTATGGCCGAAGCCCCCCCAAATCTACTGTGGTGAGGTTTCCCCCTGTTTTGCAAGCGTTGCGCTGTTCCCCCGCGGCGACGAAGCTGTAAACATGTTGGCGCCATCTCATCGGAACATGGGCGGGAGTCGCACACATGGGTTCGCCATGTTCACGCACAACATGCGGGGGAGGTGGGGGAAAGGACAATGGGGAATGATTAACAATTGCACATTACAGATGGGAAAGAGGGGGAAAGCAACAGACACCGGGGAGGGAAGGGGGTATAGTAACAAGGAGCTTCTTCCTCGACATTTGATCCTCATCGCTGCTAATTAGAGTTACAAACACATACGTAACATTCATTATAAGTCAAGTAATAAATAATTCACTCCTCATTAACCCCAAGTCATTTTCATTTCAATATCCATTACATACATACACATACACACACAATGTTTTTATAATTCCCCGATGCTTATATGATATGATGTCTTATATTATATGCTCTTTCGATCATGCACAGCAGTATGATGAGATCATGCAAAATTAAAAGCCACCTTCTACTGCCCAAGATGCCTCTTCTATCTGCTGTGAATCTTCTGTTATATTGTAGATGATGATGTCACATGCCATAAGAGCATTCAGCAAATCTTCACGTGATGATGCCTGTGTAGTAGACTTTGTGTGACGACATTGGCATATTCCAATGATCGGAATTATATTTCGGGTTCAGTTTTCATAGCCAAGCGTGAAAGAATACAAGGCGAAAGGAAACATCAACAACGTTACATTGAGGTTACTTTGCAATATACAGGTTTAAATCCCATTCAAGAAATGGACTGAAGTACGTGTGGAACATTAACTTGAATGTCACCTCCAGCATGGTAATGATGTCGCTCAGTTCGTCATACGTTCAGCATTGCATTACTTAGTTTGGGTTTGATGTTCAACATGGTGAGACTGAGCTTAAAGCTGATCTAGTGAGTAGCAAACGATGGGGGAGAAGGTGTGGAAGGGTGGGGGCAGGGGCTGGGGTAGGGTGGGAGCTGCATGGTCATAGGTGAATGTAAAGCCAGCTGTCCAATCTGGAGTTGAAACTGTTAACGTTAAAGATCCCAAGGTATCTTTTGAAAATATGAAGTGATATGCTGACACAGTGGTCGAAATCTCTACTTCTGTATAATTAGCATTTTGCGGAGGAAATAATTTTTTCTCACCATAACTGAATCTTTCAAAAATTCTGGTGTTGCTTTTGCATTCACGGTGAGCGTTCCAGCCACACGGTACATCGCATCTGTTTTTCCAGCAGAATGAAGACATCCCTCTTCATCAATGTCACCGCCCTCATTGACTGACGTCTTCAATATATCCACAGTATAACCAGTTAGGTGCTGAGATAATAAAAACAAAAACACGTCGTTGCAATCAACACAAAATTCATAATCACTGTTAATTTATATGATTTTTGTGAATCTGGTGTCATGGGTGTACCATCATTCTGCTAAATTTTTGTATTTCACATTGCTTAATGAGTGCAAGTTATAATTGAAGTTTTCCATCTTCGAAAAATAATAACAAATGCAATCAAATCGGGATTCACTGTGTGTTACATTTTTGCTGCTGATCCTACCTTGTGCCATATACAGTACGTACCATCTCCCACCCCAGCAAATATCAGACAAGCTACAACATCGTTATCCACAAAAAACATCAGAAATTGCTCTATCTACATCTTGGAAACGATATTCAAAAATGAAAGTACCACCGACTCGGCCAGCAGCCCAGACAGGCAAGCACTCAATTGCACAATGGACTAAATCAATGGGATATTGATTGAGGTATGCTAACCACTTTGGGAAGGAAGGAGAAGCTGACGTTTCGGGTGTTAATCCTTCGTTGGAGCAAAACTGCGCTCCAACGAAGGATTAATGCCCAAAACGTCAGCTTCTCCTTTCATGCTTGTCAGTGTGGCTAGCATACCTCAAACAATGTTGTGTCGATTTCATCTATTATTCTACCTGTCTGCCAATGCAGACAGGTACTGACCTTCACAAACAAGACTAGTTCTTCATTCTCACCTGCACCAGTCTTGGATGAAGACCACGAGGTGGTTGAAACGATAGACCTGAGCCGTGACTTGGTAGGCAGCTGTGCAAATTTGTGGTGCTTTCTTTTTATTTTTAATGTATTTTTTGTCCCAATTACAACCATTTATTACCTCCACCACTGAAGCTGGTGGATGTAATACATGGTTGTAGTTTTCACCTCTGTTTGTTTGTCTGTTTGTGTGTAGGATATATCAAAAGGTTGTGGACAGATTCAGATGAAACTTGGTGGAAAGGGCTGGGTGTGTGAAAAGGACGAGTTCATTGGATTTTGGTGAAGATCCGGCCTATCAGTGGGATACAAGACCTAAACTGTTCAGCCTGGCAGAGGTACATGCTTTCCCGAGTGACATTCTAAATATTTTTTTTTGCGAATCCTGGAAATCATAGTTATAAGCTTGCATTCCTTGGTACCTTGAAGTTCATCGTGTTGCTTTTATATGACTGTACAATGGAGCACGTCTCTCTCCTGTGTGCTGGGGTTTCTGTGTTCATCTACCACTCATGGATGCAGAGGATGCTAAGGCTAGTCATCACTGACATATCTTAACAATAGGCAGAGACCTCGATCCTGTTTCTGTCCTCTGGCACACAGATTCGTGGCTTCTTTGATTTTCTACCAGCTTTCATCTGATCTAACACTTCTGTATCTTTCTACTATCTGCTCAGTTCCAATCCCACATGGCAGAATATGTTCACTGGCTAACTCGTTGTTTGTTACCCAAATGTAAATCCAAGCTTTGTGCTCATTTTGACTCTTTTACATTCTCTGTGATGTAAGAGATTATCTATTTGTGTGTATCCAATTCCACTTTCTTCCAATCTCTCAACATAATGGATCATCATCACCACATTGTGTTGTTCACTTTCCCTTTCTGCAGTATTTTTCTACTCCAACTTTAACCTTGTCCATCTCTACATCACATGCCCGTCGACTTGTTTGTTTGTTACCTCTGTCACCGAAGGTGAAGGAGGTTATGTTTTCACCCCTTTCTGTCTGTTTGCTTGTTTGTTTGTCTGTTTGTTTGTTTGTTTGTTTGTCTGTTTGTTTGTTTGTGTGCAGGAAATCTCAAAAAGTTGTGGACGGATTCGGATGAAATTTTGTGGACAGGTTGGGTGTGTGAGTGACAAGGACGAACTGATTAGATTTTGGTGAAGATCCGGATCTGGATTCCACTACTAGAATTTTTAAGTGATTCTTCACCATTGAGAGATCGGGCCAAAACCGATACATGGCACAAAATCTCAAAACGTTGTGGACGGATTCGGATGAAACTTGGTGGACACGTTGGGTGTGTGACAAGGAAGAATTGATTCAATTTTGGTGAATATCCGAATCCGGATCCGGATCTGATAATTTTTTAAGTGATTCTTCACTCATAGGGTGATAGGGCTAAACCTAAACTAAAGAGAGATAGGGCTAAACCAGTATATAGCACGATATCTCAAAAAGTTGAAAACAGATTTGGATGAAACTTGGTGGACAGGTTGGGTGTGTGGCAAGGACGAATTGATTCGATATTGGTGAAGATCCGAATCTGGATCTGGATACGAGAATTATTTATTTTTTAAAGTGATTCTTCACCATTGAGAGATAAGGCCAAAAACGATATAGTACTGTATAGCATGATATTTCAAAAATGTATTGGGCCCGATATGTTCTCGTGGATCAGGCATTACGTGGCGGAGGTATGCGCTCTACCGAGTGCCCCTCGAGTTTGTTTGGCTTTGTTTGAGTACCTAAATCCTGAATCACTGCTCACCTCCACCCATTCTCTTTAATCTCATTATTCCCTGCAGGTCTTCAAGACAGCTGTTCACCACCATCTCAGATTGCCCCCAGTCCACACCCATGATCTTTTTCTTAAACCCCCCTCCCCCACCTCTTTCCAAATATTCAGTTTTTTTCCTTCCTAAGAGAGTTTGCTTCTGTATCCATCTTACCTACCCCATGCGTCCTCCCATGACCCTCATTTTTCCGCATGCCCATTGTTTGTCTGAGTCTTCCTCTATTTTGAACCTCGACCCTGCTGTTGGTGTTTCCCACCTCTGCCAACCCACCCTCACCCCTCTCTCTCCCTCTCTCTCTCTCACTCTCTACTGTTCCCTTTGTTCTGTTGTATCCTGATCTATTATGTGTTCTGGCTGTTCCACGAGCCTTGACTTTGTATAAAAAATTAATAGTAATAATAAAAGTGCAACAAAACAGCAATGGAGGTTTGCAGTTGATGATTATACCTGGGGTCGATTAGATTGTAAATATATATTGGGATGAGAGAGGGAGTTCTGCTGACTGAATTCCCAAGTGATGGTTCACCCTGGAAGCTAGTTCACCAATGTGTACATCCCATGGCAGATCTTTCTTATAGAACTGTTTCAGGCCAAGAAATAGAAGTTGATAATCTCCAGATCTGAAACAGATGCAGTTTTGGCCTGCCTTTCAACCTGGGTGAGAGTGCTGCACAGATTGGGGTCAACAGTGAAATAGAATACTTACAAAATAACGTTTGATAGTTTTTCAAGAGGAAGGAATGTTGATGTACACCAGGAAATAGAAGAGAACCCACAACAGAAAATCTACCCTGTGGGACACCTGAGTACTGGGAAAGTGTTGAAGATACAGTGCTATCCAGTGCAACTTCCTGCTTGTGCATATAGAGAGAACTACCTAACAAAGAGAAATACCTATCCAGGACAGGAGAGAAACCCTACATATAACAGTTGTAGAGCTTGGCAGAGGAAATTATCGAAAATGACACCGTTGTTCATTTTGTGAGGTTTGTTCTGTCGCTCCGACTTCAAAAGAGGTTTCTTGTATGGAGTGACTTCTTGATTTTATTACCTCCACAGCCAGCAGAGGTTATGTTTTCACCCCTGTCTGTCTGTCTGTCTGTGAGCACGATATCTCAAAAAGTTATGGACGGATTCGGACAAATCTTGGTGGACAAGTTTGGTGTGTGATAAGGATGAATTGATTAGATTTGGGTGAAGATCCAGATCCGGATACAAGAATTTTCAAAGCAATTCTTCACAATCAAGGCCAAAAATGATATATAACACGATATTTGCAAAGGTTATGGAAAGATTCTGACAAAACTTGGTGGATGAGTTGGGTGGGTGACAAGAATATGCCAATCCGATTTTGGTTCAGGTCCGAATCCTGATCCGGCCTATCAGTGGGAGACGAAACCTGAACTGTTCAGCCCGGCGGAGGTATGTGCTCTCCTACCAAGTGCCGCTCCAGTTAATTACTTGTCTTTGTTCTAATACCATACTTCCATGCTATGATGACGGGTATTGTTTGCACTTTTGTTTACAAGGCATAGCAGTATAAGGGCATTGTGGTTTTTTTGTTTGTTTGTTTTTGCCTCTCTTCTCTCTCAGCTCTTCTTCTTCCATGCAGTAATCTCCTCCTGGTTCAACCCCCAAAATGCGGGCTGAAAACACACCTCCACTCTTTTGTTCCTCTGTTCTTCCGTTTGTGGAACTGTATTCCTGAGAAGGTTCAATAAT
>CM068960.1:108841113-108856063 GCA_035128595.1 Eptatretus atami
ATAAGAGACAGAATTTCATTAAACTTTGTACAAATGTAAAGTAAGAAAGGTCAATTAAGTGATTAGATTTTGGCCCAGATGTGGTAAAGGTCAAACTCTGAAATTCCACTGTTTACACCCTAACTCAAGAAATAAAAGACAGAATTTCATTAAACTTTGTACAAAATGTAAAGTAAGACAGGTCAATGAAGTGCTTAGATTTTGGGCCAGATGTGATAAAGGTCAAGGGTCAAAGGTCAAGGTCAAACTCTGAAATTTCACTGTCGCCCTAACTCAAGAATAATAAAGACAGAATTTCATTAAACTTTGTAAAATGTAAAGTAAGACAGGTCAATTAAGTGTTAGATTTTGGGCCAGATGTGGTAAAGGTCAAGGGTCAAAGTCAAACTCTGAAATTTCACTGTTTACGCCTACTCAAGAAATAAAAGACAGAATTTCATTAAACTTTGTACAAGTGTAAAGTAAGACAGGTCAATGAAGTGCTTAGATTTTGGGCCAGATGTGGTAAAGGTCAAGGGTCAAATGTCAAGGTCAAACCCTGAAATTTTATTGTTTATGCCCTAATTCAAGAAATATTGGACAGAATTTCATCAAACTTGGTAAAAAGGTAAAGTACGACAGGTCAATTAAGTGATTAGATTTTGGGCCAGATGTGGTAAAGGTCAAGCGTCAAAGGTCAAGGTCAAACTCTGAAATTCCACTGTTTACGCCCTAACTCAAGAAATAAAAGACAGAATTTCATTAAACTTTGTACAAATGTAAAGTAAGACAGGTCAATTAAGTGATTAGATTTTGAGCCAGATGTGGTAAAGGTCAAGGGTCAAAGGTCAAGGTCAAACTCTGAAATTTTATTGTTTACGCCCTAACTCAAGAAATATTGGACAGAATTTCATCAAACTTGGTAAAAAGGTAAAGTAAGACAGGGCAATTAAGTGATTAGATTTTGGGCCAGATGTGATTAATGTCAAGGGTCAAATGTCAAGGTCAAACCCTGAAATTTCACTGTTTTCGCCCTAACTCAAGAAATATTGGACAGAATTTCATCAAACTTAGTACAAAGGTAAAGTTAGACAGAGCAATTAACTGATTAGATTTTGGGCCAGATGTTATAAAGGTCAAGGGTCAAATATGTCAACACTCAAGTGTTTGTCCGGGAGAGCGGAGGAAGGAGTCTGCTGCGCAGTGCAGTCGAATTACTCTAGTTTGATTCTGTTTCATGTTTCCTGTAAATTTTTTACTTTCTCTCAGGTTTTGCTCATTTGTGCCTCACTGCATGCGCTTGTGCTATTCTCCACCACAAAAACCTTCACACATTTTCATAATTTATATTTCACTTCAACACGCAATGTGCGATGTAGTCTTATTATTATTGAGATGTCGTCCTCCCCATGTGGCATGTCTGTTTACCTGCACTCACCCAGGCCAGGCATGAGCCCACGTACGAGTCTGCATGGTTCACAAACACGTGCGTTGCAGCCTCCATGGCACGACCGGCACCTATTGAAACATCAACGGGACGAACACAACGGAAAGCAACCACAAGAACGTTACAAAAAGATTTTTTTTTTATCGATTCGAATGTTGTTTTTCTCCTCAGACTGCAATTAAAAACCGTACTGTGAGAAAAAAAAAGAAGAAGAAAAAGAGCACGTAGTCGTTGCTAGGCAACAGTGATGGCAACGAATTATTTAAATTCAGTTCAGAGAAAAAAAAAAAATAAAAAAGGTTGACGCTTTCAGAGAAGTAAAGCGAATACTCAACAACTTTCCGGAACACATTTAACAATATATAGATATATGTTTTTCGACTTTTTAAAACCATTATTCTTGTTTACAGTTTAATTGTATTTCGCGTCAGAATTTATAATGTTTTCGGATGCCTTCGCTGAGGGATTCTTCTTCATTTCTTGCAGTCCTGAAGATATCGCATTCAGCCTTTAACCTCCCCTCACCTTCCCCCACTTTATTTTCCTCATATATAGAAGATGGCGATGATTTAACCCTTAAAAGCGAATGAATGTTTGGGTGTTAAACAGCAATTGGTTTTATGTCACGTGGTTCGCGGTTCCGGAGTGCTGTGGTAAAAACGTGAGGTAAAAAAAAATTATTTTATTTTCACATATTCTTTGAACTTTGAAGGAAATAATTCATATTCCATGTTACTTCTTATCTCCGGGATTGGTTATTCTCTTGTCTTGTATCATTTGCATGGATTTTCGAATTCTTCCTTTGATGTGTTTATATATTTGTTTATTCCTCCGATTTTTTTCCTCCTTCCTCACAACCTCACACTCTTCTCATTACCTCAGTGAAGCCTACAACGTCGTTTCTTTCCTTTACTACATTCCCTACATTACCCGTTCCCACAAGTATATACAATGCGCTCCGTGTTGTACTTCCTATTAAAATTATAAATTAAATAAATAGGAAAAAGGAGTACGTAATAGGTAGACTGGGTTGAGTATGTACAATGTAGACATCCTATTTCCCAATCGCATATCATTTCCACACTGTAATGCTTCTTCTTCTTCTGGCGTATGGCAGCTATCATTTCTTGGAAGCACGACTGTGTCGCTCGCTGATGCAGTGCCCCTCCACCAGTACACACCGGTACTCATTTTGCCTGTGTCGCTCGCTGATGCAGTGCCCCTCTACCAGTACACACCGGGTACTCATTTTGCAGACCTCAGAAGGATGACAGGCTGAGTCAACCCCCTGGTGTACTAATTCAGGAGCCGACGGGGCTTGAACTCAGGACCCTAGGATCCCAAGCCACCACCCTAACCACTGAGCCACCACCCGAACCACTGAGCCAACACCAGACTCACTGTAATGCTAATGTTGCTACTTCATCCTTTCTCATTCAATTTTTATCTCGGTCTGAAATTCCTTTATCCACTGCTGAGTGTGCAGGAATTTATAATCTGTTTCAGGATGCCGGCGATGACTCGTCTACCCTTCGGGAAAGACGCCTTGGGATTTTTAACGTCCTCACAACAAACGTAGTGCTGGGAGACGAGGCCTCCTATTTAACGTCCATCCAAGGGACTGCACACACACACACGATGCCTTGCACTGCGTGCGGAACACCAGGATGAGAGTCCACATCTGGGTCAACATTCAAACCCATGCTATAGACGGGTCAAAGACGAGCGCACACACCTTTAGCTATTCTGCCAGCACCATGGCCCGCCTCCTCCTCCTCTTCTTCTACGGCCACCATTATCCCACCTTTTGTGGGTCGGCTGGGGGAAGCTTGGCCCGAGTCTTCACAAACTGGCTGGCCAGCCCTGACGTTCGACTCGTTGGGTCATGAATTTGCAATTTGGCCATTATTCCGGCGATAGCTTGCTCACTCTTTGTGAAGGACACCATGGGATCTTTAAGGCCACTAATGAATGCTGGCAGATGGGACACCCGTTTGACGTCCATCCGATGGAGGCACATGCATTGATGTATCACCCTCCTGTGAAACACCAGGATGACAGTTTATACCTGGGTCAGGAATCAAATCTAGGCGAGACAGCTTCGAGGCGAGTGTGCGTACCTCCAGGCATTCTGTCAGCTCCCCCTCCCGGAGCCCCCATACCCATGGCCTTATTCAATAACCCCATTTTTTTATTTATTTATTGTATACTTGTCGAGGCTTGTATGAGAGCTTAACACACAACGCACAGCAAGGGGGGGCATGAGACAAGAGGGGTGGGAGTGGGAAGGACAAAACTGGGGAACAGAGACATGAGAAGATCTGTGGAAGGGAGAGTGATGGGGTGGGGAACATGGGGAATACAAGATGGACATTATAGGGACTTTCAGGAAGGAAAGCAGGGAATTTTACACTGATGGTAACCATACCCAAGGAGTTGCTGTGGCTGTGTCCAACAAGCTGACTCCATGATAGTTGAGGTAACACTAGCTCAATGAGTGTATCATGGGACTGAGGATTCGTCACTCCTTGTGTGTCATTTCCCTGGTCTCTGTGTTTGCTCCGACTGAGGTGAGTGATCTCTCTTGGAGGAGGCATTGTATGCTGCGCTCGAGTCTGTGGCTGATGAGTTCTCCAGGTGAAATACTCTTCTAGTCTTGGGGGATTTCAATGCATCGACTGGCACTTATTGGGATGGTTATGAGACGTGTCGGTCCCATGGGTCTGGAACTGTGAACCAGAATAGCACTAAGTTCCTTGACTTTGCAAGAAGTCGTGGACTTAGGTTGGCTGGTTCATGGTTTCAGTGCACAGAGACTCATCACTGGACTTGGTATTTCAATGCTGGTGGTGTGGCAAAGGAGATTGACCATGTGCTTGTTGATGGTCGCTGGAGGATGATTCAGAAGTGCAGGGTCTACTGGAGTGCTCCGTTCCTCAATACCGACTACAGGCTTGTTGTAGCAGCTCTGACGTTGCAGCTTAAATCCAGGAGAATGGCACCATCCCAGCCTATGCTGGATGTGGCAAGCTCAAGGATGAGTGGGTAGCTGAGGAGTTTGCAAACAGGTTGAGTGGGGATTTGGGGATGTGGTGAATTTACAGCTTTGCGTTATGATATGCAGTGTGGAATATAGTAGTTCCTGGCCCAGCATTTCCCGTGCCTGTCATGGTTATGTCGAGCTTCACTTAATCCTATTGCATACGTAATAAACTGGCAACGAAGACGGGATTTCTTTGCTGCGGTAAAGTTATTTGAACGATGCTGAGCTGCTGTGCAAGTCCAAGGCCCATTGAGCTTCACTGGAACAGCAAGACAACGTTGGGGCTTGGAGCGTCAAAGGCTGTGGAACTCAGACTCTGAGTGAGCTCCATTTGTGTTGTGTCACAAAGATATGGCAGGCTATATCGGTAGCATTGGGCAGTTTGATGAAGGGCGGGGAAGACTGGCTTGCATATTCGGAGAGGCTGGAGCAGTATTTTCTGGTGAATGGCATTGCCGGTGAAAGACAAGTGCCAGCTTTTCTTAGCATAGTTTACAGCAAAATGTATGGTCTGCTTTGGAATCTCACCACACCGGACAATCCATGCCACAAGCCTTATGGGGAATTGGTGAAAATTCTCCAGGTAATTTATGCCCCAAACCCAGCATACTTTCACCAGCGATTTCGATTCCACAAACGTGATCAGCATGATGGAGAATCGATACGTGATTTTTTTCGCCAAGTTGAAAAGGTTGTTTCAGCACTGTGACTCTAGTGACAATCTAAATGACACATTACAAGACAGGCTCATCTTTTATGACGAGTGAGAGTATTCAGAAGCGCCTGTTGTCGGAAAGTGAGCTTAGTTTCCGGAGAGCTGTTGAACTCACGATTACCATGGAAACTTCTGCAAAAGACTCTGTGGAGTTATGGAATAAGGGAGGATCTGAGGTCCACAAGAAGATTACTAAGCCTGGGGCCATGCCTTCCAGGTTGTCTGGTGCCTGGAGTGATGGAAATTACAGGGGGTCTTGTTTCCAATGCGGAAGGAAACACCACCCTGATACTTGTTATTTCCGGCACGAGGAGTGTTATTGTTACGAATCTGGAAACCATGCGCACTGAACATTCAGGTCCCAAAGTTAGTTATGTCGATAAGTATGTGTACAGTTAGAATCCATCCCCTTCTGTCTAATGGGAATTACATGTGTGCGCTCTGGACTATTTTGTTATAGTTAGGATTTTTACATTTTAAACAACAACTACAACAACGACAACAACATCGCTCCTTCGCTCCTGCCACCATCGGCCTTCTCACGCGCATGCGTGCTGAGCGCAGACGGGGCGGGGCTTCCACGCTTCGGAACTCTGCTCCAAAAAAGGGCATGGAATGTTTTCCTCTGCCCAATGAGCCAAGGGCGAGCATCGCACGCGCACCCCAGCCAATGGGAGGCGAGCGTGCTGAAAAAAGAAATCACTCAGACCGGAAGGAAAAAGAAAGAGAGGAGAGGACGGTGACCGGGTGATTGTGGCGACGGCAGAGTGGTGGTCGACGAGGGTTCTGCGGGATCACGGCGATTGCGGTCTACGGTCCTTTGTGGTGGCTCACCGTGGTGGTGGTGACCGAACAGTGCGGTGGCCAAGCAGCCAGGGACGAGGGCCGTGGACTTCGGGTCGTGGGTTCAAGTCCCACCAGTGGCTTCAATTCGGTGTAACCGCACGAAGCGGGATGGTCCAAGACAGGCTCTTACCTCCAGCTCACCTTCCCTCGAGCTGGGGATATCAATAAAGGCCGCGGCCACCAATTCTTTTGGGGTGTGTGTCTGTGTGTGGGCCCGTCTTCAAGTAGAATTGTGTCAGTGCTTTCTTTGCTCATTGTACATTACATTCTTATTCGGATAAACTCTGCTCTTTGTGTGCTTCCCTTCCCCCATTGTAAAAAATCCCCTCTTGTTGAATGTCCCAGCTCATCCTTGTCCTTTCTATCATTGGTTTTCCACACTGCGAACGGGAATTAGGAGGCCTCATTGTTGCCGTAATCGTGCAATTAGCCGGCAGGGTTCTGGTACTCTCCGCTCGGGGTACGACTCTGATCCGGCTCGGTAACGGCCCGGATCGCGCAGATCCTGCCGAGGGTGCATTTCCCCGGTAGTTTGGACGACGTGGGTATTTAGGTATATTGAAATTGGCAATTGACCCTATCCCACGTGGTCGACCTATTGGCGATCTTCAGTCCGATAAGGGACCCGTGACCTTTCGGATTTATCTGAAAGGTACACCTAAATTCTGGTGTGTTCGGTGGAGCTGACTCTACTGCTCCCCTAGTGGTCGTGCTCGCCACGAGACCCGGCCCCACAACATTATAACGTCACTTGAAGGGTAATGCTGCAAGAAGATACCGGAACCCTGGTAAGAAAACAAAAAAAATGTACATACTGTGAGTCGTAGCAACAGTTACAGTGACCAGGAAGACTCACTTGTAGCTAACATTGGAATCAACCATGTCAATCAGCTGGATGTCATCTGGATTCACCTTAAGGTGCGGGGGAAAAATCTGCGTATGGAGTTTGCCACTGGCTTGGCAGTCGCCGTCATTTCATTGTGCGAGTACTCTAAACTGTACAAACATCTGAGACTAAAGAACACGACAGCTGTACTTAGTACTTTCACCGGTGAGCAAATTATACCAAATGGCAAGCTATGTGTGCTGGTACAGTACAATCAGCAATCCTGTGTGCTGGATTTGTATAGTGGACACTCAGGGCCCAGTCTTGTTGGGAAGAGACTGGTTGCAGAAGATCAAGCTCGACTGGCACACTGTCAAGTCAATATATGTCAACTCAATCATTTCCGGATCGACTGATGCTCAATTGAAACACTTACTCAACCAGTACTCTGAGGTCTTCAAGGATGAAATTGGAACTCTGAAAGGCACTAAAGCAAGGTTGAGCTTGAAGACGAACAGTAAGTAAGTGTTTCACAAGGCTAGGCCAGCTCCATATGCATTACGTCCAAAAAATAATGCTGAGCTTCAACGATTGGAACAGGCAGGTATTATCTCCAAGGTAGAATGGAGTGAATGGGCCTCACCTGTAGTCCCCGTTGTAAGCGAAATGGAGATATTGGGCTTTGTGAGGATTTCAAGGTATCGATAAGTTCCTCTACTTCAGGTGGATCAACCCCCACTCCCACCAGTGGAGGATATACTGGCAACATGGCAAGAGGAAAGAAGTTCTCCAAGCTTGATTTCCACCAAGCTTATCTTCAGATGGAAATGGAAGAAGACTCCAAGAAGTACCTAACAATCAAAACACACAAGGATCTGTACCAGTACAGCAGACTGGTGTTTGGGGTTGCATCAGCCCCTGCAGTGTGGAAACATACCATGGATCGGGGTATTGGCAGGAATACCAAAGGTACAATGTCTCATCGATGATATAATCATCACTGGGAATTCAGACGGAGAACATTTGCAAATTATGGACTTGTTTTGCAGAGGCTTAAACAGCACAACCTTTGGGTAACCCAGACAAATGTCTTTCTCAAAGAAAAGCTAACCTATTGCGCACATTAAATCACCGCGGAAGGGTTAAGTAAGACATCCGACAATGTAAAGGCTATGGCCGAAGCAGCAAGCCTAAAGATGTCCCACAACTTCGCTCCTTTCTCGGTTGGTAAACTATTATCATCGTTGTCTTCCAAATTTGTCAGCACTTCTCCATCCGTTGCACCAGCTGCTACAGAAAGGACACACATGGAATTGGCCCGCCATTTCCATGCCTGTCATGGTTACATCAAGCTCCACTTCATCCTATTGCATACGTAATTGGGGGGGGGAGGGGGGGTCTGGGTGTTTTGTGGAATCCTGAAGAGTTGTGGAGTGCCTTCAAGACTACCATCCTTGATGTTGCTGGTGGATGTCTTGGAACCCACCATCAGGCAAAGAACTTTGTCTCCCAAGGGACACTGGATACTATTGACCAGAGTTGCAGGGCCAGGCTTAATGGCAGAGCTGAGCTGTTCAGGGAGTTGAGGCTTAAACCTGTACGTGTGCTGAGGGTGGACAAGGAGGCCTATTTGGGAGGAATCTGTGAAGGAGTAGAGCATCACCTGTGATCAATTGATTCTTGTCCTTCCAGAGGAATTTGTGCATTGCATTCCTCCAAGCCCATCCTCATGTGTACTGCAGTGTTAGAGCGGATGGTGGTGGGCTCTTGACATAGGAGTCTGAAGTGAAGGCCCACTAGGTCGTTTACTTTGAGTGGCTGTACCAGCTGACCCACCAGCTGTTGAGTTGGATGTCAGGGTTTAACTATCCCTATTGCTGACCTCCAGTCAATTGTGAACACCTTTGTTGTTGAAACACAGGCTGCGGTGAATCAGTTGAAAGGGGAAATGCTCCTGGGATCTGTGGCATCCATGCTAAGCTTCTCAAGGCTGGTGGAAATGCTGTACTTGTGTTGTGCATGTAGTTCAGTGCTCTGTTTGGAACATAGACATCATCCCAACTTACTGGAAAAGGGGCCTTGTTGTCCCTCTCTGGAAAGGGAAGGGTGATCGCCAGGATTGCAACAACTACTGAGGGGTGATACTGGTCTCAGTGCCAGGCAAGGTCTTTGCTCGGATAATCTTTGAGAGGGTTCAACACCAGCTGCTTGAGCACGAGCACCCGATCAGTAGAGCTTTACATCAAAGAGGTCAACGATTCACCGTATCCTTGCTCTTCGGATCCTCACCGAACGCAGCGAGAGTTTCGGCGGGGGTTCCTGCAGCCTATGTTATTTCCGCAAAGCGTTCGATTCAGTGAATCTTGATTCCCTCTGGACGATTCTTGGTCATCGTGAGTGCCACCAAAACTGATAAATCTGATGTCTGAACTCCACTCTAGTACTGAGAGTGCTGTGAGATGTGATGGTTCCATCTCCGACCTATTACAGTTGTTACTGGAGTTCGTCAGGGGTGTGTACTGACACCCCACACTTTTCAGCGCTTGTAATGGACTGGATTCAGGAGGATGACGGATAGATCAAGCTGTAGTACATCGTTTGGGAAGTCAAGATCTCTGACCTTGATTTCGCAGATGATGCAGTCATCTTTCCGGAGACGCTTGTATCCTTATGGGGTCCTCGAGGCGCTGAATGAGGAGTCTGAGCTGCAGGGATTTTGGGTTTCCTGGGTCAAAACTAAGATCCAGGCTTTCAATGACATTGGATGCTGGTATCTGTTTACTCATTTGCATTGAGGATGTTGAGGTCATGGGAGATTCACTTACCTTGGCAGTGAATTCATGTCTTCGCATGTTGTGAGACAGAGGTCAATAAAACGTCTGGGTTTGGCCTGAGGAGTCACGGATTCACTGGATCATGAGGTGTGGTGCTGTCGAGACCTATGCAAAAGGACAAACGTCTGAGTCTTTAAGTCCTTGAAGTCTGAGTCTTTAAGTCCTTGGTGCTTCCAGTCTTGCTCTATGGATGTGAGACTTGGACTCTGACCAAAGATCTGAGATGGAGACTTAATTCCTTCGGTACCAGGTATCTTTGGAGAATCCTTGGCTATCACTGGTCAGACTTTTGTCCAACGAGCAGTTGCTGAGAAAGATTCAGATGAAATTTGTTACCTGTCTAGTCCGTGAGCAACTGCTGCAGCTATATGGACATCTGGCGTTTTCCTGATGCTGATCCTGCTCACCAAATACTCTCAGCGAAGGAGCCTCGTGGGTGGAGGAGGCCAACGGACCGACCACGTGCCTCATGGTTGCAGCAGGATGATCGGCATCTCAGGAGATGAGGATTGGCCAGGCATCTGCCTGGGGGATGGCAAGACGGAGGCCCCTGGAGTACCGGTGGAAATTTGATGCAGTGATGCGTTGCTCCGGCGTATGCTCCTATACCTGACCTGACCTTTTTATCCCCAAGACTCTTTTGACCCCAAGACCATTTATGGTCCTCATTACCCCAACAACCTCAATAAAAAAGTCACACATGGTATAGAAAAGCCTCATGTGGAAAAGAAAAAAGCCTCACGTGGCAAAGACAAAGGGTCCCACGTGGCAAAGAGAAAACAGTGTCCATGACAATAATTTCCACCCATGATAATAAAATGGGATACTTTTTTTTGTGATTCTTATTATTGCCGAACTTCAGGAATTTTTCAAGATATGACATTGAAACTTTCACAGTTATTTATATGTGTGTGTCGTATGGCTATACTATCAAAGGATCCTTGTGTCCATGCGTACATGCGTGTGTGCGAGTTCCACCCACTGGTTGGACAGTTCGTTTGACTCCCACCCACACTTCTAAACTACAGCCGCCTTTGGAATTACCCTTTAGAACCATTTAGAATTACCTTCTCTCAAGCAGTGGAGGTTATGCAGGTTTTGCTGTTATTTCCAACTATTTTCTCTTAAAATTGTGACGGGTTTCTGTGAAGTCGGAATAGCATGATACGGAGCAGAAAGCATTACATAGTCTGCTGTTTCGACGTGGGAATGCCCGTTTGCTTTTATGAGAGGCAGGGAGGGTGAGGACAGCTTTGGAAGGGAGGAGGGGAGGTTGAGGACTTTTGGTGTGGGGGGGGGGTGGGGGTTGGTATACATTGTCGAGGCTCGTGTAAGGGTGAGTGAGGGGGGTGAAATGACTTCCATTTCATGTTTGTAAATGACTTCCAGGACAAAGACATTTGTAGACATCAGCGTCCTCGAACGTGAATTGAAGGATCATTGGTAGACAAAAGATAAATACATCCGACATGCGATTTGAGACTGGGTTCTGAGCATCATGAACTATCGGTTGAGGTGAGAACATTGAACAGACCAACCATTGTTGTATGAGCCTCTACCTATGATGTCTAATTTGTATTCTATCAATACTGGATATCATGTATTTTTTTTCCCTGTGCACAGTACATGCTGTTTCTGTAAAGTTCTTTACTGATCCAATTATAATAATAATAATATTACTTTTTAACTGCTGGTTAATATTCCTCTCTTATGTGTTCAGTATATATCTTTGCAATTTACTGACCTTTTAAATTTGATCATGAAAATACTCACAATCCCAAGTTGTGTCGGGTGAAAACAATTGCATGTTTTTTTCCAATTGGTAACTAGATCCTGGGCTAACAGGATGGCCTAGAGGAAAGGAAACTCACCTCTAAGCAGTCTAGCCTGGGTTTGAATCCAGACCCAGCTAAAAACTGTTATCCTGGTATTTCACAGGCAGGTTGATTGATTCATCAATGTGTGTGCTGTCCCTCATATGGATGTTAAATTGGTGTCCCGTCTGCTGGCCTTAGTTGGTGGACGTTGAAGACCCCACGGTTTTGCAAAGAGTAGGTGAGCTATTGCCGGCACCATGAACAAATTGCAAATTTCTGCACTGACTACTGCTGGGAAGGCAATGGCAAACCACCCAGTGTAATCCTTGCCAAGAAACTGCTTCGGGAGCACCGATGCTCTGTAACAGAGTATGGTACATCAGAACCATAATTGAGACTTGGCGAGAATGATAGGCTTTGCTGATGAAGGGAAGAGATGATAATGCTTGTTTTGGAAAATCCAAGCTAATTATTTTTATTACATGGTAAGTTGTTTGCGTCATTATTTGCAGTGATATCGTTTGTCCTTTTTGTGCCTGATTGTTTGTAGGAATTAACCTGATGGATGGCAATACATGTGATCCTTACCATGGCTACAATGATTGTGCAAGCACAGAGAACGTAACTTCTTCCGTCAGCTCCTCGTGTGCTCCTGTATCCTCGATCGAGTGTCCGCCTTTGCACATTGTGATGTCTCCGTTGTGCATCGTGAAACAGACACATGTCCCTGACTGGGATGTCATCATTGGAATACTCAAGAATCCTGCGCTTGATAAAGTAGGACAGATTCCCTTGTTTAGTATTTTAAAATTTTCTCCTTTTTTGTTTTTTTTTTGATCAAAGGAAAATCAAAATGCCCACCCTGAAGATTTAAGTAACCCTTTTTCTTATGTCCAAACACAGAGACAACAAAGAACAATCAAAGATTGCAGACCCTAGCCAGGACTTGTTTGGTGTGGTGTATTTTGTATGCCGACTAAATGCAAGGATGTACTAAATGAATGGTCGTTGATTGCAAACGAAAAGTCTAAATGGTCTCGTTGTAAATGTGTAAATGTAAAAGGTCTAAATGCATCTAAACTCTAAAGGGTCGAAATGGTCTGAAGTGTCTGAAGGATTTTAAAATATTGAAGGGGTCTAAAGGTTGTAACGGGGTCTCTTGGGTCTTAGAGGTCTAAGGGTTCTAAAGGGTGTAACAGGGTCTATATGGTGTTTGGGGTCGATGAGGTCCACAGGATCTTAAGGGTCTTCGGGTTCTAATGAGTTTAAGAACCCTAAGACACTATACCCTTTATACCTTTTATATCCTTTTATACCCTTTAAGACCTATAAGACCCTCTATTGTCAGGTCAGGCCAGTTCAGATCTGTAACTTGCTACAGGTACCATGTAATCCTGAACTAACATGTTTCATGTTTCCTGGTGAGGAGGGTGTATGGATATGGACACCCAGCAGGATTAAAAATACAACCTGTCGTAAGGGCGGAGGAGCTCCGAGTGAGCCAATGGTCATCCATATCTGGTGCCGAACTGTCTGCGGACGTCCTCCTGCAGTTGGGTTACCTCTTTTCTAAGAGGTTGGTGGCAGGATTTGCACAACGGTCACAGCAAAACCCTTAGTTCTGCAAAACAAATAAAAAAACGCAAAGAAAACTGAAAACCCACTCTGTGGGAGTACCTCCTTTGCAGCTGCCCTTCACAGGGCAGCTCACCAGATGACAGGAATGAGGAAAGGCCTTCTGGACCCTCATTCTTTGATGATTGGAGGAAAAGCACGGGGTAAACTTCCTGGGTCGGAGTGCGGTGGTGTCTGTTGGGGTGGTGCTGAAGTGTTGCCCACAAGACTGCGATCTCTCAGGTTTCTCAGGTCTTCCTATCCCTAAGAGAGGATGATCACCTGTCTCTGCTATCATAAGAGCTCCAGCGTTTGAACATCAGTATTGTAGCACTCTGTGAGGTTCGGAGACCGGATAGTGGTGAGATCAGGGTGGGTAGTTACGCCAATTACTGGTCTGATTACACTGATGGTAACCATACCCAAGGAGTTGCTGTGGCTGTGTCCAACAAGCTGACTCCCATGATAGTTGAGGTAACACTAGCTCAATGAGTGTATCATGGGACTGAGGATTCGTCACTCCTTGTGTGTCATTTCCCTGGTCTCTGTGTTTGCTCCGACTGAGGTGAGTGATCTCTCTTTGGAGGAGGCATTGTATGCTGCGCTCGAGTCTGTGGCTGATGAGTTCTCCAGGTGAAATACTCTTCTAGTCTTGGGGGATTTCAATGCATCGACTGGCACTTATTGGGATGGTTATGAGACGTGTCGGTCCCCATGGGTCTGGAACTGTGAACCAGAATAGCACTAAGTTCCTTGACTTTGCAAGAAGTCGTGGACTTAGGTTGGCTGGTTCATGGTTTCAGTGCACAGAGACTCATCACTGGACTTGGTATTTCAATGCTGGTGGTGTGGCAAAGGAGATTGACCATGTGCTTGTTGATGGTCGCTGGAGGATGATTCAGAAGTGCAGGGTCTACTGGAGTGCTCCGTTCCTCAATACCGACTACAGGCTTGTTGTAGCAGCTCTGACGTTGCAGCTTAAATCCAGGAGAATGGCACCATCCCAGCCTATGCTGGATGTTGGCAAGCTCAAGGATGAGTGGGTAGCTGAGGAGTTTGCAAACAGGTTGAGTGGGGATTTGGGGGATGTGGTGAATTTACAGCTTTGCGTATTGATATGCAGTGTGGAATATAGTAGTTCCTGGCCCAGCATTTCCCGTGCCTGTCATGGTTATGTCGAGCTTCACTTAATCCTATTGCATACGTAATAAACTGGCAACGAAGACGGGATTTCTTTGCTGCGGTAAAGTTATTTGAACGATGCTGAGCTGCTGTGCAAGTCCAAGGCCCATTGAGCTTCACTGGAACAGCAAGACAACGTTGGGGCTTGGAGCGTCAAAGGCTGTGGAACTCAGACTCTGAGTGAGCTCCATTTGTGTTGTGTCACAAAGATATGGCAGGCTATATCGGTAGCATTGGGCAGTTTGATGAAGGGCGGGAAGACTGGCTTGCATATTCGGAGAGGCTGGAGCAGTATTTTCTGGTGAATGGCATTGCCGGTGAAAGACAAGTGCCAGCTTTTCTTAGCATAGTTGACAGCAAAATGTATGGTCTGCTTTGGAATCTCACCACACCGGACAATCCATGCACAAAGCCTTATGGGGAATTGGTGAAAATTCTCCAGGATAATTTATGCCCCAAACCCAGCATACTTTCACAGCGATTTCGATTCCACAAACGTGATCAGCATGATGGAGAATCGATACGTGATTTTTTTCGCCAAGTTGAAAAGGTTGTTTCAGCACTGTGACTCTAGTGACAATCTAAATGACACATTACAAGACAGGCTCATCTTTGGATTGACGAGTGAGAGTATTCAGAAGCGCCTG
>CM068960.1:108883875-108901061 GCA_035128595.1 Eptatretus atami
ATCCTCTTCTTTCTATCAATAAAATTATCTGACATGTACTTTCCTTTGTTCTCGATGTACGTTACCCGTTAAGAACAGTCCCGTCGTCAGAGGGAAAAGGCAAACGCTCTCCGCTTACCATGCTCAAGCGATTGCCGTCCCTCCAGACCATGGACCGCCTGCTGGAGTTAGTACATCCTGGACGAGCACCATTTTGTGGAAGAGTATTGCCTAAGAACCTTTTATTTGGTCCTGTATTTACTTTTAATCAACCGTTTAACCGACTCGATGCAAATCCTGTTATTCAAATGACAGACACCGATCAATTCACTTGCCACAACGTGAAAGTACATTACAATCAGAGAGTTTTATTATACTTGGTACTTGGCCAGTCCCAAGGAGTGCAACCCACTGAGATGGTATACATCCTCACGTGCTTGTACTAAAGCAAGATTACAATTTCTGGTATTTATATGCTTTAATGGAGAGTGGAAGGGGCTGTTAAACATTAGCCAAAGAACTCCAAAATGCAATACGTGTCTTCTCGGTGAAAAGCAAACAATGTAATCATAACAAAGTTACTGTTATCAACCCAGGTCACTTTGGTCCATAGCAAGACACTCCTTTTATCAACATTTAGGGCAAAAGACTTGGCTGAAGGGAAGGAACACTGACAGCCAATTCGACTTATAGCATAAAAATTAAATTTATAAAACACCAGCACAATTACAATTTAGAGTACATTAATATAATTGTTTTCTTCCACACTACCATTGTTTTAGAAAATCCAAATCATGTCAGCTTCACTTTTTTTTGTTTGCTTGTTCATTTTGTTATAATACAAGCGTATGTTATTCATGCCGTAAAGTACGCGAAGCTTTCTATGGGAAGCCGAGTGCATTTTAATGACATTGGTGTTGGCCAAGTTGTTAGGATAAGATAACACAATAAAAAGTGATCCTTGTTTTTTTCCCAGGAAACTGTGCTTTGCCTGGAGATGATGGTGCACACTGCAACACCAGGGAGCCTTGTTCCACCAATTCAGAGTCCACTCGTAGCACAGGGTTCGTCCTTCCATTCATTGAATGTTTCAAGTTAAATAAATAATTTCACAAGTTTTCCTGTTGATGCTGATATACCATGCTTGTTGTACCAGATATTATGCACACTCATCTCCAAGCTGCCTAACGTGGGCTTGAACCTTGGCCCAGCTATGAACTGTCATCCTGGTGTTTTGCAGTCAGGGCGATGTTTGCGCCGTCTCTCGGATGGACAAACGTGGTGTCCTGCGTTCTCACATTAGTTGGTGGAAGTTAAAATCTCACGATGTCCTTCACGAAGAGTTATTGCCGGCACTTTGACTAAATTCCAAATTCCTGTCATCTTCAGTCAACTGTCGATCCTGGCCTTTCGTGTTCGTGAAAGAGTTTCATCGAGTTCGTGAAAGACTGGCCAAATATGTTCCCTGGCGGCTTAGTAGTAGTGGTAGTAGTAGTGGTAGTAGTAGTAGTATTAATTGTAGTGGTAGTAGTTGCAGTTCCTTGAATGCTTTCACATTTGGAAAGATAAGTTTATCTTTCAAGGAAACTCAATGAAAATCAAGTATGCTTTTACTTAACGTGGAAATGCATTTTCACATGGCTGTTTGTTTGTTACTTATGAAGATTCGCAAGTATGTTAGTTGGTCTCAGTGGTTCCCAAACTTTTTTGTCCACAACCCAAAATTTGAAATCGCATTTGGCTCGTGACCCAAAAGGTACCGTACAGTACAATAAAAATTGTTGGAGAAAATGTTTTCGACGTGAAACCCTCCCCCTCCCTCAAAAACCAGGATTTTGAGGGGGAGGTTCATGTTTGGGTCACGACCCTCAGTTTGGGAACCTCTGGTTGGTCTGGTCTGTGATCCTGTCTGTTACTTGCAAAAATATAAGATTTTCTAAGTACGTACTGTATATTGGTTGTCACCTCACCAACTCATTTCACCTCACCAACTCTAGTCACGTGTGTCATTTTGTCTGTGTTTCTTTGTTTGTACGTCAATCGCCTTCAGGTCCCATTTTTAAACCGATCTTCATGAAACTTCACCACGTGGTAGATATCGTCATAAGCAAGAAGCCTATTGTTTTTGAGGTCAAAAGGTAAACATAGGCTAAAGGTCAACAACTTTGTCAAATTTCAAAAATCCACAATTTTCATCCGATTGACTAGAAATTTGAACAGGATTTGCTTATCAGGTCACGGAATTTAACTACCAATTACTTTTGAGGTCAACATAAGCCAAGAAGTCAGCATCGGCCAAGTTTATAAAATTGTCAATTTTCATCCGATTGACTTGAAATTTGAAGTGTAGTTGCATAATTGTTCAATGAATTCACCCACCAATTATTTTTGAGTTCAACTTTTGCCAAAAGGTCAACATCGGCCAAAGATCAACAACTTCGGTACAATTTCTAAAATCCTCAATTTTCATCCGATTGACTTTAAATTTGAAGAGGATTTGCAGATCAGGTCGCTGAATTCAACAAGCAATTACTTTTGTGGTCAACATAAGCCAGATTTCTAAAATTCTCAATTTTCATCTGATTAACTTGAAATTTGAAGAGGATTTATATTTCAGGTCACTGAATTCAAGTAGCCAATTATTTTTGAGGTCAAATTTGTTTACATTGATTTTGCAAGTATCGTGCTCTGCACGACGTCTTCTTCTTCTTTCTTTGTTTGTCTATGAACATGATATCTCAAAAAGCTGTGGATGGATTCAGATAAAATTAAGTGGAGTGGTTGGGTGTGTGACAATGATGAAATGATTAGATTTTGGTGAAGATCCGGTTCCGGACCCGGCTCCAGACCCGGCTCCAAGAATTTTGAAAGTGATTCTTCACCATTGAGAGATAGGGCCAAAAATGATGTATAGCACGATGTCTCAAAAAGTTGTGGACGGATTTGGACGAAACTTGGTGGACAGCTTTGGTGTGTGACAAGGAAGAATTGATGAAATTTTTGTGACAATCCGGATCCGGACACGAGAATTGTTTAATCTGTAAACTGAGTCTTCACCGTTGAGAGATGGAGCCAAAAACGATAGATAGCATGATAATTCAAAAATTTTTGGATGAGTTATGACAAAACTAGGTGAAATGAGTTTGTGAGGTGACAAGAACAAGCCAATTCGATTCTGGTTCAGGTCTGGATCCAGATCCGGCCTGTCACTCGGATGCAAAACACAAACTGTTCAGCTTGGCAGAGGTATGGCGCTCAACCAAGTGCTGATTCTCATTACCTCCACCACTGAAGGTGAAGGAGGTTATGTTTTCACCCCTTTCTGTCTGTTTGTTAATTGCGGAATCCTTCGGATTTCGGCAATTATGTTGGTCGGTTGTGGTGTGTCATTCTTTGTGTGTCTGTCTGTCTGTTTGTGTGTTTTATTTACCCTGTAGCAGCCACACCGTTTCAGCGATCATGACCAAACTAGGTACAGACGTCGCCATGGTCCAACTTAGACACTTGTCGTTTTTGGTGAATCTAGGTCAAAGGTCAAGGTCACCGAAAAACCGAAATTCTTATTTTCGCAATAACGTCCCCTAAAATGGTCGTATCGACTTCAAACCAAATCCAAAATGTGCATCTTCCAGTACTGCATCCAACCATATGTCTCATTGGAGTGTCACACCAACACCCTTCTTAGCGGTCGGGGGTCGAATGTCAGGGGGTGGGTCAAAACTTTCAAATTGTGATAAAAACGCCATTTCAAGTCAGATTGACTTCCAAGTTCTGATCATGACCAAACTAAGTGCTATAACTCATTAAACAGTAGCACTATCGACTTATAAGAACCAAATTGATTTCCAGGTTTTTGTTTTTTCAGAGATCATGGAGATATGACAAAGTTATTCCGGCAATTCCTTGTTCAACGAGCAATTTCATTTGTTTGTTTGTCTGTTTGTGTGCAGGATATCTCAAAGGTTGTGGATGGATCCAGATGAAATTTTGTTGGCAGGTTGAGTGTGTGACAAGGATGAACTGATTATATTTTGGTGAAGATCCGGATCCGATCCGACTACTAGAATTTTGTAAGTTATTCTTCACCATTGAGAGATAGGGCCAAAAACGATATGGAGCACGATATCTCAAAAATTGTGGACTTATTCTGATGAAATTTGGCTGACATGTTGTGTGTGTTGCAAGGAAGAATTGATTCTATTTTGGTGAAGATCCGAATCCGGATTTAGATCTGATAATTTTTAAAAGTGATTTTTCACCATTGAGAGATAGGGCTCAACTAATATATAGCACGATATCTCAAAAATTTGTTGACGGATTCGGATGAATCTTGGTGGACAGGTTGAGTGTTGTGCAGGGACGAATTGATTCGATTTTGGTGAAGATCCGAATCTGGATCTGGATACGAGAATTATTTAATTTTTCAAGTGATTCTTCACCATTGAGTGATAGGGCCAAAAAACGATATAGTACTGTATCGCATGATATTTCAGAAATGTAATGGACCCGATATGTTCTCGTGGATCAGGCATTGCGTTGCAGAGGTAGGCGCTCTCCCAAGTGCCCTTCTAGTTTGTCCTTGCATACATGTAGTAATATGATGTGGATTTAAACCTTACCTGTATTGACAACTTCGACTTTATTTTACTTCGAGTATACGAGACGTCTGAGCTCCATTTCCCAACATGCAATGAGTGGCATATATTTTTTTGCATGCAAAATCAAAAGAGTGGTTAATGCATGTAATGGTTTCCCCGGAAAGGTGACGGTAGGTGGGGGTGGATAAGATTAAATTGTATTGTAATTATATTTTACTGAGATGCACTGGAGATAGAGGCATGTGGGGTATTATCAGGACTTGTAAGTAACTTGTAAGCTTGGTGTAGATGGGTGATTCATGCTGGAGTTGATACAGCGCAGGCATGATGGGCCAAATGGCCTCCTCCTGTGCTGATGTTCTTTGTGTGTGTATCCTTGTGTATATAGTGACATTGCAGCACTGGGAAAACAAGCAGACACAAGCAAGAAAATGAATTAACAGAAACAAAGGGGAGAGAAGATAGGGGATTGAATAAAGCTGTAATAAGAGGATTTAGGTCGAGGCGTTAAAGGGGGTAAAAAGGATCGTGGGTCGGGAGGGAGGATGACACGAGATTGTAGTGTTCTGCCAACTTCAATCCCGGGATGGAATAGTGCAATCATGATTAGCTCCACAAACGAGAGAAAACAAAAGACTGGAGGAAGGAATTAAGCCTGGATTTGGGGAGTTTAACTCGGTGGAGGTACTGAAAGAATACACATGTTATAGACTGGTGACTGAGAGAGCAGAGAGAGCATGACTGGAGGAGATGCAGTATAAAGTGGAGACCGATATTTCTGCAATATGAGAGTAACAGGCCGAGACACCCAGCTTCGTCATGGGAGCTCCCAATGATTTGGAGGGCCTTCCTTTCCATGGCACCAAGAATGGCAAGGGGTGAGGCAAGGGCTCCAGCCCAAAGGGGAGAGCAGTGCTCCCTCAAGCTGTGAATGAAGGCGTTGCAGGTTATCAAATGTCAGATGGGCCAAGGAAAGACCCTGCACGACCAAGGATGCCCATTCGGCGTCTGTTTTTGGAGGCCATCTTGGAAATATGATCTGCCCAAGAAATATTGTGGCTGATGGTGAGACCCAAAAGTTAAGTGGCTTTACCTCCTCAAGTGGTTTGTTTCGGAAGTAGATGGGAGAGTTTGCCAGACGGTCATTTCTGAGAAACAGGGTGAGTATGTGGGATTTTTTTGGGGTTGAAAGACATATTCCAAGTGTTGGACCAGCTCCTGATTCTATCAAGGTCTGCAGATAGGGAAGAGGCTGCTGCCTGCTTGTCTGAAAGATGAGAAATGCTACAACAGAGGGTGGAATCATCAACAAAGAGATAGGTGTCTGTCCTTTGCCTTCTTGTGTGCTATAACTCTTTTACCCATGCTTCCTGTATATGACTGAAACACTCTTACAGGAATATTGTGCCAAATATCCTGGAGTATATTCCACAGCTCTGTAAGGTTAGTTGGGTTCCTCTTGGTCTTCTCTGTTTCCAGGTAATCCCATTTGGTCTCGATGGGACGTATGTCCAGACTTTGGGGTGGCCATTCTAACACTTGGAGCACACCAGCTATAACCTTGTTCTCCAAATTCTGTTTTAATAAACTGGAAGTGTGTTTTGGATCATTATCTTGTTTGGAAAATGAATCCTCTACCAATTAAACGATTTCCACGAGGAACTGCATGGTGCTGCATCTGTTTGTAGGCCTACCTCTCTTTTGTTGGCGTCCTATTGATTTTCACAAGTTTTCTGACACCAATAGCTGAGATACAATCCCAGACAGTCACATTGTGTGTCACAACGTTCTCCAGGTCTTTGGCGGAAGAAACGGTGTCTCTTCCATCCAAAAAGTTTAAACTTCGATTCATCAAACCAGAGTACCCGGTTCCATTGTTCAATCTCCATTCTTGGTGTTGCCTTGCAAATTTCAGCATTTTCACCTGATTCTATTTTCTTCATGGTGTTCCCTTCTTCTCGCAGAGTTTGGATCTTCACACGATGTTCTGTTGAAAGCTGCTTCCTTGGTGCCATTCTGAACTCACATTTACTTTCAAGCAAGAGAACAATCTGATTAAAACTAATTTCGCATATTCACTAATTTGCAACTTTATTGTGGTTTCTTGTAATTCATATTAATGTAACCGGTGTTGATTACTTCAATAATTTATTATTTTGTACCGTACAAAAATCCACAAACTCTTTCCTTCATATTTTCTTTGTGGTAAGTGGATATTACTAACACATGATAATATAATATGCGTATCAAAAGGAACATTTTCAATTTCCTAATTTATTTTATACATTGAAAGGTAACACGTTATATTAGCTTTCACAGAAATCTGAATTATTATCTACCTATATTGCACACTTCAAACTTCCCACAAAAGTTTAATGGGGAATAGCACCACAAAAGTGAAAATAACCCAAACTTTTACACAGTACTCTATGTCCAGAGAGACGGCCTTGATCTCATGTCTGATTTTGAGGACTTCCTTCCATTGTTGGGGTAGTAGAAGTAGCATGTCGGGGATAGAGTGACCCGGTATAAATCTGAACTGATGGTCTGAGATCAGGCCATTGGAGAAAAGGAAGGAGTTTACATAAACTGTGATGATGGATTCGATGACCTTGCTGAAGGTTGGTCATCGGCCAATTGGTCTGTAGTTAAGAGGATCTGTTTTGCACCATGTTTATGTAATGCGGTGATGTTGGCTGATCTCCGGGCAGATGGAAGATAACCTTGGGAAAATGGTAGGATGAACAGAGCAGTGAGAGGATGTACAAGAGCTGCAGAGCAGGTTATTAAGATACGTGCGCTTATGCTGTCCAGACCACTTGCCCTCAACTTGTCCAGGCCCTCAATTGAGGGTTGCCAGAAACTTCTCTGCCTCAGGTGAAAAGGACATAGAGTTGAGGAGTAGTTGTCTATGATGAGTAGGATGGGTTTGGGTTGAGAGGGGTTGGGGACACAAGATTTGGAAGCAAACACAGAATTAAGGCATTCAGCCTTCTCACGAGGGGAGTCGGCTGTGATGCCATTTGAAGTGAAGGAAGGGATGGAAGGAGAGCATAGTCCAGAGACAGACTTGACAAAGTGGCACCAGGTTTTAGAGGAGGCGCCCACGTTTGGAAGTTTAATCTTGAGGTTGGCCAGATGTTGTTTTCTGGCTCTCCTGACTCCTGAGAGTAAACACACTTGCTGCAGGCTTTGTGGAATGATCTAAGGTTGCCTTCAGTCAGATTTGCTTTCCAGGAAGAGAAGGCAAATTGTTACAAGGTAACTGCTTCACTATAGGATTCAGTCAGTGTACCATGGGCAGGAGGATGTGTATGACAACTGCAGACAAGATGGGATGAATCTGTGCATAAGAGAGAGCAGCTTTCTGTGGAAGAATTCCCAGGTGAGTTAATATCAAGGGCAACACGTATATGAGATCAGTCCTGAAGTTTGGTGTTGTCAGTCCTAAAATATAACCACAACTACTTCTGATAAACTTGTTCGCCTCTGCTTTAAACAGTCCTAATGTATGTGCTCAATGGCTGGAATTGGAGCTCTTGTTTTTGTTATTTAAGATATTATGGTCGAGTTTACCTCTCTGGCTTTGTGGGTCCTTGCTTCAACAGGATTGCCGATGTCACAATTCATGTGCTCGATGAGCCACGCGGTCTCGAGCGAGACTTCTGGTGCCAGCGTCAAGTGCTCTTGCAAGGCATGCCCTACTTTAACGAGCGTCTCTCAAATGGGTCATGTGACCAAGACAACATTGAAATCTCAGTTCACTGTGATGTCTACATCTTTGAGTGGCTCATGCGTTACATCCAATGCAGCACTGATGGCTTTGGTGGGGTTAAACCCAAACTAGGTATGATATTGCTTTTCCATTCCTCAGTACCTTATACATCATCCTAACATATTGTTCTTTGAGATGTATATGGGATGAGCTGAACATAGTTCGGCCGGACATTGAAATGTCCGTCTTATAAGTAGACTGTCCGCTTTGAACAACACAACCCATGTTTAGCCTGTGGTTTTGTCCATGGCGGATGATGTTTGGGGTTTTTGTTTTTTTCAATGCTGGGCTCTTTGGTGTTGCCAGCACTGAGTTTCTCACACACTGAAAACTTTGCTTCCTGGACGTGATCATGTTAATTTGTAGTCTATCTTCGGTAACATTATAAATCCTAGGTAACATTATAAAATCAGATTTTGAGTTTAACTCACCTCCCTGTTGGTCAGTAGACTGACTGGCTGACTGGATGGCCTAGAGCAGGGTTGTCCAATATGCTCACCACTCGTCGCATGTGGTGAATCGGCCATAGACATGTGGCAAATTTATGTTCTTCAAAAGTTGTATCTTTACCTTCGCCGAAAGAGAGGGTATTGCATTTGGATCCGTATGTCTGTCTGTCTCTCTGTTTGTCCACACAGAAATTTGGTGTTTTTCTCCACAACCGTTTGTCAGATTGAGGCAAAATTTTCACCATCAGTGACTACTCATGTGGAATGTTTAATTGATAATTATGACATCATAAATCACATGGTGTGGCAGCCATGTTGGAAAAACACAAAAACTTTGGACCTCTGTATCTCTGAAACCGCAGCAAGGAAAAAACTGAAACTTGGCACATGGCAAGTACTCCTCATGGGGAATGTGATTTCTTTTCTTATGATGTCATAGGTGCCTTCATTATGACATCATTGTACATGTAGAATGCTACATCTGATCAGTATGAAAAATGTTAGGGTCATCTCGGAATAAAATGGTCCACAGAAAAAAAATTGATTATGTAATCGGTCACGTGATTCGGCAGCCATATTGTTTGTTTTTTTGTAACCTTCAAAAATCTTATCTGAAGTGGCTAAACAGTTCGAGGCAAAACTTTACATGTATGACAGCCTATCGATGAGGAACAAAAGGTTCACACATATGATGTCATAGGTCACATGGTTTGGCAGCCATATTGGATTTACCCTGAAACCTATAAAAAATCTTCTCCAGAACGGCTGGACAGATCGAGGGGAAACTTCACACAAATGTTCCCCAAGCCATGGGTGTCCAAGATTGTTGAGGAATAATTGATAGGTCACATGGTTTGGCAGCCATATTGGAATGAAGAAAAATATTAAATAATGTTTTCTCTGGAACCGCTTTAATGAATTGACATGAAACTTCACAGTTAGGATATAGTAGTGAATGGGCAATACATGTTTTAAATTTCAACTTGATCGGATGCATGATCTGGCAGCCAGAATTATTATGGTCTGGCAGGCAGAATTATTAAAAAAAAATTGGATCTGGGTTCTTTTTTCTTTTTTTCTTTTTTCTTTTTTGAATCAGGCTCACTTGGCTGTGTGTGGTTGGGTTTGAGGGTAGAGGAGTAGCAGCTGAAATGCGAATACTATCCAGGTTCCTCCTGATGACTTCATCTTTGCTTTTTGCTTGTTCGGGTTCCTTCCAATTACTCCCATGCAGGACTGTACCTATTTGGTCTTCCATTTGATTTGAATTTAATTTATTTTAATCCCATTCTCAATTCAATTCAATAATGAATAATAATTTAAAAAAACATCATGTGCCAGGGTTAGGTGTCCGACCAAAGCGGGACGTCTTGGTACCCGGTTATCACTGCCAGCAGTTAAAAGTGGCAGTTCTAATTATGTCTCTTATTAATTATGTAACACAGCAATGCACAAAAACTACACAAAATACACCACACAAAACCACAAACACAACACAAAACATGTCCTGGAAATGATCTGCAATTTCTGATTGCTCTTTTTTTTTTTTTGCAAACTGTTGCATTGGTGCATCAGTTGTAAGACGGCACCAGCATGTTGTGGATCCACTCAATAGTCTTTTGAGCTAACTAAATTGGCCGAGGTAAAACTGATATTTTTAATATTACTCAAGAACAAATGATTTCCGTTGTACTTGCAGTACTACCTACAGAAATCAATGATCTTTCTGACCGTCAACCAGTTTCTTTATTCACATCTATAATAAACTTCTGTTTTTACCGCCATCCATCAAAGGTGGAAGGAAGTTATCTTTTCACCCGTGTCTGTCTGTCTGTCCATTTGTTAGCAGGATATCTCAAAAGGTTGTGGACGGATTCGTACCAAACTTGCTGGGCTTCTGGACCAAGGAACAATTGATTATATTTTGAAGATACAAATCTTATTTAGATTCTGTAATTTTCTAAATGTTTCTGTACCATTGAGAGATTGCCCCAAAATGATATACCTGTATTTGATATTTTTGGACTGGATTGATCAGAATTCCCAGACATTGTGAATGACTAACAGAGTACCTGCCCTACAGGCGATATTGTGCCAAGCATGCAACATGTTCTGATGCATACCTTTATTTGGGTATAGACAACTGACAGCTCTGTATTGGCAAAAAAAATAACCCAGGTTACGTGTGTCAAAGAAAATTCTCAATTCCTTCTGTACATTTGAATCATTTATTAAAAACAAAACTATCGATACAGAGAATTTCAGAGGCGCTTCAATAAACAACACAGTCTTCCTCTCAATTCTGCAGTACATAGAAACTTTGAATTCCTATATGGTTTTCAGTGAGGCGAAGTCTGTTTTTCTTCCCCATATGCTGGCACCACAGCTAACAGGTTGAGGGTTCAAGATGAAGATCACTTACAGCTTTTGTGCAGCAGTCAGCTTAATTTTGAAGGGCTAAGGAATATAATATTCAGGAATCAGAGGGGTGAGTTCACCCTCGGCACAGAATGATGTCAAGACCGCAGCCCTTTGGGTACTTGGATGGATTACACATGGTTCCATGGTATAGAGGTCAGAAGGTCAGCCCGTATTGAAAAGGCTAGGGAACGATATGTAATCTGAAGCTGACAAAAGTGTAAAAACACATCTGGATATCTCCTAAAAACAACATTCTATTTGAGCTCAAATAATATCTCCAACCAGACTTTCAGACGCCATATATAATTATTTATGAATGAAATTTCCCTTAATAAACATAATAAATTCAAGCAATAGGTAATTCTATTATACTGAATAATGATTAAAGATTACCTGAAAGGTCAATCTGTTTTGGACACCTTTACTAGCTCGGCAGATTGCTCATCTTTCAATACAGAAAAGAGATATAAGGTCATTTAAAATGCAAATATATTATTAAAATAGATACATGTTCAAGCATATAGAAATGTAATAATTATGTCGTATTTGAGTACATTTTCCATTAAAGGTTTACAACAATACATTTACTTTTCAATCAAGTTTAATTATCAATCAAGTTTAATAGGCAACATTTTATTATTATTATTATTATTATTATTATTTTTATCACCCTCAAACCCATTATGCTAATTTTGGACAAATTTGCATCGACAAGTGCATGAAGCAAAAACATACCTACTGCTTATAATTCAAAAGTCCTCACTGCATTGGAAAATGTGGGGACAGGAAAACTGCAATGTAAATGGTGAAGACTTGTAATACCAGGGAAAACCTGGAGGTGGCGCTACATGATACACATTTACACAAATAATTTGCATCCCTCCCAACTCCCCCCCCCCCTTTGAAGACCACCAGCAAAGATAAAATACCCCTATACATTAATTGGGGTCAAGCTGATAATATGTAGTAAGTTTGGATGTAATCAGCTCAGAACTGTAGGAGGAGTAGCATGACAAACAAACAAACACACAAACACCAGTCCGTGAATTATAGTAAGGATTCCTATGATGTGAGGTGACTGTGGTATGAGGCGGTGTAAGAGAAGGTAGGAAACGTGACAGGCAGCGTCGTTTCATTGCCGCAGGTAATTAAGCTGTTTCACCATGTTCATTTATAGTTATACCAACCAGTTTTATCATTTTACTAATCAATTTTTAATATAAACAAGTTCCTACTCTGGCACTTATCATTGGTTAGGCATTCATTGCCAAAATTTGGCAACCACTTTTTTCTGAAGGATTTTGACCTGCTGAATCCAATGAGCCCGGTTGCCAAACTCCCCGACCTCATTTTTATATCCAAAATGGCCGATTTTGAGATGGCCGCCATCCTAAAAATAGCAATTTAAAGCATCGCATAACTTTTGAACCAGTTGGACTAGAAAGACAATCTTGAGGTCTATTCTTTCTGATTTTGGCATTCAAAATATATTATAATGGGTGTTTGGATGATCCGAGATCAAGATCATCATAAAAATCAAAATGGTGGCCATTGCCGCAAGCAAATTTAATGAAAATCTCATCATTTTTAAATGGCTAGGATGGAAAGAGGATCTTGATGGTTATTCGTACACATTGGAATAGTTTAGAAATAGTTTATAGTATTAATATTAAAGACTAAAAGAGTGTGACATTTTGTATCCAATCGCTTGGTTTCAATTATTATACATCGAGAGAGAATATACATACATAGAGAATTTATCTTAAGAGATCATCACTTCTCCGAACTCAAGAATTGTTAGTTTCCCCTTTCCCAACACTGGCACACTGCCATACATTTTTGACCAGATTTATTATAACCACATCTGTTCGTACAATCCCCTTTACAAGAACATATGATTAGGGTTGTGCAGCCTTTCACGAGTGGCTTCATTTTCATAAAGTTGGGCTGCAACTTGCCCTCAACTTCAATCCATCTATAGTTGAGAGGGTGTGGGAGATTTGGAGTGACTTCAATGACTTGTCTCCATACTATTGACATTGTTTGGTAATGAGGCCGCTGTATATGCAGTTTTGCTGCATCGTTTGTAGGGGGCAAAAGGTTAGTTGCCCTATACTTTCAAAAAGCACAACATTGAGGCCATCACAATTGTCTCTCCAACACCACTGCTGTACATCTTGCAGAGGAGCTGCTCAGCTGCTTTGATTGTGCCCTGGTCAAGATCACCTTGGTGTGGTCATGGCTCTCTCAATGTTCTTTATGCAGTTTTCTTTCCTTCCCACATAAATAAGACACCATGTCGCAGCCTGTTAAGGCATGAAAGCCTAAAATTCTGCTGGGTGTGATGTGAGGGTAAGATATAGTGTGAACTTAGTCCAGATTTCATGAATAGGTAAATACTTCGGCTTATTCTGGGTCCCACATTTAAGCCATAGTCTGTCAAAGTGCTTGCAAAGTGAAGAAGTATATGGGTATCAGCCTCCTCATGATCGCCAGACAATGTGTCTGTGTTGAGCTCAGCGTTGCACTGCACCTTGGTGCTCTTCTGAAAACGCACAGAGACAACTATTATCTTGTCCTCCAAAGGAGTAATTGGCACGTGCTCAGCCTACGTGAGATTTTCATACAATTTGCTTGTGGTGATGGCTGCTATTTTGATTTTCCGGATGAATTTGATCTCGGATCATCCAACACCTATAATTTTAATCAATTTAGAATGCCAAAATCAGTAAAAAAAATAGACTCCAACATTGTCTTTCTAGCTTTACTGCTTCAAAACTTATGCGATATTTTAAAATGATCTTTTTAGGATGGCAGTTATCTCGAAATCGTCCATTTTGGATATTAAAACAGGGTCGGAGAGTTTGGCAACTGGGCTCATTCGATTCAGCAGATCAAAATCCTTTGGAAAAAAGTGGTTGCCAGATTTTGGCAAAGAATACCTATGACTTGAATTTCTAGTGGACTAATGCCAGAGTAGGAACTAGGTCGAATAACATTTCCTTTTAAAGTGGATTCTGCAACCATTTAGTTATTACCTTCACCACCAAAAGTGGACAGAGGTTATATTGTTGCGGGGCCGGGCATTGGCCACGAGCACGACCGCGAGATGGAGCTGCAGAGTCGGCTCGACCGATCACCCGGAATTTAGATCGTACCTTTTTGGAAAACTCCGGAAAAGTACGGGTCCCTTATGGGACCGAAGTTCGCCAATAGACAGACCACGTGGGGTAGGGTCAATTGCCAATTTCAATTTACCTAATACCCACGTGGTCCACCTATCGGGGAAATTCACCCTCGACGGCACCCGTACGGAACGAGCCGCTTGGGTACTCGAACCGTGTGCGATCCGAGCGGTTTGATCGCCGAGATCCGTCGGTCCCAAATATCCCGTTACAACGGCAACGGCCTGGCTAATTTCCCAACACGCAGCACGCTAAGTCAATGAAAGAATAGACACGAACGAGCTGAAACAATTAACAATCGGGGTATTTATTCACAATTGGGGAATGAGGGAAGCACATAAGGGCAGAGTTAAACCGAGTAATTAAGGCACGTATGTACAAGCAAAAAGCACTTATACAATTCACTACTTATCTTGACTGGCGCCACGAACACACACACGCACACACCCAAAATGATCGGACCAAATGGTCTTTATTGAGGCCTATCTCGGACCTGTCCGCCTCGTGCGGTCTTCAAGTCGAGTCGACCCGGGCCCCAGCGAGAGGCGAGCCGAACCCCGACACCGGCGAGCCGCGATCAGCCTTCCGAGCTCGGCTCGGCGCTTTCCTGGCAGTCAAAGCCTCTCCTCCGTATCCCTCCGAGGAACGGCGCGTACCCTCGCGCACCAGTGGTGGATGGTGTCTCCAAGCTCTTGATCATCGGGAGGAGGAGGAGGAAGAAGACGCTGACGACGACAACCAAGACAAGACCAAGACTCTACCTCGACCAACACCGACGACCGACCACTGCGCGGATCCTCTGTCCCTTTTTATCGTCTCCGACACGCGCGCGTCAGGCGTCAATCATTCTCGGGCGGGGCTCACTCAGGCGTGGATCATTCTCGGGCGGGGCTCGCAGAAGTGTGATTTGTCGAGCTGCCGAATTTTACATTGCTCCCGGACCACACTTTGGCTATTGAGCGTTCATTTGGAAACAATAACTTTTATTTGATAACATTGTTAAAAGACACGAAAATTTTCCAAACAGTTTAAACAGTAGCTTCTCCATTATTGAACTTGATTCCTGACAAATATAGGGTCACATGACAAAATACATAAAACAAAGATGTTTTTGGTTTCTGCGTGAGTAAGCCGACCTTGGCTTGGCTTAGATCAAAAGAAGCACCAGCCCCAGTAGCACCAGACCCGCCCATAATTTCCCCCCCAAAAGCATTTCTATTTTGCTCAGTGCGTAGCTTGCTAAACGTCTTTGTCCTGGTTATTGGATGTAATGTCTCATAGTTAATTAATTCATTAAATCTTTCAGGAATTCCATCAACATTTTAAATCTCTGACATTGTCCATCTTATCCATTTCTCTCATCACCAAAACAGCAACATGCTGCAATATAACCACCTCACATACACTAGCCATCTAATCACATCCTCTGACCTTTTAAATACAAATCCATTCCTCTTATCAAAACAAATAAATATAGTTTAAACCTCTGTTTTTAAACAGGTGTGAAAAAATTGTCAAATCATTTGTCAAAGTTGAGTCATCAGGCGAATAGCATTTAAATTGCAGCTCAAAACACTCCGTCCACACATGTAGCTATCTCGGTAGAACCTTCCCCATCTTTTCCAAAATATCACTGTTGTGGGGAAGCCTGGTGTTGGCTTGGTGGTTAGGGTGGCGGCTTGCACGACTGTGTGTTCAAAGAGCAACAGACAGCCAGTCCGCACTTGTCTACGGAGGACTCAGACGAAGAGCCATCAACATAACATTCACAGACTAATGAAGACAGCATGCCTAGTTTAATGTCCATCCGAGGGATAATTGATTGATCACTCTCTACCGGAATGCTGGTGGAGGTTATAAATCCTCATTCATCCCAAGGTACCAAATCATACACAACTACTTTACAAGTCACTTTAAAATCATTCCAAATCACATTTCTACATTTTGATCACATTTTAAGTACGATCAAATCGAATTTTGGAAACATATTTCTCTCACATCATTGCCAACGGCATGCGCATTTCTACACAGTAGCCGCCAACCCCCCCCCCCCCCCTTCGAATCTGCATATTAATTGAATGGAGGGTTCAGTACCCATAATGCCGGCGATAGCGAGCCTCCTAAATGGACTTTCACTTTCGGAATATATTCCACATTCACAATTTGTATTTCACGAGTTACCCAAAATCCCTATGGCTTTTAAATAAAACTTCAACACTTTCTTCAGCATCTATCCAAAGCACAGCACACACATTTATGTCCTTTCCTGCCGACAAAGCACAGACATTCAGCATTTAGTGTTGGCCCGTTCAGGGAGATTCGTGACCTGGTTTTTATCAGCACTAAGCAAGTGGCCCCAAGCCAAAGTGGTCTCATCATGAGCCAGTAACCAAACCACGAACAGCCAGACTGCTTTAACTCCCTGCCTGAAGTTTCTTTAGTTGTTGCAATATCATTTATAAGAAGACATTCATGTATGACATCGTACAGTAATCTTCAGTTCCTTATCGAGCTCACAATCGCTTCTAATTCAGATTTTCACCAAGATTGAATTCACACACACACACCTCTCGATCCGGTCCAAAACACTCTCAACGACATCCGCCCCGAACAATGAATCAGCAACGCGTGCAGATCAATCGTCATCGTTTTTCCTCTGGAATCGGCGTGTGCACTTCACCTTGTCCAGAGTCTTCACAATCTACGGTGACGACCAATCTCTATCTCCATTTTCGTACTCATGCATTCCCATAAGCTTCACAGGTCACAATACACTCTC
>CM068960.1:108904994-108942452 GCA_035128595.1 Eptatretus atami
CATAAGCTTCACAGGTCACAATACACAATAGAGCACGTTTTATTCCAGTGAAATCTATTGGACTCGCACATGTTCCATTTCAACACTCACTCAGCACCACATGCAGATCAATGCAAATTAGTGTGTCCAAATCCGTCCAAAGAGGTAACTCCTTACGAATCCGTAACACCTCCACACAATACAATACAACAATTTCACAGCAAGCAAACTTCCAGTGAGTACAATGACAACCAGAAATCCAAAACAGGTAACTCAACAACATTCATCCAACGCATTTCCCATCTTTAAACCATTACACAGGTCACAAATACCATATAGTATGCACTTCATAACCTCAATCCACATAACACATAACAATCACACTACACAGCGAGCTGGTCTCGAACCCCTCTCTTTGTGGAGGTGGTATTCCAACCCCCCTCCCTTTGGCCAGAGGGGATTGGCCTTTTCCCTCTGCTCTGCTGTACCCAGTACAGCACAGTGAGCTGAGTACCGAACTCGCTCAAGGTACGGCGAAGACTCGAGCTTCCCGTCAAGAGATCCCTGATCTCTTGTTCAGCCCAAAGGCTTCAGCGGTCTCCTGACCGCAGGATCCTCTCAGGCCTATCAATAAAAATCGCTGACATGTACTTCCTTTGTTCGAAGTACGTTACCACAAAGAACAGGCCCGCCGTCAGGGAATGGCATCTCGTTGGCATTCGCCGTCCCTCCAGACCACGGACTGCTCCCGGGATTTAGTACATCCGAGTCACGGCACCAAATTGTTGTGGAATTTGTTGTTAACCGACTCGATGTAAATCCTGTTACTCAAAAAAACACTGTCCACTAAAAGAGTACATTACATCCAGAGAACCTTTATTAACAGGTACACGGAGTCCAAACCACTGAGATGGTATACATCCACAATGATTTGCACTAAACTAAGCTTACATTTCTGGTATTTATATGCTTTAGTGGGAGTGGAGGGGTCTGATAAGCATTTACGCAAAATAATTCAAAATGCAATACGTGTCCACTAAGTTTGAAGCGAATGACATAATCATGGCAAAAGTTGGTGTTATCAACCAAATCACTTTGTTCCATCGCAAGACATTCCTTTTATCAACATTTAGGTCAAAAGACTCTTGGGTTAAAGCGGAAGCATAACTGACAGCCAATTTGACTTATAGCATAAAAATTAATATTTAATAGCACCAGCAACAATTATAATTGAGAGTACATAAATATAATTATTTTTCTCCACAATCCCCCCCTTTTCCTTATCAGGAAAATTTGAATAATTATATTACACATGATCACCATACCCGTTCCTGGAGGAGAAAAGATATCCGTTACACAAGTTCAATCAACAATGGCAGCGAGTGCTCATATCAGAAGAATGCTGGATGACGACCATTTCAATAGTGTCCCAGCCAGTTAGTGAGTTGTGTTCTCTCATTTCAATTTCATGGCCTGTTCATCAGCATGTGTCACAAATCGAAAAGACATGCTACCCGAACTCAAAAGATAAGCAGGTCAGGGTGTAGATAGAGCAGCACCCAAGGGGAAACACAGTCGAGGTACTCTTTGAGCTGCAGAGAAGGTATATCTTGGCAGGTACGAGCTTGGGCCCGACACTGGGTTGAAGGAGACGAAAAGGACTTGAGAAGTGACCCAGAGATCCAGCCCCAGCAGAGTTTGGGGCCTCGTAGCAGCAGTTTGTGCAATCAGGTTTGATTCACCAAGTGAGCTGTGCACGTTGGATGCAGCTGCAATGGCTGCACGAGCCCCACCCGCACCCACCGTACATGAGAGCATGCCATCAATCAGATGTTCTTGCTACATGCACTGCACTTATCGTTTGCATTGTAGGCCTTCTCCATTGTTTTTGTACTTCATCTTCATCACTGGATCTCGACTTTTGGAGTATGGAATTTTCATTGTTGTGGAGTATTTTTTGTCTGATACTTGATTCACTAGTTAAAATTGTGAAAACCTTGAAAGGTCCGATACAATAGTAATGTAGGGAAAGGTGATTAAGGTGATTGTATCTCAAATTTTTACTCCCCATTGTCTAACAATTTTTCTTGCAAAAATAATTGTGCCTTTTGTCATCCCATTCACCCTAAAGAACCAAACAATGTGATCTCCATTCTGCTATCATCTGACTTTCTCAAAATGGATTTGTTGGTAAGTGCAGGCTTTTCTGAATGTCTGGGCCATTTGCGAGATTTGCGTAATGACTAACAATTCAATATGAATCACAATATAGCACTTGTATATTGCATTGTTGTTACATTTGATCCATGAAACTTCAGTTCAGCTGCATGAAACAAGTATTATAAATGCACACTATTGTCATGTCAAACCGTTTTAGGTGTTTGTACCTCTCCTGCATGACAATTATAACATGTGATTATAATTAGTTGGTTTTGTGCAGCATACATAGTGGATAAATGCCTGAGTCCGTGTCATTGCGGTGTCAAAATATCTTTGATTACGTGGTTACTTAACGTGCCGATTGATGTGCTTTTAATCGCCAATGTGCTAATCAGCAAAAACATCTCTCGCTGATGCACAGCAATACCATTTGTGAATATAAATGCATATATACAAAGGGTAAAAAGATAGTTCACTGATAAAAATAGCCTCTCAAGAGACGAAGGTAATATATGAGATGGAGATAAATGAATGTATGGAATCGTTCGAAAACCGTGTATTGACAATCATTCCAAGACACCGAAACATAAGTTTAAAGAGGCCGAAAAGCAGAAGATTAACTCGATTAATTACAAATTTCCAGGTAACTGATGTGTTTATTTAATTTTGTCTGTTCATTAATTAAAAAAAAAAAGAATTGTGGGTAATCAAAATAATCCCATCAATGAGGTCCGTCCAGCGATCCGTCCTTCCATGTGTCCATCCATTATCAGTTTTCTTGTGAAGTTGTGAACTACTGAAAGAATTCCAATCAAACTTGGCACAAGTATGGACTGTAATACAGTACTAAGATGAACAGATTAAATTTTTGGTTCAACAAGTCAAAGGTCTTTTGCCCTTTGAAAATTATTTTGGGGACCATAACTCGAGCTAGAAGCTTCTGATGTTTTTTCTTTCTCTCTCTCTCTCTTCTCTCTCTCTCTCTCTCTCTCTCTCTCTCTCTCTCTCTCTCTCTCTCTCTCTCTCTCTCGCTCTCTCTCTCTCTCTCTCTCTCTCACACCCATCCACCTCTCCTCTCTCTCACACCCCCATCACTCTCTCCTCATCACCCATCACTCTCTCTCTCTCAATCCCACCCCTCTCTCTCTCTCTCTCTCTCTCTCTCTCTCTCTTCTCTCTCTCTCTCTCTCTCTCTCCTCTCTCTCTCTCTCTCTCTCATATATATTCTCTCTCTCATATATATATATATATATTATCTCTCTCTCTCTCTCTCTCTCTCTCATTATATATCTCTTGCAGTATCTCTCTCTCTCTCTTGCAGTATCTCTTCTCTCTCTCTTGCAGTATCTCTCTTCTCTTGCTCAGTATCTCTCTCTCTCTCTCGCAGTATCTCTCTCTCTCTTTTTCTCTCTCTCTCTCTTGCTAGTTATCTCTCTCTCTCTCCTCTCTCTCTCTCTCTGTATCTCTCTCTCTTCTCTCTCTCTCTCTCTCTCTCTCCTCCCAGATCCACTATCTCTCTCTCTCACCTCCTCTCCGCCAGTATCTCTCCTCTCTCTCTCTCTCTCCTCTCCTCGCTCTCTCTCGCCAGTATCTCTCTCTCGCTCAGTATCTCTCTCTCTCGCCATCTAGCTATCTCTTCTCTCTCTCGCCAGTATCCTCTCTTTTCTCTCTTGTGACCTCTAAATTTTCATCGTTACCATTCACATGATACATCAACAACCTAACACAATGGTTTGATGTCTAAGACATGCGGAGATATGTCCATTGACGCATTCACATTGAATTCTATTTTCTAGTTTAGCCTGTGAAGGTACCTGCCACATTGGTACATTGAACAGGAGTCAAGCAATTGTGCTGCAGAAGCTAACTGTGTGGTACATTCAACCTATACAGGTAGAAGAGTGTGTGCGGTTTTTCCACAAGAACATGAACTCGATCGTGGTGGCTTCTCGCAGAATGGATTGCCTCAGCAATGCCCTGGTGCGCCGGATTGCGAGCCAGTTCACACATAGTGAAACTCAAGAAATTCGAGACAAGAGGGACACTTTCAAAAGGTTGCTTGTCCTCACTTTAAAAAGTAAAATATCATGTGATATCATAATATTTATTGACACATATCAAGAATATTGCTTGGAGCTGGTCTCATTAATTTCTTCATTTTTAATGGCCTATCCTGTACATTCCACTGCATACCCTGTTTGCAGCAAAATCTTTCGCATGAAGATTGACCTTCTAATGGACCCAAATGCTGACAACCCTGATTCTCCTGGCTCAGCAGCCTCTTTATACAAGTATGAGAAGGACATGGAATTGTTTCAAATACACTGTGATTCTCAAAAATGAAAACTGATGTCTTGAACCATCCTGCAGATGTGGTGTTTGCAATAAGCTCTTGACTCAACGTACCGAAAGCCTGTTTAACTGTGCACCCGACAGTGCAGTTGATCACCATACAAAGTAAGTTATCGCTTTTTTTTTTTTCAGAATGTTGTGTACAGTATTGCCAATGAATATGTGATCACATGGTTCTCCCTCCCTTTTGGATATCATGGCACATCATTGCTGGAGTTTTCGACCCTGCTGTTTGTTGTGATATCACAGCCAAATATTTTGTGTCCATCAGTTTATCAAAGCACAATATTTTCAGCATACATTGATAAGAAATAACAGGTGAATGACAAATTTATTTATGTATCTCGGTTAGGCAGTATATTGCTACAGAGTGAAGATAATGCTTTTATGCCTAAGATTAGTTCTCAAAAGTATTGTTCATTTTTTATGACTGTGTAATGTTTGTTGAAGTAAGATGTTTATTCTTGATTCGTCTATAACCTGCATAGTAAAATCGCCAGGCTGTGAGAGATTTCCGGCTACTTCCGGGTATAGAATTGTCTTGGAAGTATGAGGGGTTTGCAGAAGGATGGACTTTCGTGGATGTTCTCCCTCTGAGGATTTATAAATTGAAAGCAGAGGAGAAGCCAGAGAAAGAAGAATAGACAATCTCGAGTAATTTTTAGCTTACCTGGAACGCATCGTCCGTCCGTCCGTCCATCCACAAACCCTTGCAACTTCTTTTCTGAAACTACACATACGATTTCGATGAAACTTGACCACAACCTACATCACCATTGTTGTACCAAAGTTTGTTCATGGCATTAAAAAAAACAATTGGGGTCTAAGGGTGTATACGGGGTTGGGGGGGGGGTTGCCCCCCAAAATAGATATTTGCGATAACATTGGTTCATTGGTACATTTTGCTGATTCCATCCCACATTGACTTCCTCCTCAGTATCATTATTCTACCAGGCCCAGGGGTATTGCCCCTATTTTTTCAAATTAAAGTTGTTGGTGGAGTCAGGCCAGCTGTCCAGCCAATGGGTGCAGAGTGGACATACATACCCACATACGCCATAGCTCCATTATGGTATGATATTGAAGTACTGTTGGACCCCGCTATTCGCGGATTCACTATTCGCAACCCCATGTATTCGCAGGTCATAAAGTGTGACCTGCTTCGACATTCACGAATTCGCGGTTTTTTTTGGTCATTATTATTATTATTATAATAATTATTATTATTATTTAACACATCAGGACTGGTCTCTTATATCCACCTGGTAAATTGGAAATCAGCAAGCATCACAGCATTACATAAAAAAGGTGCAAAAACGGTTCTCCTTAACTCCAGCCCAATTAGCTCACCTCAATTATCTCCTTCATCGTTACCTGCATCCCTTACAATTATCAGCAAGGTCATGGAATCCATTATCGCAATTGACATAAAATCATTCCTTTTCTCCAACAGCCTCATCTCAGATCGTCAATTCGGATTCAGACCTGGTCACTCTACCTGGGACAGTTTTTTCAAATTTTACATGTTAAATATTGCTCCCAACAATGGTGGAGGCCCTCAATATCAGACATGAGACATGAGATCAGGGCGGTCTCTCTGGACATATCTCGAGCTTTTGATACAGTCTGGCATCCTGCCATGCTCTCCAAACTGTCTGCCTATGGAATCCAAGGCAAACTCCACTCTTGGATTATTGACTTCCTCCACTCTCGTAGACACCGTGTGGCTCTCAATGGAACTCCTTCCTCTCCTCTCCCTGTCAAGGCTGGAGTACCCCAAGGCAGTGTGCTAGGCCCCATATTATTCCTAATCTTCATCAATAATCTCACTGACTGGAAAATCCTCTTTGTTTCTTTGATGATGACTCCACTGTTTGCCGTGACATCTCTCATCCTTCTGATAGACAGGCAGCAGCCTCTCCTCTCTTCTCAGACCTTGACAAAATCACAAACTGGTCAAACACAATTTTGCTTGTGTATCCATATTGTCCACCCTGTGCATTATCCCTTATCCCTCATCGTTACCTGCATCCATTGTTTATCCGACTCTGACTACTTTCTCCGTCCGCCCTGCTGTTGTTATTTCCCCTTTCTCCTGCTGTTCCCTTTGTTATGTTGTGTCCTGATTTGTTCTGTGTAATCGCTCTTCCACGAGCCAAGACCATGTTAAAAAAAATAAAAAATATATATTTTAAACATTGCCCTGACATTCGTGGACCCCAACATTTGCGGAATTTTCCAAGAACGTATCCCCCATGAATAGCGGGGTCTGACAGTATCTTAAATGTTATCTCAAGCAGTGAGCATTTGTGAATGGTCTATTAAGTCTATTCTTGTGAAAAATGCCAGGGGCATAGAAAAAGCTCCTTTACATGGTATGTGGCAAACAATAGAAAAGAAGGGACATTGCATAGATTGTAGAAAATGCCAAACAATCGAAAAGAAGGGACAGTCCATGGCTTGTGGAAAATGCCAGACGATAGACAATAAGGCACTTTCAAAAAATCTCGTGTGCAAGCTGGTAACTAACCTTGTGGTCTTAGGAGGACCCAAGTAATGCTCTCGAAAGTTCATGTAAAGGGGTGCCAATGACTTTTTAGCAGTGTCTCGCGTAGCCAACGCTGCTCTAAGAGAGCTCGGCGTTCTTCTTCTTCTATCTCTTCTTCTTCTTCTTCAGACAAAACCTTTATATTAGGACTCGGCTCTTTTATATACACGATCCGGATCTCCTTAAATACTAAACACTTGTACACATCCTCGCATTGAGGGTGCCTTTTGAGAGTGTCTATCATGAACTTTTAAATATATTCGGACATTTGCTTTAAGTTTCGAAAGTTCACGTTATCATTTAAAGATTATTCCATTTAATATATTGTAATTTCGTAAATACATTATTTATTTCGTAATACACTATATTTCGTAAATACGTAAATACACTATGACGGGTCTCGCTATTGGCTTAATCAAGGCACGTGACGAAATATCAGAAGTTGTTGTTTTTTTTTTTTGTTTTTTTTTTAGCCGACAAAACCTTTAGACGCGCTCTTGGACACATTTGTCCTTGTTTTACAAATTAATCACACACATGCACATTATCTTATGTGTTTTCGTTTACAGTTACACAAAAAACTTGACATACTGATGGTTTTAACCTATATATGTAGGTCGCCCTTTATATATGCCTGGTGTTGGCTTAATGGTTAGGGGTGGCAGGCTTTAGGGCACTGTCACACCTTGACTTTTAGCCAGCGTATGGCAACGTATCAAAATGTATGTAAACGCTGGCGTACGCTGAACTATTGATGTTTTTTTCTTCAGTTTGGGCATATTCATAACGAGTTGGACGTATGCATAACGTATTAGTAACGTACACAGAACGTTTCGATAACTTATAGATAACTATTACCAACGAATGCTTAGCGTGTTGGCGGCGTTCACAACTTATGCCCAACGATAGTCTAACTTATGCATAGCGCGCGGCAGCGTATGCCGACGATCATGTGGCGTAGCCTATTAAAAGGCTGCCGCTCGACGATTCAATCAATAACCGACTAGACATCGAAGTGTCAACATCACCGTCATGCCGAGAAACTTCGAAGAATGCTGCAAAGAAGTCTCCTGGCCGTGGACGCGGACGCAAGGAGGATCCATCATCACCACACCCTCCCCATCACGCTCACCTACTACTACTGACATGGACCTACTACTACTACTACTGACACGCTCACCTACTACTACTACTGATACTACTGACATGGACATCTACTCAACATGGAGTCTGCAACACTGACGGTTCCTCCTGTGAACCCATTTTTATATACCAATTCCCTAAACGCTGCCAATACGCCATCATACGGCAGCTGTAAGTTAGAACACGTTCAGTAAGTTCCTGTGGTCGTCCGAAGACGTCAAATACTGTCTACATACGTCAATATGCGTTGGAGATACGTTACACATAGGTTCATAAGCACGTTACTCATAGGTTAGAAATAAGTTTCGGTACGCTAGACATTACCTCGACGTATTTCGACTTATGAGTAACTTACAAGTAACGTGTGTCGACGTGTGTCAACGATCGCATAACGTGCCTACAACTTATGGCCAGCGTATGCGGAACGTGTGAGTCATACGCCGAGCATGTCGAGATTTTGAGCATGCCCAAAATTTGTCGACGAGCTCGGCGTACTACGACGTATGCCAGCGTGCTTCAGCGTGCTCTTAACGTATAAAAACTTACCCATAACCTATTCGACTTTGTGCAGCGTATTCGCCAAATTTTTCATACGTCGGCATACGCTGGCTAAAACGTCAAGGTGTTGACAGGCTTTAAATCTAAGGGTCCTGGAGTTCAAATCCTGCTCAGTGTTGAATTAATACCAGGTGGGGTTAACTCTGCCTGCATCCTTCCGAGATTGGCAAAATGAGTGCTAGCATGCTGGTATACTCGTGTCAGAGTGGCGACCCTCCAGGATTGCCCAATAGCCAAGGAGACTGCTGAAGCAGCACCAATGCTCTGCACAGAGTATGTCCAATCTCCTCCTCCTCCTCCCTTTGTAATGAACTTTTCGAGAGGATTACTTGGTTCCTCCATAGAACACAAGGGTAGTACAGCATGCACAGGAGATTTTTTTGAATGTACCTTATTGTCTATCGTCTGGCATTTTCCAAAAGCCATGGAATGTCCCTTCTTTTCCATAGCTTGGCACATACCATTATAAAGGGGCCTTTTCTATGCCCCTGGCGTTTTTCACAAGAATGGAACGGTTTCTCTGTATTACTGATGGTATTCCATGTTTCAGGCAGTTTTCTTCAAAAATTTGAGCACCTTTTTTTTCTTCTTTGTCAGGTCAGGTCAGATTCGATCTGTGACTTGCTGCAGGTACCATGTAAACCTTAACGAACCTGTTCCATGGTCAGGTTGTCGGCGACTAAACCGTATCCCCCACCAAGTTTCTTGGTGAGGAGGGTGTATGATATGGACACCCAGCAGGATGTAGAAATCTGTCAAAGGGCGGAGGAGCTCCTTGTGAGCCAATGGCCATCCATATCTAGTGCCCAACTGTGTCTGCGGACGTCCTCCTGCAGTTGGGTTACCTCTTTTTAGAGGTTGGTGGCAGGATTTGCACCAGGTCACAGCAAAACCCTTAGTTCTGCAAAACAATAAAAAACGCAAAAGAAAACTGAAACCCACTCTGTGGAAGTACCTGCTGTTCAGCTGCCCTCCGCAGGATGGCTCACTGGATGATGGGATTGGGCATGGCCTTCGGGACCCCATCTTTGATGATAGGAGGAAAACTATGGGGTAACCTTTCCAGGTCAGATTGCGGTAGTGTGTGTGTCGGGGTGGTACTGAGGTGTCATCCTCCACACGAGGGTCTCCTTGGTTAACCTGAGGCAGTCCCTTCGGGTGGGTGCCTGGATGTCCTATCCCGAAGAGAGGATGATCACCTGTCTCTGTTATCATCTGAGCTCAAGCATTTGGACATCGGCATTGCAGCACTCTCTGAGGTTCGGAGACTGGATTGCGATGAGATCATGGTGGTGGTTACACCTACTATTGGTCTGGTCGCTCTGATGGTTACCATGCCCAGGAGTTGCTATAGCTGTGTCCAATAAGCTGACTCAATGATAATTGAGGTAATACCGGTCAACGAGCGTATTATGCGACTAAGGATTGTCACTCCCTTGCATGTCATTTCCCTGGTCTCTGCATATGCTCTGACTGAGGGAGTGATCTCACCATGAAGGACGCATTCTATGCCACGCTCGAGTCTGGAGTTCATCAGTGCCCCAGGTGAGGTACTCTTCTATCTTGGGGGATTTCAATGCATCGACTGGAACTGATAGGATGGTTATGAGATGTGTGTTGGTCCGATGGGTCTGGAATTGTGAACCAGAATAGCACCAAGTTCCTTGACTTTGCAAGAGTCATAGACTTAGGGTGGCTGGTTCATGGCTTCAGCACCCACAGGCTCACGCTGGACTTGGTATTCCAACGCTGTGGTGTGGCAAAAGGGATTGACCATGTGCTCGTTGATGGTCGCTGGAGGATGATCCAGAACTGCAGGGTCTACTGGAGTGCTCAGTTCCTCAATGCTGACCACAGGCTTGTTGTCGCAACTCTGAAGTTGCATTAAATCCAGGAGAATGGTACCATCCCAGCCTAGGCTGGATGCTGGCAAGCTCAAGGATGAGAGGGTAGCTGAGGATTTTGCGAACTGGCTGAGTGGAGATTTGGTGGGGGTCTGGGTGCTTTGGGGAATCCTGAAGAGTTGTAGAGTGCCTTCAAGACCACTGTCCTTGATGTTGCCGGTGGATGTCTTGGAACTTACCGTAGGGTGAAGAAAATTTTGTCCCTCGAGGGACACTGGATACCATTGACTAGAGCTGCAGGGCCAGGAAGAATGGCAGTAGCTGAGCTGTTCAGAAAGCTGAGGCATAAAACTACGTGCGCTAAGGGTGGACAAGGAGGCCCATGTGCAAGGAATCTGTGAGGGGGTAGAGAATCACCTGTGGTCAAGTGATTCTCATCCTGCTTACAGGGAATTTGTGCATTGCGTTCCTCCAAGCCCTTCCCTCGGTGTACTACAGTTAGAGCAGAGGGTGGTAGGCTCTTGACAGAGGAGTCCGAAGTGAAGGCTGCTGGGCGGTTACTTTGAGTGGCTGTACCAGGCTGATCCACCAGCTGTCGAGTTGGATCTCAGGGGTGTTACTATCCCTATTGCTGACCCTCCAATCAACTGTGGTCCACCTTCGTTTGTGGAAACACAGACTGCGGTGAACCAGTTGAAATTGGGTAAAGCTCCTGGGATCTGTGGCATCCATGCTGAACTTCTCAAGGCTGGTGGAAATGCTGTACTCATGTCGTTGCATGCAGTTTTGTGCTCTGCTTGGAACACAGGCATCATCGCAACTGACTTGAAGAGGCCTTGTTGTCCCTCTCTGGAAAGGGAAGGATGAACGCCAGGACTGCAACAACTACCGAGGGGTGACGCTGCTCTCAGTGCCAGGCAAGTCTTTGCTCGAATAATTATTGAAAGGGTTTGCCACCATCTGCTTGAGCACCAGCGTCCAGAGCAGAGCAGTCAGTCAGCCTTGTTTGGCCCATGGTTGAGGAACTTCTTCCACTACTTTGGAACTGAAGCTGATTTGCAAGGATCTTGTCCTTGGTCTGGATACCTTCTAAAGCTCTTCTCACTCGTTCAGCATTATTGATGCTTTTCGCAGGACATCTATTGGTTACAAAGTGGATCTGCTTTGTTGTTGAAGTGCTTGCCAACTTTGCAAGCTTAGTCAAAAGGAGTGTTGCAAACTCTTCAAATGTAGATGAAGGTGATGCATCTCCAGTTGTTGGATCATAGCCATTCCATCAATAATCCATACACTGTCTGATGGGATGGAATGGATATATAGGTCTGGTGTGGTGAGAGACTCTATGTTATGCATGAGGCATTTGGATGTTTCACAAGGGTTCCATGAGGCATTGAGAGTGCAAGTGGGAGTGGGCCGAGGCTGAACTACATCATCTTCTCCAAACTCACTTTATTGGCTCTTCCACAAACCAGAAAGCATGCACACAGCTTCCTGCTGGACTGCAGTTCCACTATCTTGCTGCGTGAAGTGACTATTTTCTTTAGACCCACTGTTGAGAATGTTTTCAGGTTCATCTTCTTCAAAGGAGCAAAGAAACCTAGGTTTTCTTGCTGAAGACGATCTGCAAGAAATGCTCATACAGCCTCCTCTCCTCGTTCTCTTGCCTTTGCTAGGTCCTTGAGCATTTGTTTGGGAGCAACCACTCCAGATGTCAAATGTACCAATTCTTCCGTCTCTGTCGTGAAGGGATGCATCATGGCTTCAGTTGTTCATACAATTCTGTCGATATCCTTTTCATCTCTCCTGTTGTGAGTGGCATCCAAGTCTTTGCGCTGTCGGGTCACTTCGCTCTTACTCACCATCTCCTCACAAGATCTTGCTATTTCTGCACGCAGATGATATGAGGATATCCGACACGATGAACTGCTCTTTTGTTAGTGGTGATACCCATCAATCATCCTCTAGTCTTGGCATCCCTATTTGCTGTCTGCTCGATAAACATATCCATAGGTATTCTTGCGAGGACTAGATTTCATCCATGAGCTCAAGGAAAATGATGAAATTTTAGATTTTGTCGACCGGCAGATATACATGCAACTCCCCATGTTGCGAACTCCACATTGCATGCACACACAAAGTAAACACGTCGTGCCGATGTTATTTTGTTGTGCGCATTGTGATGGCCATTAGTTTTTCATGCGTTGCTTTTTTGACCAATCAAGTATTCCGTGAAAAAAATGCAAGTTTTTTTTGTCATTAATTTTTTTTTCCATAATTTCTTTAAAATGTGCAATTTTTGACAAAAATGACAAGTATACTGTATTTGACATTCTAATCTATTTATACATCTTTTGATCAGAGATTTATATAATGCCTCTGAAAAATGAGGTCGTCCTATTACCTATATTTCCCGGCTCACGCTGTATGGCAAGATGGCGCCCCCTCATGGATCGCGCCCCCTCCTGCACACTCATGCTGCATCTCTTACAGTTACTGGGTTTATGTGCACACTACATTCATGCTTCATTTTTCAATGACCCCATAATTCATAATTTTAAAGCAACTGACTTTGAGCACTCATCACAATAGCTATCACAATGCCACATTCTTTCCATTGTGTTCTAAGAAAGTTGTAATGCAGCAATGACGATGACGCCGACGACCTTGATGACAAATACGACCACCGCCACCACTTCCCCCCTTTTTCAGGGGGTTGGTTGAATGATGGCATTCGTCCATATGGATCTATATATTACCATTATACCAACAAAGTCTTCTCTCCCGAAGCTATTCTTCACTAACATTGATTTTTAACCTCTTCCTGACTTCTGAGCTCGGAATTCTTTATTTCAGAAACAATCCATTCATCCTTCGTATCATTCTCATCTCTGTTCTTTCCATTCCTTTTGCATCTTTGATAAGCATGCCCACATTTCACTTCCATACATCAATACTGGTCTGATACAGACTTTATAAACTCTAAATGCAGTAGAGTGTATATTATTCAATCTTACCAAATAATAAAATGTTACATTGAGTTAAAACCTCCCTCTGATGATGAGGATAATCAATTCCTATGATTGATCATATTTTGTACTACCTCCCTTAAATAAATGTCTCGAGCCAGTTCACCATGAAAGTGTAATTTGTGAACATCTCTCGACACCAGGAATGCTTATTATAGATATCATATCTCAGGAAATAATATTATTACAAAATACGTAATATTACATACATGAATTCTCTGAAATTATATTTTGAAATCAATATAAACTTTATTTTGTTCAACAGAAAAATGCCCAGCAACTCCTTTGTAACATTTCATTGTTTCTGAACTTTGTTTTAAAGATATCACATGTCTTGTTTGTTGTTATAATACCTTTCTGAGGGATAAATTAACCGTGTCTGCGATAAAGAAATATTTTTAAATTATAGTTCCATTGTGAATTGGCTTACGAAATTTAATCACGAGGCATTTCTAAGGGAAATCCTATTCGTATACAAAAGTCCATATTCACGCAGTTCTTTAGATCTGGGATTTCTGAAGATGTTGGCAGAAACAGCTGTTCAGCAACCAAGTCAATCTCACCATTGACTGGTGTAATATCCAAATAATAACCGGTCCCCTGAACCGGAAGTACTCTCGGATCAGGAGGGAATAAAGCTAGTGTTGAAACCAGCATGGCGTCCGGCTGACTCATTATTACAACGGGGATCAGGGTTTTTAACTTTTTAGAGGACGAGCAAGTATAGCTGTATGCTGCACAGGAGGTAAGGATGGAGTAGGAGATAATGATGAGGGATGCATGTATTTATGTACTCGTGGATTGTGCTAATAAATAAAGCAAATAAATAAATGAATTAAATGGGGAATTAATGAGTTGTATGAGCTCTTTATTTATGCGCAGTCCATACTCCGCCCCTCTCCCGACCCAGAGTGCAGGGCTCCACACCGGCTGAGCTTCATTTACCAATGTTCTTGTTTATCAACATTTCAAGACAGTTTTGTGATTTTTATTTATTTATTCTGGAATTGTGGCTTCGAGTTACATCAGTATGGCAAATTTCAGCTGTTTCCCACCTAGAAAGTACTAAACATTTATATTGATCAGTGAATGGTTAGAAATAACTTTATATATTTGATACTTCATGGCATAGCTGTTCCGATAAAAGGATCACGAAATAGGATACCATGACCATTTTCCATTGCTTATAAGGCTGGCTTTTCTACAGTTTTGTGCCTTGCTGAAGTTGAGCCCTTTCATCCATTTCAACATTCCATTGACCCCTTTTGTCTTTCAACATTTCATTGACTCCTTCGTCCATTCATTGTTGTTGTTTGATCTTCTTGAGACTTAGGCCATTTTTACAGCTCCATATTACACTCTTGTAACTTTCAGTGCCAGTACGCACACCCCATTGGAAATCGTAGCACATTCTGCAGGGACGCCTGAATATGCATGCCAAGTTTGGTCAAGATTGATCAAAAACTGGAGGAGTTAGCAAACAAATAACAAACATGTTGACTGTTTTTGCTTTATAGTATACATTTTGTATTATTTCTTTTTCTTTTTTTCTTTGGAAGCTCAACAGAGGTAGTCATTGAATCTCGATATGTTCGATGTCATCCTTGCATGTAAGAAACACCAATAGATGAACATACAGGCAACAGGGAGGAACTTAAATGGTGAAACTGTACATGATGCATTCCATAAAGCTTCCTTGATAATTTGTCAGCCATTTGGATATCTTCCTTCAAAAGGTGCAACTATATCGAGTGTTTTTGAAAATGTTAAAAACACCTTGACACTGCCGGAAGATGTGCAATGCAAGTAGTTCACTATGGCATCAATTTTACCTGTCGTGTTTTCTCAGGGAACCCAATTGGGATATCAGTGACTACCTCAGCGATCTGTACAAGCAGTTGAAGTCTTGGCAAAAAGTGTACTGGTACCTCTGGGGCACCATTAACTTCCTGAAGTGTTCCTCCTGTGACAAGGTTGTATTTGGATATGCCCTTAAACACAGTTTCCAACACAAACATCCATACCACACTTTTTCTGCATCACAAAGCTGCCATAATATATGGAAACATCTAATGGCTTATAAACATAAGATCGAAAACTATTCTTCACTAGTCATACCTTGTGTACTGTTTCCTGGTTAAACCGTCATTTGTGACATGTTAGAAATGTATTTGTTAATCCTTAACAGGCCTGGTGTGATTTGCATGACAGTAAAATATATTTATTTTCTTCAATAATTAATCAAAGGCTCATAGAGAAGCTTGTTCCATATTATCATATAGAAAACTATAACGACACTCGGTAGAGCACATACCTCGGCCAGGCTGAAGAGTTTACGTTTTGTAGCCCACTGATAGGCCCGATCTGAATCTGGACTTTAACCCAAATCGAATTGGCTTGTTCTTGTCACCTTCCCAACCTGTCCACCAAGTTTTGTCATAATCCGTCCACAACTTTTTTGAGATATGTTGCTATATATTGTTTTTGGCCTTATCTCTCAATAGTGAAGAATCACTTAAAAGATTGTAGTACCCAGATCTGTATTTTCACCAAAATCTAATCAACTTGTCCTTGTCACACACCCAACTTGTCTGCCAAGTTTCGTTTGAATCCGTCCATAACTTTTTGAGATATCCTGCTCACAGACAGACAGACAAACAGTCAAACACACAAACAGGGGCGAAAACATAACCTCCGTCCACCTTTGGTGGCAGAGGTAACAGTGACATTAAGAAGCCATCGGTGTACTTTTGTCATCAACTACAAGGGCATTTGTAGTCCACACAGTATAAGGGATTGTAATCTGAGATTCAGCATCATGCGCTGTGACTTCTGTAATGGTAAAAATATTGAAAGCCATAGATATGGAGATTAACTCTCTTTTGCAACGTTTCCCTGCCAAGAGGAAATTTCTGCCACAACCATTTTTAACCACAATACTCTTGGTGTTGACATCTCTTGACCTGAACAATTGAAATTCGACTTTACTTCTTCTTTTCTTTTCTTTTCAAGTGGTGATGCTTATAGATAAGAACTATAAAACAAAAAATCCCTGACCAATTGACCATATTACTTTGGGCTCAAAACCAGAAACACTTTTTGAGACTTAACATTTCTTATAAACTCTTTAAAGGTATCGATTTGTGTGAAAATTGACAAAGCGAAGTGCTGCTGCTGCATTACAATATATATGTATTTTTACGAGTGTAAATAGTATAATAATAATGACTAATAATGTAATAATAATTATAATAATGACCTTACAAGGCACTTCAATGCAGGAGGCCACTTAGCCCATCAAGCCTGGACAACAGACGGACAAACAGTCAAACACACAACACAGAGGTGAAACCATAACCACTGTCCACCTTCGGTGGTGGAGGTAACAATGACATTAAGAAGCAATCAGTGTACTTCTACATCAACTACAAGGGCATTTGTAGTCAACACAGTATAAGGGATTGAAATCCCTTGTACTGTTTGTCCAGGCCCATCAAGCTTGGACATCAGTTGTCAACCTATCGTTGTTTGTCTGTGCTCTATCCTTTTTAAATTGCTGAGCATCAAGCAAGAAAGCAGCACATAGCATTTTTAAAGTCTTTGGTATGACTTTGCGGGGTCAGGTTCAAACCATTAACTTCCCAGACTGAGTGGATCCTCTGACATTACTGCAACTTGAGTTTACTTTTTTATCAAAGTGATATACAGTATTTTGATATTTCCCATCATAAACACATTCCAAAAATGTTCTTTCTTTTTTTTTTCCAGAATTTCCTATGCAATGAACTGGCACATTGCCACTATCACACTGAAATGTCAGTCTGTTCTAAAGTTCAAGGGCAAAATGAAATTGCTTCTGGCACAATGTTTTACCCTTGTTGCAACCAACTAGATGTTCCCCATGATATTCAGGTAAGTTTACCATATACAGTATTTTCGAATATTTTCAAACCTATACTGAAATGAATGATATTTAAAAGTGCAAAGAACCCTATCTATTTTGGCCCTATCTCGTAATGATGAAGAATCATTTGAAAAATTCTTGTATCAGGAACAGGATCCAGATCGTCACCAAAATTGAACCAATCCATTCTTGTCACACACCCAACCTGTCCACCAAATTTGGTCCGAATTTGTCCACAACTTTTTTGATATATTCTACTCACAGATAGACTGGGGTGAAAACATAACTTCCGTCCACCTTCGGTGGCAGAGGTAATTAGAAAAAAAACACAACCACAGACAAAATTTAACTCGTAAGTAAAATGTTCACGATCTCTTACCCCACTTTGCTCAAATCATTATTAGCCTCGCTCATCCCCAAAGGAATCGAAGAGGTTATTGTAATTACCACCGCTACCGGAGGTGGATGGAGGTTATATTTTCACCCCTGTCTGTCTGTTTGTTTGTTTCTTTGTTTGTTTGTCTGTTTGTGAACAAAATATCTCAAAAAGTTGTGGACGGATTCGGACGAAATTTGGTGGAAAGCTTGGGTATGTGACATCGACGAAATGATTAGATTTTGGTGAAGATCCAGAAATGGATCTGCGAATTTTTTTTCGTGATTTTTCATCATTGAGAGATCGCACCAAAACATAGAGCTGTATATAAGAACTAGAGTGCGCTGTCCCTATTCCGCGCACGTAACCCCACTGTGTCACCATGTATGACCTGCCGCCATCACCAAAACGGGCAACTTGATTGAGGAAATACCCGGATGTGCCTACACTCACCGTGTTTACGATATGGCGATGTACACCACGAGAATAAAGCCTGGTGTTGGCTCAGTGGTTCGGGTGGTGGCTTGGGATCCTAGGGTCCTGAGTTCAAGCCCCGTCGGCCGCTGAATTAATACACCAGGTGGTTGACTCAGCCTGTCATCCTTCCGAGGTCGGCAAAATGAGTACCAGTTCCAGTGTGTGTACTGGTAGAGGGGCACTGCATCAGCGACACAGTCGCGCTTCAAGAAATGATAGCTACCCCGGCAGCTAAGCTGCCATACGACCATCACCACCACCACGAGAATATCGTACAGCACATTATTTCACTCGTATTGGTAAATACGAGCGAAATAATTAGCATACCAATTAACTACATGTTTGTTTACCAATTACAAAATATAAATACGAAATATATTAGTATTTTTCTTACCTTACTGGCCTAGAAACATGAGCATTACTTCGACATCGTAGTGAGTCAAATACAGCGAAAACGACGCAACTGTCGAATTCCACTACCATGATCAATTTTGTACGGCTGTATAATCTAAGGAAAAGGTTTCTTTCATGGTTTTTGATCGTTTATATGGCCCAAAAAATCACCCGAAGCTGAAGTACACAAAAATATTACTGTACTCATTATCTGTAGAATTTTATTCACACAATCTACAGGCATCACGGGACATGGGCACGGCTCATTATAATCCAACGAGGATCAGGAAACAAAGGCAAAGCATTGTCACACTTTTCACAACATTGCTATCAATACCCGTTGTTCGTTCATTGCGACCTGTGATCTGATCATAAATACCTCGTTCACAGGACCGTGTGTAATACTTCCTAATAAGAAAAAGGCCTATTACTGGCCAAGAAACAAAATCGTTTTGGTAAGCTGATGCCGTTTAGACACCTTGTTTTTGTTCACGTATCTTTCCGTGTAGAGTCGACCATGATGATGAAGAACAGTCCATAAGAAAAGTTTACTGATCATTTTGATCAACTGATTTTCGTGTTCATCTTCGTCCACCAGGTTCTGCTCATGAAAATGATCCGATAAATCAAGAAACACAGAGTTCCTTACGGCATCCAAAACTTCCAGTTGAACCTTTCTTATCACATCATGTGAAGTTTTCATTGGGCCCGTAGACACGGTGGTTGCAACGCCATCGCCATTGCTTGTCAGAGTTCTCACACACGAATCAGGTTAGGTCAGGTATGGGAGCAGTGCCAGAACAGCGCGTCGCTGCGTCCACTTTCCGCCGGTACTCCAGGGGCCTCCGTCTGGCCATCCCCAGGCAGATGCCAGGCCCATCCCCATCTCCTTGAGATGATGGTCAACCTGCTGCAACCACGAGGCACGTGGTCGGCCCACTAGCTCCTCCACTCATGAGACCCCCTCGCTGAGAGAATCTGGTGAGCAGGATCAGCGTCAGGAAAACGAGCCACATGTCCATACAGCCGCAACTGACGCTCACGGACTATGCAGGTAACAAATCTCATCTGAGTCTCTCTCAGCAACCGCTCGTTGGACACAAAATCCGACCAGCGATAGCCAAGGATTCTCCGAAGAGACCTGGTACCAAAGGAATTAAGTCTCCGTCTCAGATCCTTGGTCAGAGTCCAAGTCTCGCATCCATAGAGCAAGACTGGAAGTACCAAGGACCTGAAGACTCGGACTTTCGTCCTCCCGCAAGGTACCGGCAGCGCCACACCCCATGATCCAGTGAATCCATGATCTCCCAGGCCCGACCCAGACGTCTATTGACCTCTGACTCAGAGCCAGCAGAGACATGAATATCATGCCAAGGTAAGTGAATCTCTCCACGACCTCAACATCCTCACCACAAACAGACACAGACAGGACAGCAGCATCCAAGATGTCACCGAAAGCCTGGATCTTAGTTTTGACCCAAGAAACCCGTAATCCAGCGGCTCCGACTCCTCATTCAGCACCTCGAGGGCCCCAAAAGGATATCTAAAGTCTCCGCAAAGATGACTGCATCATCTGCAAAATCAAGGTCCGAGATCTTGACATTCCCAAACGATGCACCGCAGCTTGATCTCTCCGACACCCTCCTAAAATCCAGTCCATACAAGTGCTGAAAGTGTGGGGCCAGTACACACCCCTGACGAACTCCAGTAACAACTGGAAATAAGTCAGAGATGGTACCACCACACTTCACAGCACTCTCAGTACCAGAGTAGAGTTCAGACATCAGATCGATCAGTTTTGGTGGCACCCCACGAAGACCAAGAATCCTCCAGAGGACATCCCGATTCACTGAATCGAACGCTTTACAGAGATCAACATAGGCTGCAAGCAGCCCCTGCCGAAACTCTCCGTCTGCGTTCGGTGAGGACACGAAGAGCAAGGATACGGTCAATCGTTGACCTCTTTGGTGTAAAGCCTGACTGCTCTGGACGCTGGTGCTCAAGCAGATGGTGGCGAACCCTATCAAGAATTATCCGTGCAAAGACCTTGCCCGGCATGAGAGCAGCGTCACCCCTCGGTAGTTGTTGCAGTCTTGGCGATCACCCTTCCCTTTCCAGAGAGGAACAACAAGGCCCCTCTTCCAATCAGTTGGGATGATGCCTGTGTTCCAGGCAGAGCACAAAACTGCATGCAACGACACGAGTGCAGCATTTCCACCAGCCTTGAGAAGTTCAGCATGGATGCCACAGATCCCTGGAGCTTTGCCCCGTTTCAACTGGTTCACCGCAGCCCATGTTTCCACAAGCGAAGGTGGACCACAGTTGATTGGAGGGTCAGCAACAGGGATTGTAACACCCTTGACGTCCAACTCGACAGCTGGGGGATCAGCCTGGTACAACCGCTCAAAGTAACCGCCCAGCGGGCCTTCACTTCAGACTCCTCTGTCAAGAGCCTACCACTCTCTGCTCTAACTGCAGTGCTCCGAGGGATGGGCTTGGATGAACGCAATGCGCGAATTCCCTTGTAAGCGGGTCGAGAATCACCTGTCCACAGGTGATGCTCTACCCCCTCACAGATTCCTCGCACATAGGCCTCCTTGTCACCCTCAGTGCACGTACAGTTTTACGCCTCAGCTCCCTGAACAGCTCAGCTCTGCCATTCAGCCTGGCCCTGCGACTCTGGTCAATGGTATCCAGTGTCCCTTGAGAGACAAAATTCTTCTTTGCCCTGCGGTGAGTTCCAAGACATCCACCGGCAACATCAAGGACGGTGGTCTTGAAGGCACTCCACAACTCTTCAGGACCCCCCAAAGCACCCAGACCCCCCAAGTGTCCACTCAGCCTGTTCGCAAACTCCTCAGCTACTCTCTAATCCCTGAGCTTGCCAACATCCAGCCTAGGCTGGGATGGTACCATTCTCCAGGATTTAAGGTGCAGCTTTAGAGTTGCTACAACAAGCCTGTGGTCAGTATGAGGAACTGAGCACTCCGGTAGACCCTGCAGTTCTGGATCATCCTCCACGACCGTCACTGAGGACATGGTCAATCTCCTTTGCCACACCGCCAGCGTTGGAATACCAAGTCCAGCGATGAGCTTGTGGGCGCTGAAACCATGAACCAGCCACCCTAAGTCCATGACTTCTTGCAAAGTCAAGGAACTTAGTGCTATTCTGGTTCATAGTTCCTGACCCATGGGGACCAACACACACCTCATAACCATCCGATCAGTTCCAGTCGATGCATTGAAACCCCCAAGATTAGAAGTGTATCTCGTCTGGGGCACTGATCAACCACAGACTCGAGCGTGGCGTAGAATGCATCCTTCACGGTGAGATCACTCGCCTCAGTCGGAGCATAAACAGAGACCAGGGAAATGACACCTAAGGAGTGACGAATCCTTAATCTCATAATACGCTCGTTGACCGGTGTTACCTCAATTATCATTGGGGTCAGCTTATTGGACACAGCTACAGCAACTCCTTGGTATGGTAACCATCAGAGCGACCAGACCAATAGTAGGTGTAACCATCCACCATTATCTCGCCGCAATCCGGTCTCCGAACCTCAGAGAGAGCTGCAATCCCGATGTCCAAACGCTTGAGCTCAGATGATAACAGAGACAGGTGATCATCCTCTCTTAGGGATAGGACTTCCAGGCACCCACCCGAAGGGACCGCCTCAGGTTAACCCAAGGAGACCGCCGTCTGGTGGACCACACACGAATGAGGCATAATTTTTAGTTATTTTTCCATGTACGTTGACAGTTTTGCTTCGGGTTTTACTCGGTAGTTTTGCAACATTCAAAATGTACAGGAAGTGCCGTTGCATGTCGGATCCACAGAAACGGTCAGGCAGTGCGATCTGAGATTTTTTCCCATTTTGGTAATGGTGGCCAAGTCCCCTTGTCGGCACAGTGTTACGGGGAAGAGCGCACTCTAGGGTTTATATACAGCTCTATGGACCAAAATGACATGTAGCAGGATATCTCAAAAAGTTGTGGATGGATTCAGACGAAACTTGGTGGGCAGGCTGGGTATGTAACAAGGAAGAATTGATTTGATTTTGGTGAAGATTTGATTCCGGATCCAGATCTGAGAATTTTTTAAGTGATTCTTCACCATTGAATGATACGACATATGGCATGATATCTCAAAGCGTTATGGACAGATTTGGATGAAACTTGGTGGATGAGTTGTTTAGGTGACAAGAACAAGCTGATTAAATTTTAGTTCAGGTCTGAATCCAGATCCCTATCAGTGGTATACAAAACGTAAACTAATCAGCTTGGCAGAGGTATGCGCTTTACCGAGTGCCCTTCTAGTTGGTCTATGTGTTGTCAGTAAGTGTACAAGTGTATCGCCACTCGCAGATCTATGTCAATATAGATTGTTCACTCAGAACTGCTGTAATCTCACTTTCCTGGTGAGGCTCTGCATTGTTAAATGTTCATTCTTTTTTTGTTTTACTTTATCTTGTGCCACATACAATCAATTGTAAATTGTCACAATACACGATGGGGCCTGAACAGCAGAGTATTGTTTTAATGGGCTCCACTTTTAGTCTTAAATATTAATTTATCTTGTGATCATCCACAAAAATATTTTCAATTGTTTGCGTGTTTGTTTGTGCATTTGTGTGTTATTCTTTCATGGCTGAACTGTAGCATCTAGAGGTCCCAAATTTTGGGTGTAAGAATTTCAGGATCTGGGCAAGGTTTGAAACTACACACTCTCACCCTCCCCCCCTCCCCCCCATGCATGCACGCACGGCAGCACGGCACAACACCACACACACACACCACACACACACACACACACAAAAAAGCCCCCCCCCAACCCCCAATTAAATGCTCTGTACATATGTATGTTTGTGTAGTTCTGAAAATCACAGCAAAAATAATGGCTTTTTATTTTTAATTGCATATACTGTACAATGTCAAGGCTCGTATCAGAGCTAACACACATAATGCATAACAAGGGCAGCAGGAGACAAGAGGGACAGGAGAGGGCAGCACAAAACAGTGGGGAACAGACACATGAGGAGATCTATGGAAGAGAGAGGGATGGGGCGGGGTACACGGGGTACACAAGATGGACACTACAGGGACTTTCAGGTGCTTACGTGACAGGGACTTTCAGGAAGGAAAGCAGGAAATATGAAGAAGGTGGGTTTGGGGTGGATGAACAGGGGTAGAAAAGATCATGGTTTTGGATGGGGGAAGATAAGAGATGGTGGTGAACAACTATTCTGAAGACCTGGAGGGAAGAGTATGATTGAAGAGTGTGTGGGAGTTTGTTCCAAAGGAGGGAAAACAGGGAAATGAAAGAATGAAGGTGAGCGGTGATTCTTGATTTTGGTAGTTTAACCAGAAGGGGGTTGCTGGTGGACCTTGAGTGCCCTGCGACAGAGAAGGGGGGGGGGAGGGGGGAGGCCAGAGAACTGACAGGAGAAGACAGAAAGACCACCGACCTGCCTGCGGTGAGAGAGTGAAACACCCAAAGACTGAGCCTCATCGTGGGAGATACCAATTATCTTAAATGTCTTGGTTTCCACAGCCGAGAAAGGTGAGAGGCGTAGCACCACCCCAGAAGGGAGAGCAGTACTCCATTAGCTGTGGTGAAAGCTTTGTATGTGTCAGGAGCTCAGGTGTGCCAAGGAAGGACTTTGCATAACAGAGGATGCCCAATCGGCGACTGGCTTTGGAGGCCAGCTTGGAGATGTGGCTTCCCAGGAAAGGTCATGGCAGAGAGTGATGCCCAAAAGTTTGAATGAAAGGACTTCTTCAAGAGGATTGTTGAGAAGTAGATTGGGGGGAGGGGGGTTGGGGTTTGAGACGGTCCTTTCGGAGAGACATCGTGAGAGTGAGATTTGTCAGGAAAATCTCCACCAATTTTTTCAAAAATGCTGGGGATACCCAGGGTCAGGTCATAGGTACAAAAAAATCCCCTCCTCACAAGGCGCTACATGGGGGGCGGGGGGGGATGGAACAACGTAGGGGTTCTGGCACATCTCGTGCATTGAAAATGTTGAAATCTTGTCCATAATTTAGTTTTTATTGTTTTTTGTGCATAATTGTTTGTTACTTTTTCACATCCGAAACCACCACTGGGAAAAGCTCACCCAGCCAGGCAGCACCGAGAACCCTCACCCCTTCTTCCCCCAGGCAGCTCCGCGTAGCCCTGCTTGTACATTATATACTATTATTCTTTTTGTGAAGTATCCTATTCTTTTCTTTTCATTATGCTTTTCACATTTCATTTTCTTTTCGTTATTCTATTATTCTTTTTGTGTAGATAGAACAATCGTGAAGTATCCTATTCAACAATGCTTTTTAAAAGTAGTTTATAATAACTTCATAGAATCCCTTATCACCTTAACTACAGACCTATCAGCTTACTTCCAATCAACAGCAAAGTCATGGAATCCATCATCGGCAGTTGATATAAAATCCTTCCTTTTCTCCAACAACCTCATCTCAGATCACCAATTTGGTTTGAGACCAGGTCACTCCACCTTGGACATGCTGCTTCTACTAACCTAACAATGGATGAAGGCTCTCAATGCCAGACATGAAATCAGGGACATAGCTTGTGGACATATCTCGTGCTTTTGATACAGTCTGGCATTCTGCCCCATTCTCCAAATTCTCTGCCTATGGCATTCAAGATCAACTCCACACATGGCTTACTGATTTCCTCAACTTGTGGTTCTCAACAGAATCCTTTCATATCCTCTCTCTGTCAAGGCAGTGTTCTGGGCCCAGTCCTACTCCTGATCTTCATATTTGATCTCTCTGCATCTCTGGAAAATCCCCTTTATCTATTTATTGATGATTCCACCCTCTGCTGTGACATCCCTCATCCTTCAGACAGGAAGGCTACAGTCTCTTTCTTCTCTTCAGACCTTGACAAAATCACAAGATCATCAAACACTTGGAATATGTCTTTCAATCCTGACAAATCTCATCCTCTCACTGTCTCTTTCTGAAAGGACAGTCTGGCAAACCCCCCACCAACCACCCCTCCCCTCATCTACTGTCTTAACAATCCTCTTCAGGAAGTTCAGTCATTCAAACTCCTGGGTTTCACTATCAGCCATGATCTTTCTTGGGCAAAACACACTTCAAAGTTGGCCACCAAAGCCAGCCGCTGACTGGGCATCCTCCTTCATACAAAGTCCTTCCTTGGCAAACCTGAATTATCCACCTACAAGGCCTTCATCCGCAGCTTGATGGAGTACTGCTCTCCCCTCTGGGCTAGCTCCCCTGCCTCACACCTTGCTCAGCTTTGCGCCGTGGAAACCAAGGCCTTCAAGATTATTGAAATCTCCCATGATGAAGCTGAGTCGACGGGTCTATCACTATGCCATTACGGACAGGTCGGTGTTCTCTCTGTCTTCTACCACCTCCTTTCTGGTCTTGCACCCTCTGCTCTTTCCATACTTTGTCCCCCCAGGTTTCTGCAGAGCACATATGGTCCACCATAAACCCCCTTCTGGTTACACTACCAGAATCCAGGATCACTGCTCACCTTCACTCATTTGTGCCTCTTTTATCTTGCCTGTGGAACCAAGTTACACATTCTCTTCAATCTCATGCTATGCTTCAGGTGTTGAAGACAGCTGATCACCACCATCTCAGATCGTCCCCAATCCCAAAACATGATCTTTTCTACCCTCGTTAACCCCCTCCCCACCCCAATCGCTCCTCCTTCCAAATTTCCAGTTTTCCCTCATGAGAGTTTCCTTCTGTATCCATCTTGTCCACCCCATGCATCCTCTCCTGACCCCGTTCCTCCCCACACCTCTTGTTTGTCCAAGTCTGCCTCTATCTTGGCCTTCAACTCTGCTATTTGTGCCCCCCCTCCTCTCTCAACTGTTCCTTTTGTCCTGTTATGTCCTGATCCATTCACTTTACTAATTTTAGCTCTTCCATGAGCCTAACTATGCATACAAAAAAAAGAACAACATTACATTGATAAAATCCATGTGTGTAACTTGTCACAGCCTTTACCGTGACATTTCCTGGAAAGAGAATGTGATCCGCAGTCATAAGACAAAAAGTGGAATATGATTGATTTATCTTTCAGTATCAGTGCAACTTACATCAGGATAACCTTTCCTCAGTGCCAAAGGTATTGTAAAACGGATGGTTAAGTGACATCATAGTGGAATATTAATTTAAATTTTTATTTATTTATTCTGTGTTCTAACATGTATGCATACAGATACATTCCAATCAGTTATAGTCTAAAATCATTGCAAACTCAAAGCAAATGATAATTTAGACAAGATGGAGCACCAGCCAAGTGCATGCAGTAATGTGTGCCGAAGGACATCTCAAGGATGCACTTGAACTTTTGTTTTTATCAATAATCATTAATGACATAATCTCAAATTTCACTTGAACTTTTGTTTATATCGATAATCATTAAAGACAGAGTCGACACTAATGTTCACTGCTGAACTGTTATGTCGAACAGAGAAACTCTTCGGCGAATTGGAATGAGATCCTTAACTCGCTTGATGTTTGTGCCGTTGATCGAGGTGGCCGGTCTTACGGAACGTAGTTCGTTCCGTGCACTCTCATGCCCATCTTTAAATGATTTGTGCCGGTTAAATACAGATTTCTTTGACATGCGATGATCTACATCCAGTGGAGACAGTTGTCTGTAAATTTGAACAGGCTTGATGGTTTCATTGACCAGATATTTCATATCTATTCACTGCTGCACCATTTGTTATCTCTCGCCACCATCTCGATTCTCAGCACTTGCATTATAGCGGGAAGTATTTGATTTATGGATATTACTTACCAACAATAAACAAACAGATTCCCTCAAACATCATTTACCTACACATATGGCTCTTCCTTAGATATACAAATGTATCACTCAAATTTGAAACACATTCATGTTTATTTAGGACAATACCGCTCAAAGAAAAGGCACATGTAATAATTTGTACTTATTCTAGAACGTGTGTTGCTTCAGGGCTGTCAAACAAAAGATCATGTTGTGTTGTTTGCTGAAGAAGATTCAGTTACATCCGGGTCTAGTTCTGCTTGGCGTGTATTTTGTGACCTTCTGCGTTTCCGGAATGACGTTTGCGTTTTGCCAGAGCTAACACCAGAGTGGTAAGGCTAAGCTTTGGGCCTGTGTGGAAGCCCTTGGACTGTTTCCTGTTTAAAATTCTCGTTTAACCCAGAAATTAAGCACAAAAGCAAAATTCTAAAGAATATTTTGATTTGTCCACCAGCAGGTTTATTGCATGTCTGTGGAGAACTTGTTGGAGAAGACATAGCATTGTTTTTCTTTTGAAATGATCATATATATTTAAAACATCTTGCCAACACAAGCATTGCCCACACTTAGCTGGTATCACAACGCAACACACCTGGCACACTCACCTCTCATCTGTCTGGCCTGGGTTCGTATTTCAGCACGGCTGTAAACTGTCATCCTGGTGTTTCACATGCAAGGAGATTCATTAACGTATGCGCCGTCCCTCGGGTGGCCGTTAAACCGGGCATCCCGTCTGCCGGCATTAGTTGATGGACGTTCAAGATCCCATGTTGTTCTTCGTGAAGAATAGGCGAGCTATTGCCGGCATCCTGAACAAATTACAAATTCATTTTATAACCTCTAGGGGGCACTGCATCAAAAGCACAGCTACACCCCCAGAAAATTATGATACCTGCAGCCATCTGTTGTATATGAAAAGAAAAAGAAGCACATATAGATTAGAAAATTTGATACCTTGAGCTTACGCCATGCAAATGGAAATGTTGAGCTTAGTTCCAGCTCGACTTGTTCCCAGCATGCATAAGCTCTGATCCTGTTCTTGGAAACAATGTGTTATACACTTAGTAGAATGATTATTGTATGGAGAGGGTGAAACCCTGAACAAATTCAGGCCCACTTTGCACAAGTGCAAGGTCTCGTGTAAAAAAGACGATCTTGGAAAAAATCGTTTAACACAAAGACATTATGCTAGTATTGTGATCATGATGACTGGCATTTCTCTCTCAGTATACTGAAAGAACTTCTAAGTTTGGGTAACTCAACAAAACCTGCTGCATATTAATTCAATATATATGTATATACATATATATATATATATATATATATATATATATATATATATATATATATATATACACACACAGATATACATATTGTATACAAAGTCAAGGCTCACGGAAGAGCTGGAATACTGACAGATCAGGACGCAACAGAACATGATGACTGGCATTTCTCTTTCAGTATACTGAAAGAACTTCTAAGTTTGGGTAACTCAACAACACCTGCTCGCATATTAATTCAATATATATATATATATATATATATATATATATATATATATATATATATATATATATACACACAGAGATATACATATTGTATACAAAGTCAAGGCTCACGGAAAGCTGGAATACTGACAGATCAGGACGCAACAGAACAAAAGGAACAGTAGAGGGAACAAGTCTGGAGACGGCGATGGTTCACGAGCAATGTACACAGTTCGCCTTTTTTTTTTTTTATGGCGGAATCGGGAAAAACATAAATGATGAAAGTTGTAGTTAGTACTCGAAGAGCTCTATTTGCATACCAACTTTCATTCGAAACAGTTGAAAAACCCAAGGAGCTCGATGCTCAATTTATTGATTTTTTTTGACATTTTCTAAGTTCGTGACCTTGTGACCTTGACCTTGGGACGAAAATGAAAAATCGAGCTCCGTGGGGCTATGCAGGTGCCATTGGGCTAACCAAATACTGAAACCCCTGCCAGATTCGACAAACCCCTCGGAGAAGATGTAACTTGAAACCGGCTACCCCCTAAAAACACATGTTTTTTGGGCGTGGCTCCGCCCATAATGGGCGCACCACTCCCATTCTCAGAAACACAACTAGATCATGATATAAACCTCCCACCCAAATTTTATCAGGATCGGATCAAAACCCACGGAGCTATGCTCGGGACAGACAGACAGACAGACAGACAGACAGACAGACAGACACCAATAACGAATATAGTGGTCACTTACTGACTCGTGAACCAGTAGGGGGAAACACCAACAGCAGGGTTAAAGGACAAAATAGGGGAGACTTGGACAAATAATGTGTGGGAGAAAATGAGGGGTCAGGGTGGAGAATATGGATACAGGACAAAACTCTCAGGAAGAAAAATACTTGAAATTTCGAAGAAAGGGGGGGGGGGGGGTGTGGTGGTGAGGATTAACGAGGGTAGAAAAGATCATTGTTTTGAATGAGGGATGACTTGAGATGGTGGTGAAATGTGAATTGCTGTCTTGAAAACATGGAGGGAAGAAGAAGATTGAACATCCATCCATCCATTGGGACCATACTCTGTGTAGAGCGTTGGTGCTGCTTTAGCAGTCTCCTGGGCTATTGGGCACAATCCTGGACAGGTCATCACTCTGATACAAGATACTAGCAAGCTGGCACTCATTTTGCCCACCTTGGAAGGATGACAGGCAAAGTCAACCTCACCTGATATTAATTCAACAGGAAAAAAGTGGGATTTGAATTCAGGATCCTAGGATCTCAAGCCCACCACCATAACCATGAAGCCAACACCAGGCATACTCCCACCCCATCCTCCCAAACATGATCAATCGTAAATATTGTTGCGGGCCGGGGTCTGGTGGAGAGAATGACCACTAGGTGGGGGAAGTTACGTCGTCTTCCACCAGACTCGCGGAATTGTAGGCCGTCGCTCACAGATAATTCCGTGACGCGGCAGGTCGTTTAACCTTCCGTGGACGCCAATACCTCAACCGCGTAGCGTAGGGTCTTCCTGCCAGGTGTAATCAGTTTACCTAATGAACCACGCGGTTTCGACTACCGGGGAACCACGCCCTCGGTACGCCTTGCCCGAACCGGGTCACTCTACCAACTACGGTAGAGTACCAAATACCAACTCCGGATCGGATGCAGCCGAGCGGAACTGCCAACGACGTACCGGCTAGAATGAACAGATTATCGGGGATAATGACCCGGCTAAACTCAGATCCGAACCATGCTGGACCAATGAAGGAAAAGACAAAAACGAACTGGGAACATTTCTACAATAATTAATTTACACTAAGCGAGGAAATTCATGTGGTACAGGAACAGGTTTATTGGTGTGTTATGCAGTAGACAGAAGAGAGATGTAGTGCGACAATTTTATAGCAACTTACAAAAGAGGACACAGAGCAGACTTGTCGTGAGAATAATACAGGCAAGAATTATAATGATCAAAATCTTATACAATTCTACTTAAAGGACAGGCGCCACACACTCAGACGCACACTCAGACAAAATAAACCCAGTTGAATGGCGAAGGACTTTTGCAGCCACGGAGGGAGGGAGCTGAGGTCGCAGTTCTTTTGGTACCTGAATGTTCCGAGGGAATGGATGCTCCGTGGTGCGGCACCCGACAGAGGTCGTGCAGTTCGGCCCACAGCCGCACGTGTGGAGACCGTGTCTGCGAAGGAGCCCGGGTGGAGAGCGTGGAGTCCAAGGTAGAACGGGGCAGCAGACAGGACCCAACGAGAGACCCGGTCAAGGTCGGGTGTACTCGGACCAGCACAACAGACGGGCTGCCGAGGCGAGATGTGGGCAGGCACTCCGTGATCACGACCTTCCTTCTTCAACCAACAACCAAGGGACCAACTCAACTAACGACCTTCCTTCCTTCTTTGCCTCCAGCCAACGAACCCACCAAACTCTCTCACACTACCCTGAGGATGGTGTCATAATTTATAGATCCCCAAGGTCGGGGAGGAGCCTTGGCGAAGCTGACGTCACCGTCTGCCCTGATTGGACAGGGCCTTCATGGGGTCCGCCCTTTCTGGGTGGGCTTTCGGCCAGGCCGGGAAAGCCTGCCCACTCCACACGTGTTTGAGGAAGGTGGACGGTGGTACAGCCAAGATTGAATTGGAACGTTTTGGGAAGCCGAAAAGGAACTGCAGATGTGAAGATTCTGCCTCGGAAAAACGAGGCTCCAGAGACGCAGGTGGACAGTGGATCGTGATGGAGGGGATATATAGATTAATTAATTTAACTAAAAGAACATCGCAACGCACCCCCTTTTACTTTCCCACTACACACAAGGAGGGGTTCTATCTGCACATATACTTCATGGCATAACTAACTTCGGGACAACTGTATGTTTGTATTCATACGGTTCCTAGAACCGTAACGATATCATCATTTTCAACTTACCCTGTGCATTGACAAGCCCCAGATAGGACATTCCCATCGGTGTTAAGAAGCAACTAAACAAGATATGGCGTCTCCCTCTGGGAAGGCTACCTGAATACTGGTAATGACGGCACCATCTTTCTGATTGCAGATTCCATCAAATATATCTCCAGACCTGCCATGTTCACTTGAGGTAATTCCACAAGATTCATAGTCCACTCACTGGCAGGGTTGATCAGGGAGGTCGGGTAGAACGTGCTTGTGCACAGCCTGTGCACAGGCCTTGCACGGACCCACATCATCAGGAGTTTTTTTTTAAAGTCTGGGCGGGTTGCATGATATCACCTTTTTGGACGAGTTGATCAGAAAGTTCCCCAAATCCTTCCTTGTGCAGAGGCACACTGTCATTCTTGGGCAGATTACGTCATTTTGAAAGTCGCATATTCATTATAACTCATTTTTAAAATGTATTCATTGTATCTGTGCTGTTATTGTAATTTCTTTTATGCTGTATATGCTCCTCTCTTTTTCCATTCTGAGCATCTCTATTGCCTTTCTTTCCTACCAGGGTCAGCAGCCAAAGTGTTGATGAAGAACAGACAGCCAGCCTGGAATCTTCTGCAAGTTCAATGAAGCACAGTTGTCCAGTAGTGTTTCTCAACTAAGTGTTTTCTTCGCCCCATGTAACATCATGTTTATCATAATATGATCTTGCTTCATTTACAGTTCTTTGCTGGACTACCACTTTCATTGGATGACCCCAAGACGGCTTCTGAGCTAACCGATGATATCGGGACAGATGAAGAGTCTTTTCGGGGCAAATGTCAGCTATGTGTCTATGTTGTTTGTTCAAACCCCGACTTCAGTTGTTGTAATAATCACTAACCAGTGTTTTATTGCGAAGTTTATTTTCACGTTTATATTTTGTGGTGCCCAGTTAAGTCAATCCGGAAGACATCAAGAAAAGCGAGAAAGAAGCCCTCTTGTTCAACAATGCATTGGCACACAGATCGGGTATGGAATTTGTTTTATTTTCTCTTATTTTCAACCGAGCTCATGGAAAGTGAGGTTAAAAAAATTGACAGTGTGGTAGTGGGCAACAATTGGGCAAACCAGCAATGGGATAAACAGACGAGAGAGAGAGAGAGAGAGAGAGAGAGAGAGAGAGAGAGAGAGAGAGAGAGAGAGAGAGGATTTAAAACACTGAAACCAGCAAGTAAGATGGTTGGGCGAAGAAGGGTTAATGGTAATGACATGGTGGCTATGCTTTGCCTGCTTGAAGTCCTGGAAGGAACAGTGAGACAGAACAGTCTCTGGTAGGTGGTTCCAAAGATGGGAGAAGCGAGGAATTAAAGAGTTCAGTTGTACCCTTTAAATGCTCAACAATATTACTTATTGAATTATTGCAAGTTAATTTTGTGTTCATTGTGATGTGCAAACGAGGAGACCAAGAGTCATCAGCTTGTGTTTGAAATTTGGTAATCAGTGTGATTGTTTTCCTGTCCTTGGACATACATTGGCAGTTTACTTGATTATATGGGCTCGTCATGACTTTTTCATAAACATGACTTTTTCATAAATGTTTGAACCACAAACATGACGTGTTCCAATGGCATCACAAAACTCACCCACTACTGGAATAAATGTGTGAATAAATTGACTGTAAACTACATAGAAAAGTTTCAACGTCCATGTACTTAGTTTCATTGGTGCAGGATCATTCTTCCATAATGGAGGTTGGGGGGGGGGTGGTGCTTTTTGATTAATTATCCGTCGTGTGTTGTCACTGAAGGTGATTTTTCAGCTTTATTCAAACTATTACCTTTTTATCACCTATTCATTCAACAGTTTTCTATATTATACCTGCAAGGTGATGCAGTTTATGGTTCACCTACACATTTCTGCACTTGCATAATTTATAAAGCACTTTTCTTTGTAAGAATCTTTGCTTTGTTTAATCTGATTATATTTTGTTCTTTTTTTGAACTGTGCTGCAGGCATTGTTATTGAAGCCTTCTCCTTTCAGGTATTTTGATATCCCTTCACATATAGTGCCTATAGAAAGTGTACACCCCCCTTTCAAAATTTTCACCTTTTGTTGCCTTTTAGCCTGGAATTAAATTGTATTAAATCAGACTTTTTCCCACCTTTATTTACACATCGTAACACACAACTTCCAAGTAAAAAACAAATTTGTAATGTTTGTACAGAGCTGTACAGAGCCCCCCTGTACAGAGCTATAACGCTACCTGCAGATGTGCAGGTAGCATTGTAGCTCTGTAGTTATTGGCAGAGGTGCAGAATTAATTTTATATAAGTACTTTTTCATATAATTCCGAAACAACGCGAAGGTATTTCCAAGAAGTATCGCTGACTTTGAGTTGCTATAACGTACTTGCAGCATGGCAGTTAGCTGATAAATGATGAATAAAAGTCCAGGCAAGCAAAGGTAAAGTTTGAGGGCCGCTTCAAGATGAAGGGCCCTTTGCTCTCTAGGCACCATTTTTAATCTGGGCCTGCTTATGTATATGCAGAGCTCCAATGGAATGTCAATTGTGAAAGAGAAAAATGAAACTTGAATCCTAACAACCTTCATATTCCTTTTGGATATCCACAACAGATCATATACTTGACGAAAGCTTTGTATGTGGTCAGGAGCTCAGGTGGGCCGAGGAAGGACTTTGCACGATGGAGAATTCCAGTCGGCGACTGGCTTTGGAGGCCAGGTTGGAAATGTGGCTTTCCCAGGAAAGATCATGGCAGAGAGTGAGACCCAGAAGCTTGAATGAAAGGACTTCTTCCAGAGGATTGTTGAGAAAGTTGATTGGGGGGAGGGGGTTCTAAATGGTCCTTTCGGAGAGACATAGAGAGAGTGTGAGATTTGTCAGGATTGAAAGACATGTTCCATGTGTTGGACCAGTTTGTGATTTTATCCAGATCTGCAGTGAGTGAAGAAGCTGCGGCTTGCCGGTCTGAGGGATGACAGATGGTACGGCAGAGGGTGGAGTCATCAGCAAAGAGATAAAGAGGATTTTCCAGAGAGTAGGAGAAATGTTGACTTCATGTGACAACAGTAATAGTATGCATGCAAAAGTGAAGTTATTTTGCCATTTCATGGATTCCTAAATTGGAAATTTTTTTCTTCTCCAAATTGACTCATAGTGGAGCTGACACACACACACACACACACACACACACACACACACACACACACACACACACATACAACCAAAAAAAATCATACAAACAAACACACATATCTCACAACACACACACACACATATCTCCACCATCACACACACACATATCTCACACACATGGACATACAGATGAATACACGAGACACAACACAGAACTGTTGGAAGAGACAAACACAGCTGCTCAGCTTGGGAGAAGTGCCGTCACTTCCCAGAGCACTGTGAGTACCAGTGATGTCACAACAATGATGCCGCCTTTCTCACCGCACTCAGCAGGACATTTCCTCCTCTTTATGGAATCCAACCTATGTGGATTGTCCATGCTCTTGTCCTTTTAAATGCTGAACATCAAGCAAAGAAGCAGCATGTACCATTTTTAAAGTCTTTAGTATGACCAAGTTGAAGCAGATACCCTAACCATTAGACCACTGAGGTGGTGAAATGTTGACTTGGTTGTATTCCTTGGTTGACTTCGTTGTATTCCTTGGTTGACTTCGTGTTGACTATTCCTAAAAAAACTGTATTTCTAAGGTGCTCCTTTTTCCTAGTGCGAGTGTGCAGAAGAAAAAGTGGAATAACAGCCATACCTTGCGCTTTAATCAAGACATTCAAAGAGAGGAAGGTACATTCTTAATTATTTGGCACCTCAGAGGAGAGCCTGCATGAACTTGGCATAGTAAGCACTTGGGATTGTTCGAACGTTAGACTCTGGGAATTTTATGTCATAAGAATCATCACATTGTATAACACTGTCGGGTCACTTAACGCTGGATTATTTAACCTCAGATCATATGTTTCGATTATTTGCATACATACCTGGTCAGTCACTGAACTGACTCAGCTCTGATTTGCATTTTCTCACAGACCGGCGAAGAATGTCAGAATTATCACTTGATCTTGCTCAGCTCCGAACTGGGGACAAAGTAGGCACAGACAAAGTGAAAGATGTAAAGGAGGTGAGGTTGTTTATTGCACGTCATACATGTTAAAGTTAATACATACTACTGTCGTGTGTTTTTTTTTGTTTGTTTGTTTGTTTTTCATATAGTTGTAGCAATTTTTGCCTGACAGGGATTAGCCACCAATGGGAACTATTGAGATTGATAATTTCACATCAATAATTATAATGCAATGGTGTAATGCATTGCGGTTCAGCAAAGATGTCGACAGAAATGACATAAGCAAACTTCAGCAGCGTTCATGATACATGCTAATGCATTGCTTAAGCAACATTTGATTTGGGATTAACTAAACAACAATGCATCCGGTTCGCCTGATTTTTCTCAAACCGGCAGCTCAATCTCTGAACAATTCCTGGTCAACTGTCAATACAATAACAACAAACACAAGGCATGCTTCGTGAAATACGTTAATTGTTTCCTCATCTGAGAAAAGAGCCGTTTCATTTGTCATAGTTGTGTATTACCTCTGTGGGCTGGCAGGATGGCTTTGAGATACAGACACTCGCCTCGAAGCTGTCTAGCCGAGGTTTGAATCCTGGTGTTTTGCAGACAGGGTGATTCATCAGTCCGTGTGCTGTCCCTCAGATAGATGTTAAATGGGCGTCCTATCTGCCAGCATTAGTTGGTGGACATTTAAGATCACACGGTGTCCTTCGGGAAGAGTAGGCGCGCTATCGCCGGCAGCATGAACAAATTACAAATTCCTGCCCTGACCAGCAGGGTGCACTGCATCATCGGCACAGCGGAGCCCTCAGCCAATGATGGATGCTACCCAGCAGCCTTGTGCTGCATCTGAAAAAAGAAGAAGATTAACTATGTTCACTTATCATTGTGCATTACCTATGAAGATGAGACATATTGTGAGTAGTTACCTGCTTATGTGCTCCCTTGCCTGCATTCCACATAGATTATTCCGATTTACTTGTCCGCCTCATGTTAATACATGGACTAATTTTATAGGCAATATGATGAGTGTGTACATTCCAACAACTTGATCATGTAGAGTAACCTGTTTGGTGGTAAACATGTCACTGCAGGCCATTTGGTCCTTCATTTGAGCTTTAATAATATGAGTTCCTTACAAGGAACTTCAACCCTGTAGGAGGCCATTCAGCCCATCAAACTGGTGCAATGGTTGCCAACCTATGGTTGTTTGTTGGTAGTAAACATGTCACTGCAGGCAATTTCAGCCCTTCCTTTGAGCTGTATTCGGTACAGCTACTCGCTGTCTTGTCACAGGCAAAACTTTGATTAAGGTTCCTATCTGAGTGCTTTTCCTGAAGATGTATGAGGTACAGTTATGCTGTGCTCCATTGGAACTAGTCTGGAACT
>CM068960.1:108942462-108971394 GCA_035128595.1 Eptatretus atami
GGGGGGGGGGGATACGGGTGGGCGAGGGAAGAAATAAGCCTGATAAACTTAATGGATCAGCCTGGTTTACTCTGCACTGGATTGGAAGTACAATGGTGTCAATGTTGAAGTCTGATCACATTGACATCTCAGACTTCATTGTGTGCATCTTTCTCAGTCATTGAGCTATTTCATTTCAGCTATTTAACCTGGTGTTGGCTTCGTGGTTAGGGTGGTGGCTTGGGATCCTAGGGTCCTGAGTTCAAGCCCTGTTTGCCACTGAATTAACACCAGGGGGTTAACTCAGCCTGTCATCCTTCCGAGGTCATCAAAATGAGAACCAGTGTAGCAGCCAAAAGGCTGCACATGAAGGGAAAGGGTATTGACGGATTTATTAAATCTGGTATTGGGTGTGGCACAGGCATGATGGGCCGATGGCCCCCTCCTGTGCATAATTTCCTTGTAATTTCATGACGGTGGCGATGTTATGATCACACAAGTAGCTATTATTTATGACTGCCACACAGTAGTGACATTTTTATTTGTCTTTGCCATATACTAAAGAGTGCAAAATGCCTGAACTAAGCATTGTCAACGTTGTACTCCCTGGCAACCTCCCACGAACAAGTGTTAGCCAATCTGTGAGCTGCAGCTGCATCCTGCTTTATAAAATGTTGTGAAAATCTTTAAACAAAGATGTCATCCCAAGGAAAAATCTCTAATGACTTCTCATGCCATTTGATAAAACTTATTCCCACGCTTTGTGAAAAAAATGAGGGGATATTGTAATTGTCTCTGTCTGTCTGTCTGTCTGTCTGTTACACTATCTCTCTTAAACGGTTCGGCATTCACCAAACTTGGTAATTATGACCAACACATGGCGTGAAGGTGCAAGAGCAGTGTCAGGTTTGGCCCCACCCACTGTTGCAGGGTCAAAAGGTCAAATACCGAAAAATGCAATTACAGGCACGTTTAAAAACATTTTATAATGAAACATTGTATATGCAATCAACATTGGGGGACGCATGAAATATGTAACGATTTATTGGACTTGACTCTCGGTGGTGGGGACTCGGAGTGACAGAGGTCAAAACGGGGGGAATTTTTTTTAACTCAAAATTTGATATTGGGTCATTTCAGGTGAAACTTTTTGCCATCTTTCAACCTTGCTTTACGTAGGAAGCATGGGGATTTGAGATGGTATGCCATCGACTTCGCTCTTGTTCGATTTTTAATAAACTCATGAGAAATGCAGGGGTGGAAGGGAGGGGGGATATTGGGGCCACTTTTCCACAGCAACTCGTGCACTATGTGGAATAAGTGATTCCTACTTTAATATAAGGTTTTCCTACATGTGCCTTTATGAAAAACATCCAGTATTATGATACAGCATACATGAATAATGTGATGATGTCCTCCTTGACCTAATGGAGATATGGAGTACAGTCGAGCTCAGCCTGGTTTTAGCATGGAGAAGTTCTTCACCTCCTTGTTTGAAAGCATTTTCAAGGAGCATTTTAAAGCAGGTGAACTTGCAGTATGAAATTTAGCATTATATCTTACATCAAATTATAGATTGTCCCATTGTACTGTATCTGTGTTGATATTCCTGTTAAGAGCTATTCTGACATCACATTATGACCACTGTTTTCTGAGGTACCTGACACATTCCAAGCATGTGAACAGCATATGCTCTTTTTCTTTACAGTATTCTGGGGGAATATACAGTAAACTGGAAGAAAGACTACGCTCCTTCATCCCACCTCCCAGACATAGTGGTGGAATTGCACAGCGTAGCAGGTACTCTTAGCCCAACTATAAACCATCATCTCGGCGTTTCACAGGCAGGGTGATTCATCAATGTGTGTTTCACCATCGGATAGACGTTAAACTGGGCATCCTGTCTGCCGGCATTAGTTGGTGGATGTTAAAGATCCCACGGTATATTTGATGAAGAGTAGGTGAGCTATCACAGGGGCCAAATTACTGCTCTAACATACAGGGCACTCTATCAGCAGCACATCTGCACCCCCAGTAAATGATGCTACCTGCTTCCATGTGCTGCATATGAAAGAAGAAGCATAGCCAATAACTCCTTTTGATGGTGAAATGCACATGGGATTAACATGAGCACTATGGAATCATTCTTTTGTACCCTTATCCCACCAAATGACCTTCGTTAACTGGAAAGTGTTGAGACTCCTTAAGGGGAGATTATATTTAAAAAATATATTATCAATTTCACCATTCTGTCTTGTAGAGCATCAAAGCTTAGTTTCCACCCTTCATGTTTATATTCAATACTGTACATTCTTACTGTTCCAACAGATCAAAAACCCGAGCACAACTCCGGTAATCAACATCTGAGAAGGTTCTGAAGACCCCCGTCCTTTTGCACTATTCCTCGTGAGCAGTTGCCGATTGAACTATATAATAATACTTAAGATCGTGTACTGTAGTTCTCAACAATCCACAACGTTTGTATACCGGGTGCGATTGTCTGATAGTTTGACTGCCAAAACCACAGTGTTGATGTATTGGGATGAAAGTTAAACTTATTTTATTGTCAACACCATTATGCTGAAGTTAACTGCATTTAAGTCATTGTTACCATATGGCGATTGTATTTTATTTCTATGAAAAGTTTGGTGCTATTACCAACTTAACCCTCATTAATTTGATCTACCCAAAGTGTACAATCGTAAAGGCAAACAGCCGATTCTTCTCAATCTCTACGAACTGTTGTACAATAGCCCAACAGAAGTGCTAATCTTCACAATCAATTTGTCTTGTGGCTATGAACTGGTGTTTGTTGCTTGTTATCTTGTTTTACTTAAAGTGAAACACTCATGATGCCTCCTTAACTCGGAATTACTAAATCTGATTATGCTTTTGTTGTGTTTTTTTCATTTTACATCCTTTAAACAGAAATGTATGATTAAGCATCCAAAAACAGCTCCTGTGTGTGTTGGTGGTGCTGCTGCTGTTATGGTTATGGTGGTGGTGTCTGGGCCATAAATGGCATCGGGCTCCTCAACATGATGATTGGCCGTGATGTGTTTTGGGTTCTTCACACAGTTGGTTGTTTATCATTCTGATTCATTCATTCATCGGTTATGTTTTTTTTAATTTGTGTCCACTTTTTATGAAATGTATACACTCTCGTACTGTGGAGTCTTTAATTCAGCAAAATAACATTTAATTTATTTATTTGCTATTATTTTGTTTTAAACAAGACTCGACTGTAGCATCAAAGTACAATTCCATGATTGCCTTGAAAAAAGTTTTTTTTTGTATACAGTGTCGGGGCTCGTGGAGCTGCTATTCGTACAGCATTCGGGCCATACATGTGAACACAGCATGCGTAAGTGGAAAAACAAAACGATAATGATCATATTTAGTCATTCTTAGTTTGAAATACCAAATGCCAATATCGAAAAGAGGTTCCTTAATCTCGAGTGCACATTATAATGAATAATTTTATCGTACTGTAGTTTATCACAAACTCATTTGGTGATATTAATGTCATGCAGTGCATGTATAATTCCGCTTAATTAAATGAGAGCTGTAATAGTACATTGGATGAACTTTTACACCCCGTAACTTTAATTATTAATGTGGGTGTGTAATTTAATTATTAATGCAGGTGTCTTTGTGCCTGTTCAGCTAATATTTCATTTTCAAAGCCATTGCTGGAGCTGACATGTTGTTAAATATGTTGCATATCTCTTCGTTATATACTTGTAAATAGGTATTCTACATACGTTTTGAATGAGCAGTTAACATATCGTTCACAGTATGCTACAACGGGGATTTAAAAAAATTATTATTTCCATCTTCCGTTTATTTTATTTTTATTGCTTCGTTAACTGATCGGCTTTAATGTTTCTATTTATGCTCATGTTTTGGGTGTATCACATCATGAAGCTTTTTTTGATACTTTTTGTCACATTCTTGTTCAACACCTTGCAAAACAGGCCCATTGGATGTGACTCATTCAGCGTTTGATTTGATTCTACATTAATAAACATCTTTTGTTGACCAATCTTCTGAACGTTTGTATGGTATGGTTGATCAATGGGGATGCCTCCTTGAGAGTTTGATCATGGATGCCAATTTTGGGTGTGTTTGCTTTGTTTTCATGAACTATCCTCCTCGCCAAGGTTGCATACAGCCATTATTTTAGGTTCACACTCGAGCCATGCAGCACAAAACCTATCGGAACTAAGAAATAAAAAAAAAAGTGCCAACGTCCCTAACTGTTCTCAAGACATGAAACACAACTAACTCCTAACCCCTTCCCAAAACCTCTACCGCCCCCATCCCTTCCCCCTATTTTGCTCCCCATGGGGCCAACACTGTCCTTGAAAAGTTTGGTCATAATCAATTAAAGTGCTTAAATGGATTACTCTTCCCCATACTTGAAATCCCCCCAATAAAGCTCAAGATAGATTAAAGCCAATAACTTCATTGTTTCATCATTAAACCCCATATGGGGCCTACACACAATCCCTACCAAGTTTGGTGGCAATCACTCAAGCTGTTAGAGATCCCCCCCACTCCCCTTATTCCAAATCCTCTTTAAATTGAATAACATATAAAAGCTAATAAATGAATTTATTCCCCATAAATCCACCAAAGGGCCTCCATTAATTATGCAAGCCACTTTAGGTGCCACTACAGCCCATAAGGCTCACATAAATAACTGGACCCCAATAAAGAGAACCTTCCTCCTCCCCACCCCCTTAAAATTACTACCTCCTTATTTTACTCCCCATTATGTGTGATAAATTTGGTTGCGATCACGTTAGTCATTACAAAGATCTCCCTCCCCTCTCTCCCACCCCATGGCATTCCACATGGTGTGCACATTATGTCTACCCCTATGTTGGTGACCGTACAATGTTCCGTTCTCAACATATACAAGATATAAGGGAATGGACAAACAGAAAAATGGTGGGACAATAAAGGCAGCTTTGTGTTGATTTCAAATTTTTCTGATGCGAGACTGGTTTTATCAAACGTGCCGCACATCGACCAATTTTCCGGCTTGTTGTTTTTCAAGCTTATAAACAATGTTGAAGTTCCTGTGTTTTATAGAATGATTTGCATTCTTAAAACGGTACTCACTCCTTGCTTCAACAATCATATTCACCTCGGCTTCTCTCTCTCTCTCTCTCTCTCTCTCTCTCTCTCTCTCTCTCTCTCTCTCTCTCTCTCTCTTCTCCCCCTCTGCTGGCTGTTGGTACGTTGTGTGTACTGTCATGGCCGCTCCTTGCTTCGTGTCGTGAGTACCCCTCCTCTGCTGTGCTGTTTGGTGTTTCCACTTTCCCCATTTTTCGTTCCCATGTGTTCGTTTTCTACTTGTGAACTTTTCCCGTGTTTTTTTTTCCTTCCTGCTGGAGAAGAAAGAGAGAGAGAGTCCACGGTCTCGTGTCGAGAAAATCGTAGGCCGAATGCCTGGCATGGCCGCCGGGGAGGTTTTTCTCGTTCACTGCGACCGTGTTCTTTGTTAATTCTCAACTTTAATCGTTGTTTTCTTGGTGTTTGTGAAAACGCCTTATTTCTCTCGATAAAGTTTACTAACTTGTTTTCTTGAGTTAGAATGGTGGTGAACGTTTCCGTGTCGAGATGTTCGAGTCACTAACTCATAAACACGCTTTTTTTGCTTCCCTCCCAGTGAGGTGGAACTTAACGATGTGCTTTCCGCCATTGGTAACATCGTTGGTTTACATATTTCGTGCTGCTTATCGCATGAATAAGAAGTTTGTCGTGTTTGTGTCGGAGGAACACATGGTCGCCACGGTGGTTGAGCATGGCCTGTTCATCGAACCGAACACTTACCTCTCTGTGTCGCTTTGCACGCCCCAATAGTTAAAGTTAACATTAATAATATTCCACCATTATAAGGAACCAGGACTTGTGTAACCTGTTAAACAAGTTCGGTAAGTTGTGTCGAGGATCTCAATGGTGCCGATGCGTCATGTTAGCGATAAATCAACACGTCATGTCCTTTAAAAGAGTGGTTTATATGATACTATCTGAAAATGGAAAAACACTGAATGTTGTACTCAGTGAAAAATCGACGGGTTTGAATATAAAATGTTTGCCTCCTCAGAGGGTATGACGTGTTTTGGGTGTGGAGCTTACGGGCACGTGAAGAGTGTTTGTCCCAATGCGGTCACACCGCAAGAAAGTGAAGGTGCGGTGAGGAACGATTCTTCCTCACCACAAATTAATGGGGAGAAGGTGAATCGGGGGCCTAGCCCCGCCCCCCCCCCACCGGCTGAGATGTACGACGAATTGGACTCGTTCACCCCGAACGGCATTGGAGAGAGGGTGTATAATCGTGACGAATTAATCCACCCCCACCAAACGAGGAAGTGAAAGTGGTTGCTTCCTCTCCTTTACCATCCACTGTACAGGACAGTGTGGACGATATGGAGGTATCTGTTATGGATACCAGGAAAAAAGGCCAAAAACGGTCAAATGTTGATGCCTTGATGCTAAGGAGCAGATAAAGGTCCAGATCGTGTCAGGCTCGGTGGACCTCCAAGGTACGTCTCACATGGGAAACCCCTTGGTGGTACCGGAGTCGTGTGCGGATGTGGAAACTTCACTTGCTCCACTGGCCGACTCTGAGCAGGACACAGAGAACAGTGAAGTATCTCAGGATGTTTTAAGTGTTTGTCCTGTTAGCTGTTAACTTGTCTGACAAGTTTGGCTATGTCTGACAGTGATGGAGAAATAGATAAAGGGGAAAATCCCTGTGAGTTTAATGTCAACCCCTCCCTCACAGATGATGATGATGATGTAAGGGTTGTTGAGGGAAGGACATGGACAAGGCAAATTCGGAGGGGTCCGTAAACAGAGCAGAACTTTCTGTTGAGCCAAAAGTAAGTGTTCCACAAGTAATAGGAGAGGCCATAGATGAAGCACTTGATTCAGATGAAACCTCTTCTACCCCACATTTTAGTGCTTTAAGCTCTCAAGAGGATGAGGGGGGAAACGACACAACCTTAGTGTCTCAAGAAAATGTGATTAAATTCCTGGATGATACATTCAGGAAAAGATACGTAAAAATCAAAGATTACTTCCTGAGTTTACACGATTTCATTAAAACTGCAAGGTATGATTTGTGAACCTTATCAGGTTAACATGTCAGATCCTCAATTCCAAAGGTTAAGGAAATGTGTTACTCGGGCTGGTAAAGAGCTTCAAGATAACTAACAGAATGGAGATAAAAGTAGCATCCCTGAACATCAATGGAGGCCGCAGTTGTGTGCGTCGCCTCCAGGTATTTCAGCTCTTCCAAAATGAAAAAAATTGATGTGCTAATGCTACAGGAGATGCCTGCAAATCAGTCTTCTGAGGATGAGTGGTGTAAAATCTTTAAAGGTTGTCTTTTTTTCTCGAGTGCGCTTGTTGAGGCCAAGCGTGGTGTGGCAATAGTGTTGCATCCTCGACTCCAGCCTTCGGAGATAACTTGTAAGGAAATTTGCAAAGGTTACTTACTGTCTGTGCAATTTATCAGTAGTAACCCAAAGATTGCATGACAAATGTTTACTGTCCTAGTGCTAACTCTGAAAGAGGTGCCTTTCTGTACAAGTTGGCAGAGTTTGTAAGCACCATTGACTTAACCATGTTTTGTGTCTGGGGGGTGACTACAACTGCACCCTCAACCCACAACTTGATCGGAACACTTGTGAGCCTCATCCACCCAGTGCAAGGCCTTTGGCACAGCCAGTCAAAAAGTTTAAACTGGTGGATGTGTGGCGGGTACAAAACCGTAATATCCGTCAGTATACATGGGTTTGTGCATCAAGAAATGTTTTGACGATGGCTCGCGCTAGACAGGTTTTATGTTAATCATTAAATGGTAAACATTGTTAAGAACTCTTATATAAGGCGTCTGGTTTTTCCGATCATCACATGATTGTCATGGTGTGTGGCTTTCCTCATCATATCTGTGGAAGTGCATATTGGACTTTTAATTTGAAACTTTTACAAAGTGCACATTTATAGAAGCTTTTTAAATGGTTTGGGAAAAAATGCGAGTCACAAAAGGGTTCATATTTGAACTTAAGACAATGGTGGGACTGCACAAAGTCCCAAATCAAATGTTTTGCCAACAATACTGCTCTTACAGCACTACAACGCTTTTTGTGTGATATCTGCTTTAAAAACGATATACTTATCTGTGAGCAGAAAGCTGGATTGTCTAGCGTGAATGTCCAGCAGTTGTCGGAGAAAAGGACCCTTCTGGCTGAAATGTGAAAGACGGCGGCCGGTGCATTCGTCCGAATGCGGAACTAAAAAATCCAACTAGACACACCAAACAAAGGGTTCTTCAATTTGGTAAAAAATGGTCAAGACCTCTAACAAATCCATGCTTTGCGCTCTTCTGGTGTGATTTGTTGACCTCCCAGAGTGATATCAAGCATGAACTACAAGACTATTTTTCTAAACTCTTCACAAAAAGAGCTGTGAATGAGGAACAGGAATGCGATGCTTGAACAGCTCCCTTCTCTGTCTGAAGACCAACAACAATTGCTTGAGCCTGGCATTTCTCTTGGGGAACTTACTGCTGCGCTCAAGGATAGCAAGGATGGGAAAGCCCCTGGACTAGACGGCCTTCCGGCTGAATTTTATAAGGCTTTCTGGGACATTCTAGGCCCTACTCTTCTTAAGGTCTTTCAGGAGAGTGTTGAACAAGGTGAATTGCCACTGAGCTGCCGGAGGGCAGTTTTGTGTCTCCTTCCGAAGAAAGGAAACCTGCATGAGACCGCAAATTTGCGGCCTGTGTCACTCCTCAACACGGACTATAAATATTGTCAAAAGCACTTGCAACCCGTCTAAAGGAAGTCATCTCTTTCTTGATTGGCACTGATCAATCATACTGTGTTCCAGAACGTTCCATATACGATAATATTTTTTTGTGTGAGAGACTTGATCAGTCTCGGTCGAACTACATCTCCTGGTTTTGGTTTATTACTTTTAGATCAAGAAAAAGCTTTTGACAGTGTTAACCATTCTTTTTTGTTTGATCTATTAAGGAGAACAGGGTTTGGGGAAAATTTTATTGCTTATGTTAAGTTATTTGTACAAAAATGCATCTTGTCTGCTGAAGGTTAATAACAGTCTTTGTTACCCTTTCCCCTTTCAGCGAGGCATCCGTCAGGGCTGTGCGCTATCAGGCATGCTCTACAATCTATCCGTTGAACCTTTATAGTTTTACTTCGGAACTCAGTGTTAGGAGTCTCTCTTTCACAAAACTCCAAAGTCGTTGTTTCAGCTTATGCTGTATTGTGTTTGCTATTGCAAATCAAAAAGATGTTTCTGAGGTCTCTCGTTGCCTTAACAAGTTTGAGCTTGCTTCTACTGCAAGGGTAAATTGGAAAAAAGTGTAGCTTTTGGGGTGGGCCCCAGATCGCCTTCCTCATCCCTGCTTGTTTTACCAAGAGGAATACAGTGGAGTAGTGAGGGGTTTAAATATTTTGGCTTATTTCTTGGAATTGAAGCGTATGAACAAATAAATTGGGAGAACTTCCTCGAAAAAATTAAATTGAAACTGGCAAGGTGGAAAAGATTGTACCGACTTCTCTCGCTTAAGACACGGTGTCAATCAAAAACAACCTGGTGGTTCCATTTATTTGGCATACGGTTATCCCACTTGAACCTCCGAGATACTTGGTCACAGGCATTCAGAGGGTTCTGACTGATTTTTTTCTGGGGTGTCCACCATTGGCTGGGCCCAGACGTGGTCTGCAGACCCCGAAATGCGGGTGGTCAAAATCTGATGCATATCCCAAGTTGGATAATGGCATTCTGGATTTCCACGATTAAGCGCCTACTGTACAGTGAGTGTGTTCCTTGGCGACCTCTCACAAACGCCTGGTTGCAGAAAGTGGAAGTCTGAAATATGACCGTGAACTTTTCCTCATCGACCTGCAACACGTTGACATGTCTCAGCTCCCTAGTTTTCATCAGAGCCTTTTGAATGCTTGGCAAGTCCTCGGAGTGCACGTTTAGAGGTATCATACGATGCCCAAAAGTTTGTACATGAGCCATTAGTTCGGAATCCTTTTTCTCTAGATTTCAACCTCCAGGTCGTTTATGCATTGTTTCACCAGTGTGGAATAAACATAGTGCGAGACCTGTTGCAGCCATCCTTGAATGCCTGGCTACCTGTAAGCTCACTTCATTAAAAAAAACTGGTGTTCGTTCTACTCGTATTGTGGAAATTGTCTTAAAAGCAGTAATTCAAACCTTTCATGGACTAAACATCGGTGGACTGGGGTGGATGAAGTGGTAGACTCACGTCTCCATTTCCCTGAACTTCAAATTGCCTCAAAAAAACAGAGGGTGTGTTCTCCTCAAACTTAGAGGAAATTGGGTGTTTCACGTCATGGGAAAACGGCTATCTCCAACATATGGCTGGAAGCATGTATACCTGGTTTTACAAAACTGTTGAAAAATCAGTGGAATGAGACCTTACCTGCTGGAGCTTTTAACTCCAGTGTGGAACAAAATGTATAGTTCTCCAACTCTTGGGCGAACTGGAGACCTGCATTGGAGACTAGCACATCAACCTGGTCACACAGACATTACTCCATAAGTTAATTCTTCTTTCTATTTCTTGTCCTTTTTTTTGACTTGTTGTTCCTCCTCTTTCTTTTTTCTTGTTGTTCTTGTGCTCTGTTGGTTCACCCTGTGTGCCCCCCTCCCTTCTTTTCGTGTTTTATCTCTCACTCTTTGTCCTCTCCTTCTTCCTTATTTCTTCCTTCTGCTGTTTCCTCTCTTTCCCACTTCTCTCTCCCTCTTCTCTCTCTTTCTCCCCCTTTTTCCTCTTCCCCCTGCCTTTTCCCCTTGTCTTGTGCTCCCCTCTTCCTTCTCTCCTCTTTTTCCTTGCTCCCTCCTCCCTTGCTCCCCTTTTCCTCCTCTCTGCTTTTCCCCCTTCTCTTTGTTTTTCTTCCTCTCTCCCCTCTTTTCTTCCGTCCTTCCTTCCCTTTCCCTGTCTCTGTTTGTCTGTCTCCTTTTCCTTCTCTTCTTCTCTTTGCGTTCTCCTCTGTCCTTCCTCCCCCTGCTCTTTCTCTCTCGCTCTCTCCTTCTTTCCCTGTCTTCTCCCCCTTGTTCCCTATCTTTTTCTGTCCCCCCTGTCCTCTTCTTTCTCTGTCTCCCTTTTCCTCCCCTTCCTCCTTCCTTTTTGCTCCTGGCTCCATCCCTGTCCTTCCTTCTTCCTCCTTGTGCTCTCTTCTGCTCTCTCCCGTCCCTTTCCCCTTTCCTCTCTCTCTTCTTTTGTCTTTGCCCCCCTCCCCCTTTGTTCCTTCTGTTTTGTTCCTTTCTCCTGCTTGTTTGACCCTCCCCCCTTGTTCTTTTGTCTCCCTTTTCTGTCTGTCTTCCCCCTATCCTTCTTGTCTCCCCTCTCTCCCTTCCCTCTCTCCTGTCCCCTTGGTCCTTTTCCCCTTCTCTCCCTTCTTTGTCTCTCCTTCTTCTCTGTTTGTCCCTGCCCTTCTGGCTGTGGTTCTTTCTTCTTTTTCTCCTCTCCTCTCCCCCTCCTTTTTTTTCGTCTCTTTTCCCTTCCTCCTGTCTTGTCTCTCCTTTCTCCTTCCTCCTTCCCTCGCCCCCCTTCTTCCTTGCCTTTTCCCCTCTGTTCTTTTCCCCTGTTTTTGTTTCTCCTTTCTTCTCCGCTCTCCCCTTGTCTCTCTTGCCTTTTTCTCTCTTCCTCCCTTCTTCCTCGTGTTCTATTTGTTTCTTCTTGCCCCTTTTCTCTTTTCTCTCCTCTCCTTGTTCTGCCTCTGTTCTTCCTATCTGTTGTTTTTCCCTGAGTTCCTTTTCTTGCTGGTCCTTGCCTCCTTTCTTTTTGTTCCTGTTTGCCTCTCCCTCTGTTGGTTCCTTTCGTTTTTCCCCCTCTTCTTCCCCCCTTCTTCTTTCCCCTGCCCTTTTCTGTCTCTTTCTCTCCCCCCCTCCTTCCTTTCTCTCCTTGCTTTCTGTTTCTAATTCTTGTCCTTTTTGTGATTTGATTGAAAATGTTGCCCACGGTTTTATTGAATGATAGAGATTGGTACCCCTCTCTCTCTTCCTTCAACAGCTTTTCTATAATTTAATTTAGTTTTTTCCTTTCCAGTCTTTATTTTATGGAATCGGGGGAATTATAAAAGTAAACCAGTCCTCTCGTTTTTTCTTTTCTGTTGGTATTGCTAAACTGGCAATTATAAAAACCAGGAAAGCAAAATTGAAGGGAAAATGCAAATGTGCTTTTGTGCTTTAAAGGTTATGTTTCGGCACGAGTAAAATGGAGCAGGCTTATCTTTGAGTCTGGATATTGTGGGTGACAGTGGTACACTGATGAGGTTTTGAGTTTCTTTTCGTGATGGAATCTTTTGTAAAGTGTAAAGTACTTACACTTACTTTTGCATATATGTATTATTTCTGTGGTGGTTTGACATGAACAGACACCCTTGTTTGTGTTGCTTTTGTTGAATTTATTTTTGCTGTAAAATCGTTTGGATTTGTTTTTATGGAGTGTGCTTTCCTGGTGTGTTTTTGATACTTTTATAATAAAAAGCATACAAAAGTCTCCTCTCCTCTCTCTCTCTCTCTCTCTCTCTCTCTCTCTCTCTCTCTCTCTCTCTCTCTCTCTCCTTTCTCTCTTTTCTCTCTTTCTTTCGTCTTGTCTTCTCTTTTCTCTCTTTTCTTTCTCTTTCTGTCTTTCTGTCTTTCTGTCTTTCTGTCTTCTGTCTTTCTCGTTTCTTTCTCTTTCTCTGTCTTTCTGTCTTTCTGTCTTTCTGTCTTTCTGTCTTCATCACATTACAGACTTTTGTTTCATGACCTAATCGAGGCAACTGGCATCATAGATAAAGCGCATCGTATTTCCTGTGCTGCTTCCTTGTTTGCGCAAAGCTCGCAGGGCAGCGTTAAACTGCTGAAATAGAGAACAGCTATTTTTTTTTTCCAGGAAACAAGAAAATGCTATCTTTTCCTGTTTCTTAAACTCACATGGTTGTTCGGAGCTTTGGCAACTGGTGACCGATGGAGGAGACAATACGGGAGGGGTATTTGGTGAAAAGAGTGAGTTTTCATTGCAATTTATCACTGTAATTTAATAGGAATTAATGTAGAATAAAAAATACTCATTTTGACTTGTGCTTGTAAATGAGAAAGTAGTATTCCACAGTTTGTCTGATTTCAGACAGAGCATGCAAGACGTCCAGAGATGACAACCATAGTTTTCCCTTTGTAATCGTTTTTGATGTGAGTGCCGTTGTGTAATCGATGTGAGTGCCGCACAAATTGATTGATGATTATGGAAGTGACCGAAGAACTTGATGACCATTCTCGTCTGTTATTCCAAACATGGGTTCTTTTGTTCACTCCCATCCTTTTATCGTCTGCTTGGAAGAAACACACAGTGAAAGAAGTTGAGGTTAAAGTGAGTGTATTCTTCTAGCTCCGGCACGATTTATTTTCCTTCGCTCTTTGTGAAAGTTTTTCTGTAGCACATGGGATGTGAGTGACTAGAAAATCATAAACACCTTTCGCATAATGCAACGGGACCTTGACTTAGTCGAACCCTCACCATCACATGTTGTGTAAACAAACATTAATTCAATTCTCCACTCAGTTACAGTCCTGCGGACATTAAAGATGATATAATACCATAATTATAAGTTTGGTCATAATCAATTAAAGTGCTTACCATTAAATATCTCATCTTACCAATATTTCTTTAATTTACTGTCAACTTAGTGAAGTGTAAACTCCTATTTATTTTCTGTCACATTGTGTTCCATCTCAGAGCATTCAAACTTCCCTCGGATAGAAACGATGAGCCAGCTGCTCCTTCTTTTTCGCAAAAATTGATGTAATTCTTTAAGAAGAAAACTTGTGCTTTTGGAAACTGAGCCCTATATCAATGCCACATAAGCAGGCAGGATGGCCTAGAGGTACGCATTCTCATCTCTAAGCTGTCTAGCCTGGGTTGGAATCCTGACCCTACTGTAAGCTGTCATCCTGGTGTTTCACAGGCAGGGTTATTCATCGTTGTATGTACCATCCCTCGAATGGACGTTAAACTGGGCATCCCATCTGCCAGCATTAGTTGGTGGACGTTAGAGATCCCACGGTGTCCTCAAAAAGTAGATGAGCTATCATTGGCACCATGAACAAATTACAAATTTCTGCCCTAACCGAGAGAGGGAACTGCATCAGTGGCATGACCACACCCTCAGCCAATGATGCTACCCTACAGCCATGTGCTGCATCCGAAAGAAGAAGAAGAAGAAGAAGAATGCCACACGACCCTCTTTAGTCATTATATCTTTCTTGAATGGACCATCTGTTTTTTTTCTTTTTTATTCTCTGTATTGCCTTTGTCATGCTTACTATTCTGTGGAATGTCAGGCAGTTTATAAGGTGAGAAGAAATGTCTACTGTAGCTTGATTACTAACTTTGAATGAGAAAGTTATTTTGGACAAGATTATTGTGTTAGTATTTGTCTGTGGAGCTTATTTTCTACAAAAACAATGCTTGTAGATCTTATTGTGCACAAAATGGGTGGATAATCCATTTTGGATAAAATATGTTCAAGAACCAAGATGTATGCCAATATCAAGTGAGTGGAAGGACATTATCCCTCAACAACAGTAATGGTGGACATTAGAATGGACATTACTATTTTCGCATAGATGGTTAATTATATTTATGGGATTGTTGATGAAATAAGGAAAAGGAAATATCCTATTTAATTCAAGGCAAAAGCACACATTATATCCAAGAGTGAAAAAGCAAGTTATCAAAAGAGAAATGCACAAAAATGAATGCATTTTCAGAAAGTTTGCATCAATGAGAATGTGAGTACATGATTTCTCCATCGGGTTAAAGGTTCTTACATAGACACAGTGAAGGTAACATAAGTTAAAACTCAGGTTACAAGCCGACACGTCGATCGTGCCTCTATAGCAGCCAGAGAGACATTGAAAAATGTATCTTCCCTTGATAAAGGGAAGATAAAGTCAAACTAAGAATTACTCAATCCGATTCGATTATGAATTTTTCGATTTCCATTGTTGTATGATTAAAATACCTCATCAAGTAGAAAAGGTAAAATGCCGAAGGGGTGGGGATGCATTTAAGGAATACCATGCCTGTTTGCACATGTAATACATATATGGCTGCTAACTTATCTTCAGATGTTACGGTAATTGGAGTTGAGAAATGAGAATACGAGCTTGAGTGCTAATGGTTGAAAAATGCTTGAAACTTCTGGTCTGTTATTAAATATCCTTTCGTGAAATATTACTTAGCTCATGTTGGGCTTTATGGTGAAAATACTTTCAATTACTAATTCATTTAATTATTTTAAATATTACTTGTTTAAAACGTCTTGTTCACACCATGGGCCAGTCATTACTTGTGTGACTGATGTGATTGATGCGAGCCACAGGAATAAACATTTAATAAATTGTATTCACCGTTCATATTTATGTATTTCATATCAAGAGGGATGAGTTTAACCTTTAAAGTCATGAATAAGGAAATAACCAAATCAAAATTTAAAACCAGCATAAACGGTATTGTTTTGTTGTGGTATTTTGTACGATCTTTACTATATTCAGCAGCATAATGATGAGAGCGTGTGCTCCGAATTTGGGAGGTCGGAATTTCCATTCTGGGCCCGGTCGAGTCATACCAAAGACTTTAAAAATGGTACATGCTGCTTGCTCACGTGACGCTCAGCATTTAAAAGGATAGAGAATGGACAACCAACCATAGATTGGCATCCGTGGAAAGAAGGAAATTTCTCCTTGATTGCCCCACTAAGTGAGGAGAGAAAAGCGACATAAAAAATGATGGCATCACTGATACCCAGAGTGCTCTGGGAAGTGACGTCACTTCTGAGCTCAGTGGCTGTTTTTCTGAAAAGTCGGGTCGTGTGTGTGTGTGTGTGTGTGTGTGTGTGTGTGTGTGTGTGTGTGTGTGTGTCGGTTATCTCCAGATGTGTGTTTCAGAAGGTGGAATGGAGCCCTCCCAGGTTTCAAAGTATCCACCTGTGTGTGTGTGATTTGTGTTGCAGCTCTTTCATGAGCCTTTGAGCTTGTTGGAAAAGAAAACAAAATCCATATTGTATTGTTTATGAAGTTTGTACATTCAGCATTATATGAGTATTATGGACAAGACAGTGCAGCAAGAGGGGAATTGCATTGGACTCACCTGTTTCATTGAATTTCAGCTCAAACCGATTCGTATTGAAATGTAATTGCAAAATATCTCATTTTCAAACTTGTGCATGTTGGCAAATGTAAAGGGCAGACAAGGAACCTTATATTTGCAAAATGACCCATCTTGCTGAACTAACCCCACAGCCATTTATTTTAATTATACACAAAATCGTCTCATGGAAGAGCAAGATGAGAGAGGGTTAAAATGCAATGTATTGACAGTATGATGGAGGGGTCAAAGGTGGACACAACAAGCCATGAAATGAACAGGACAAGAGGAAAGGGAGGGGGAGCGGGGGATAAATGCAATTACCACATACTGACGTGGCCAAAAATATTGGCACCCTTGCACTTTTTTCAAATAATGCACCATTTCTTCCAGAAAATTGTTGAAATTTTAAAATCTTTTGATACCCACATTTGTATTTCTTTGTTTTGCAGTGGAACAAAACAAAAAAAGCTGAAAAAATTACTAAATATTCGTTTAGTCCACACAGAAATCCTAAAATGGCCTGGACAATATTATTGGCACCTTTAAGAAGTTGTTAGAAATAATTTTGTTTCAAGCAGGTGATTCTCTTTTACTTTGGAAATGAACTCACCTGTGGTGAGTTGCAGGTGCTTGCAATATGAAAATCACTCATTCAACCAGCTTGAATGGAGAAAAGGAGTCATTCTGCTGTTTTGTGTCACTGTGTGGACCGCAATGAGCATGGAGAAAAGAAAGAAAACCAGAGAATTGTCTAAGGAGCTCAGACACAATATTGTAGCCAAGCATGGACAATCTCAAGGCTACAAGTCCATCTCGTTCCTGTGTCCACCGTACGCAATGTTATCAAGAAGTCTAAGGCGCATGGCACTGCAGCCAACCTCCTTGGATGTGGCTGCAAGAGAATACGTGATCGAAGATTGCAGTGAAGGATTGTTTGAATGTTGGAGAAAGCACCTCCATCAAGTGCCAAACAGATTCAAGCTGACCTTCAGACACAAGGTATGACATTTTCAACTCACACCATCTGTCGCCAACTCAATGAAAGGGGGTTCTATGGTAGGAGACCCAGGAGGACCTCACTGCTGAGAGAGAGGGACACACACTCTCTCTCACACACACACACACACACACACACACACACACACACACACACACACACACACACAAGAAAGCCTGACTGGAGTTTGCCAAAACACACCTGAACAAGCCAAAATCCTTCTGGGAGAATGTCTCACCTTGCTGAACTAACCCCACACCCATTAATTTTAATTATGCACAAAATCTAGTCTCATGGAAGAGCAAGATGACAGAGGGCAAAAATGCAATGTATTGACAGTATGATGGAGGGGTCAAAAGTGGACACAGATGAGACCAAATTCGAGCTTTTTGGAAAAGCACATCATCTCTATGTTTACAGAAAACAAATTGAAGCCTTCAAAGAAAAGAACACCTTCCCTACAGTCAAACATGGAGGAGGTTCAGTGATGTTTTGTGGTTGCTGTGCTGCCTCCGGCAATAGGTGTCTTGATTGTGTGCATGGCATCATGAAATCAGGAGATTACCAAGGCATTTTGGAGCGCAATGTCCAACCCAGTGTCAGAAAGCTGAGTCTCCGTCGAAGGTCATGGGTCTTGCAGCAGGATAATGACCCCAAACACACTTCAAAAAGCACCCAGGAATGGTTCAAGACAAAACACTGGACTGTTCTGAAGTGGCCAGCAAGGAGTCCAGATCTAAATCCCATTGAACACTTGTGGGGAGATCTGAAAACAGCAGTTGGGAGAAGGCACCCTGCAAATCTGGGAGAACTGGAGCAGTTTGCACAAGAAGAGTGGGCCAAACTACCAGTAGAGAGGTGTAGGAAGCACTTGACTGCAGTTATCTTGTCCAAAGGTTGTGCTACCAAATATTAAGTCTCGGGTGTCAATAATTTTGTCAATGCCATTTCTTTTTATTTTCTGAATTAAAAGGATATATTAAGTTCTGAATGAAAAACAAAAGTTCTGTAATTTTTTTTAGAGTGAAATAAAGAATTGTGGAGACCAAATGCTTTTGTCAATTTCAACTTATTTTTGGAGAAAATTGTGAGTTATTTGAAAAAAGTTCAAGGTGCCAATATTTTTGGCCACAACTGTATCTTTATGCCATGTGTGCAAAGCGAAAAGCAGTGCTCAGCAATTGATTCACTTTGTCTGTGTCTGTCCTTCTGTCCACATCCGTCAGTTTATGATCGAGGAACAACTAAATTTCAATTGAATGCTATATTTTGAACACTGGAACATGATTCGGAACACGTTTAGCAGTACTTAATTGGAAAACTAACTTGTAGTTTAGCAGTCTTTGAATTTGCCCCAATCACATATGCGCAGAGAGGAATGACATAATATTTTTAGCTCGCCTGTTCGAAGAACAGAGAGCGATAGCGATACCTCCAGCGTCCATACCCATACCCTTCGGCATTTTACCTGTCAAATACCCAAATCATCCACCAAGTTTTGTCATAATCCGTCCACAACTTTTTAAAATATTGTGCTATATATGGATATCGTTTTTAACCCCATCTCTCAATGGTGAAGAAATACTTTAGAAATTGAAAAAAATATTGGATCTGGATCCAGATCTTCACCAAAATCTAATCAATTTGTCATTGTCACACACCAAACCTGTCCACCAAGTCTAGTCGGAATCCGTAAATAACTTTTTGAGATATGCATTATATTGTGTTTGGCATTATCTCTCAATGGTGAAAATCACTTTTAAAAATTCTCGTATCCAGATCTGGATCTTCACCAAAATGAAATCAATATCTTTTTGTCAAACACCCAACCTGTGCACCAACTTTTGTATGAATTTGTCCCTAACCTTTTGACATATTCTGCTAACAGACAGACATATTTTTCCAACATGGCTGTTACACCACATGACCTATGATGTCATAATTAGCATAAACACATTCTACACGAGTAGTCACACCTATGGTGAAAATTCTCTGTCGATCGGATAAGCGGTTGCAGAGAAAACAGAGAAAATTAGCATGGACGGACAGACATACGTATGGATAGACAGACAACCTGAAAACATAATGCCACCGGTGACTTCGTCAGCGGAGGCATAAAAAATCTCTGTATCCGGATCAGTATCAGATCTTCACAAAGTCGAATAAATTCATCCTCGACATGCACTTAACCTGTCCACTAAGTGTCAACCAAATCCGTCCATTACTTTTTGAGATATTGTGCCACGTATTGTTTTTGGCCATATCTCTCAGTTGTGGACGCATTTCCTTCCATCCCACCCTCTAAACCTTGCCACAGAATGGTGGCAGTACAATCCACTCAAAAGGAAAAAGTCAAAATATTTGATTTGCCCTTCTTCTAGAGGAGTTTAAAAGAAACAGGAAGGACTGTACATACATTTTTCAGTTCTGTATTGAAACTACAAGCTGATTCATAAATAGAGTAATGTTTGCCATGGTGGTGTGGCATGGTTTTGATTGTGATAAATGAAACCATCCATCCATCCATCAGGACCATACTATATGCAGAACATCGATGCTGCCTACGCAGTCTCCTTGGCTATTGGGCACAATCCTGGATAGGTCACCAATCCAACACAGGATACCAGCATGCTGGTACTCATTTTGCCAACCTCAGAAGGATGACAGGTAGAGTCAACCCCACTTGGTATTGATTCAACAGCCAAGTGGGATTTGAACTCAGTATCTGAGGATTCTAAGCGTACCACCCTACAACCACCTCAACAACCACCGCAACCACAGTCACCACTCCGATTGCCCACCACTGTCCTTTGAAGATATTGGGGAACCATGGATGCTACCTACCATAACACATGCTTGTATTCAGAACGTTTTGACGTGTAGCTTGAAGTGCAAGTATGCACTATAATCCGTTCAACATCGCCTGGATAGCCCTAGCGTTCTGCTCAATCACAACCCCCATTTGGTGTCCAGCGCACGTTCATGGTCAGAAAGCACCCCCAGAAGCCTCATGTTAATCTCGGGAGCTCTGCCACGTTACCAAGTTCGGGGGTGAATGAGGCCATTTTTGGCATCAAGTCCTCGCAGCGGCAGGGCTAATTCTTGGAAAAGCATCCATGCATCAATGAAGGCGCTGGAGAACGCCTACTGATCGTCCTGATCTGACTTTGGGCTCTTTCCCTTGCCAGAAGTCTTTAAAATACTATGCAAAGGGAGTTCAGTGAGAAGAGAGCTCTTGGCTTTTGGAGAGTTCTGGGAGGGAGACGTTTCTCGTCTGATTGGCAGTGAGGCGAAAGGCGGAACCAAGTGCCAGACCGATTGCCATTATCAGACCATTAGCAAGTACATTTACAGACTTTTCTGTAATTTAATTGCATCTTGTTGCACCTCAAATCATGCACCTTAGACACCCCCAGTTCTTCCCCTTCTTCCCTCCTCCCCTTCCTTAGCGACTGAGAAGTGTGGGCCCTTCGTCCGTGCCAGGTACCATAGAGGTCATCAACACGTCATACTCTCTCTCTCTCTCTCTCTCTCTCTCTCTAACTTTCCTTGGGGTATGTTCTGATGGTACCTGTCTTATATAGTGTAAAGTTAAGATTGCAGAAGTTCTTAATATCGGGTTAGCTCTGCACTGTCCTCTTTTGGCGATAACTGTTTTGCTTTTTCCGCACCTCACAAATCTGTGATTTCCCCTGCTGCACATATTACTTTTGTAATAAAACATTTTATTGTGCCGCATGCCCATTCCTCGCCTTAATTTTTAATATACCAGCTCATAGCATCTTTTCCCTATTGGTCCAGCATGGTCCACACAGTGTATCCAGGAAGTTTTACCCCACTGATTGGCTCTTGTTAGCCAGTGCATACTTGTCAGCTCCGCTCGGCTGCACCTGATACGGTAAGTTAACGCAAGTATGCATCAAGGGCTTGGTCCGGTTAATCCACCGTAAGCGGTAACATATGAAGTAGTGACACCCTGCTAAGATTGGCAGTACCAATCGGCATTTGTGGTTGCTTCCGAGTTTGGCAAAATGTGTACCAGCTTGCTGGGATGATTGAGCCATTCGAGTAGCCTGCGTCAGAGTGGCGACCCGTCCAGACACGACCCATCCAGGATTGTGCCCAATAGCCCTGGAGACTGCTTCGGCAGCACCAGAGCTCTGTGCAGAGTATAGTCCCAATGGATGGATGGATGGCAGAGTTGGTGGATGATGATGATGAGATGTCATGATTATTCAATTTTTTTTGTTGTTTTTGCTTCCACATTTACACAGGAATAGTCAGGGAACTTCCAAAAGTGGAGCGAATATATCTCAGGGGTGAGTGGAATACATGGATATTGGTGGAAATGCATGGGCATGATGGGCATTTCCATCAATATCCATGTATCCCTCCATCCTCAATTTGGAATTGGTGGAATTCCTTGTGTAAATCCTTGTAAGTGTTTTACATCTTGCATAACAAAATAACTTCAGGAATATTTATGATATTATCCACATCTGAGGAAGCATTCCATCATGGCATAACTTTCTGGTGTTGCAGAAGAATGTTCCAGCAAACAATAGCCGATTCCAACAGGTAGATATTCAAATAACTGACCAAATACAGCACTGGAGTATCAGAAGGAACTCAAATAGACAAAGATGGAGTCATCAGGAGGAATCGATAGGATTTGGGTTTCAACTGCTACTCCTCTACCCTCAAATCCATCCAGGCACACAAGCCCGTTCACGACGAAAAGGACCGTGCTTGCATAGCAGCTGCCCCATGCACAGAGAAGACCCAACCGGTAAACCGATAAACAGCTCGGAGGAACTCTGTATGGGCAGCAGCAAAAATCACCTTGTGAATTACATGCCACAAAAAAATGCCTCGCTCAAAAAGCCTCAATCAAAATCTGCTCAAAAGACAGGGTCACCGAAAGCCAAGTGCCATCCAAAGCGCGGTGCACACACACTCAAAGGCCACGAGCCTTCTCACCCAGAGCCACGCATCTTCCATAATGCTGTACAGATGAGGGCCGGCGTCATGTCGGTGCGGAGAGCATAATGTGGCATGATGCACCTGCAGCACCGAGCGTGGAATGGCGCAGTGACTGAAAAATTTCAACGTCTTTGAAAAACTTTGAAAATTTTTTCTTTGCAACACTTTCAAAAGTTTTCATCAAACACTTTCACAACTTTGATGACACCCACCTAACAGATCAGTTTCTTTTTATCGCGAGACCCACTTTGAGACCCACTTGTTTCACGTGTCACGTTGCACGTGGGGATGCCACTTCTGGACTTCTTGGCTTGACTTGAGAGAGTGCACCTTACTCCCACCTCTTGCCTGTGCTCTGGTTTTTATCTTCCAGCACAAAGCGCAAAGAACCATTACTGACATATTTTTCATGATACATATGGGTGTGGGAATTTATTTAGTGATGTATCAGGACCCTCACACAATCCTACAGGAACAGCTATCACAATAATGCTCTGTGTCAGTGAGTGAGTGAATGAGTGACTCCACATTCGTTCTCAGATCTACTGTAATCGACATACCCCGCCAAGGCATAAAATTCCAACCAACATGTACTACACTTGTAAAGGTTGCCGGAGAACAGATTGAATAACTGAAATGTGCCTTTTTTTTTTCATTCAGGGTCATCTTGTACACAACTGGAAGGCCCGTTGGTTTGTTCTGCAAACCCAGACGTTGGCCTACTACAAGGAAGGTCCTGAGTCTGTTCGCAAGGGATCAGTGGGGCTTGCTGCCTGCGAGGTGGTTTGTCCCTGTCTTGAGTACACCAAAAGGCCGGTGTGTCTTTTTTTAGTTTTCTACTGTTTACACTCATCTAATCCTTTATTGTGACTTCCAACTCCATATTGATGCCCATGATTTTGGAATGAGATGTTGGACGAGCAGGTGTCCACATACTTTTGGCCATGTAGTGTACTTGCACCACCACTGTGGTTAGCAATTAGCAGTTAGCAGTGAAAGAGCCCTGGAGTCTCGGCCTTGTGCAACGTGACACAGTCATAGGTACTAGCAAGGAAGCCTTGAGAGTGTTCAAAGCACAGGAAGCACCTCAGTGCAGGAGGTATGGTCTCGTAGATAAATGTAAAAGAGACTTGAAGCTGCAAACGGTAGACAATGCACTGTGGTGGGTGGAAGCTGAACAGCCCTGAGACCATCGGTAGCTTATAGAGTTGTGCAGTACAATTGCAGACTTATAAAGAGTATCAGAAAATGCCACTCTTTTTGAGCCCCATGCAGAATTGAAGATCTGTTATATATGTGCTCTGTGGATATTAGATGGACCAACTCTGAAAGCTGGACATAACTCCTCTACCCCTCGATTGGTATGTCTCAAATCCCCAAAGATTCAACTCTCTTAAACCTGATACCAGAATTATCCCGACTCTCTTCTCTGCCTCAATTGTACCGCCTTGACTCTCTCACGGGTCAACCTGCTCCAGACTCTCTCTCTCTCTCAACCCGTCGAACAGATAATTTGAGCCAGCTATAGGAAGCGGACATACGAATACATGTTCCATTGTCGAGACTAGCAGTTAGTGGGTACAGATGGTGGGGAAAAGTATACAATCGATCAATAATGGACGACAAATTTAAAATACCACCCGCTGCAGCAATAAGACAATATTTACATTCTGAATGGCATTATCACAGTGTGATCATTTTCTTTATTACCTCCGTCACCGAAGGTGGAAGGAAGTTATGTTTTCACCCCTGTTTATTACTTGGCAAAAAAAGTTTTTTCGCCAAGTATGTAGGTCTGTTCCGTTTGTCCGTTTGTCTGTCTGTCTGTTTGTCACACGATTTTTGGCCACAGTTTTCAAGCAATCGTTCTGAAAGTTTTTTTTCTGTATGTAGGTGACCGGCCAAGGATAGCAATGCTTAATTCTGGTGAAGATCTGAATCCGGATCCGGATCTGAGAATTTCTTTAGTGATTCTTCACCATTGAGAAATGGGGAAAAAACTATGCACAACATAGCATGAGATCTCAAAATGTTGTGGACGAATTATGACAAAACGAGGTGGATGAGTTGGTTAGGTGACAAGAACAAGCCGATTCGATTTTGGTTCAGGTCCGGATTCAGATCCGACCCATCAGTGGCATACAAAATGTAAATTGTTCAGTTTGGCGGAGGTATGCGCTCCACTGAGTGTCGTTCAGTGTCACCAAGTCTCACTCTATGAGTGATTTTTCATTATTTGCAAAGTCCAAGATTTTTCAAAAATATTGGTCAGTCGATTTTGTTATTCTATCTGTATGTTTGTCTGTTTGTCTGTTTATCGCCTACAAGTCACAATTTTAAACCGATCTTCTCAAAACTTCACCACGTTGTAAAGTTTGTCATAAGGAAGAAGCTTATTGTTTTTGAGGTCAAAAGGTCAACATAGGCCCAAGGTCAACAACTAAAGGTGGTATATCTAAAATCCTCAATTTTCATCCATTGACTTGAAAGTTGAAAGGATATATATTTCAGGTCACTGAATTCAACGAGCCAATTATTTTTGAACAACATTTACCAAAAGGTCAACAAGAAAGGTGGTATTTATAAAATCCTCAATTTTCATCCGATTGACTTGAAATTTGAGGAGGATATATATTTCAGGTCACTGAATTTAACCACCAATTATTTTGGAGGTACACACACCAAAATGTCAACATCGGCCGGATTTCTAAAATTGTCAATTTTCATCCCATTCACTTGAAGTTTTAAGAGGAGTTGTATATTTGGTCATTGAATTCAACCACCAATTATTTTTGAGGTCAAATTTGTTTTCTGGATTTTGCAAGTATCGTGCTCTGCACGACATATTCTTCTTGTTTATTCTGTCTTTCTGTCTATTTGTCTGTCTGTTTGTCGCCTACAGGTCACAATTCTAAACTGATCATCATAAACTTTACCAAGTTGTAGAGGTAGTCTCAACTGAGAAGCCTATTGATTTTGAGGTCAAATTTCTGAAATCGTCGTTTTTCATCTGATTTATTTGAATTTAACAAGCTTTGCTATTGCTTCAATGAATTAGGAAACCAACTATTGTTGAGGTCAAAACGTCAAAGGTCAACTCAAGGTCAAACTTCTAAAATCATCAATTTCAATCTGAAAGATAATCAATTTTCATGCAATTGACCTGAGCTTTGATTAAGGTTGTCGATTTTAATCTTAATGAAATGGACAATTTGATGTATCCATGGCAACCATTGGAGAGGGAGGTGGATTTTGCAAGCATTGTGCTCTGCACGACGTCTTTTTCTTGTTTGTGTGCAGGATATCTCAAAAAGTTGTGGACGGATTCAGACGAAACTTGATGGACACGTTGGGTGTGTGACGAGAAAGTGTTGATTCAATTTTGTTGAAGATCCAAATCCAGATCCGAGAATTTTTTTCGTGATTCTTCACCATTGAGAGATAGGGCTAAACTGATATATCTCACGACATCTCAAAATTTTGTGGCCCTGATATATTCTACTGGATCTGACATTACGTGGCAGAGTTATGCGCTCTACCGAGTGCCCTTCTAGTATCACAATGTGATTATGATAATTTACTGTATACTGTGATGTGGAAACTGTAATTTAATGGCGCATGTGATAATTTTCTTACATACTATATTTCATTACACAGTTTTCTTTCAGAGTCTGCTTGACTACAGCCAACAAAGCAATGCTCTAGAGTCTAGAAAAGTAATTGAATTTTTTTGTGCTGGTGAGAACACGCTGTGATTGCCGAGTGGTTAAATGGTGTGTTTTATTTTTAACACAAGAATGAGGTTCATTGAAGAGCAACGTCTTCTTTCATTTGCAGCACAAGCCTATGGGGTAGTATCATTGGCTGAGGGCACAGCTGTGCCGCTGATGCAATATGCCCTCCGCTGATTAGGGCAGCAATTTGTAATTTGTTCAAGGTGCCCGGGATAGCTCGCCTACTCTTCGCAAAGGACACCGTGGGATCTTCAACGTCTACTGACTAATGCCAACCAATGGGGTGCCTATTTAATGTCCATCCGAGGGACGGCACACCCATTGATGAATCACCCTACCAGTGAAACACTGGGATGGCAGTTTATAGCTGGGTCAAGATTCAAACCCAGGCTAAACAGTTTAGAGGTGAGTGTGTGCATCTCTAGGCCATCCTGTAGGTTGTCCATCAAACTCACTATAAAAGAACTCTAACAATTACCGCATAGCAGCAATGTCCAAGTATTACTTGTGGAATCTGATGATTTAACGGTCGTATGTAATGCTCAACTGCTCTTCTCTGTCGCCACAGCTGGTGTTCAAAGTTGTTAACGGCTCATACACATTGGTAATCCAGGCAGCGTCGCTGGATGAGCGCGATGCTTGGGTTCATGACATCCGCACAGCAGCCAAATGCCTTCGTGCCAACTGCGCCTTCAAACGCACATCAGTGCGAAAGTCTGTTGGATCAGAACACATGATAAACCTTCAGTAAGACCACTCTCTATAGAATATATTTTGAGGGCCGGATGGATTTGGTGATGCATGTGCTTTTTCCATTTTATTTCATTTTCTCTCACAAAATCACATTTTTCTCACATTGCAAAGAAGCATGTGCTTTTACAAAGGTGACCAGACTCGATGTTGTAATTGTTAGAGGGTCCACTCTGTGCCTGGGAGGGCGGTGGTTCAAACCGGTTCAAACCCCAAGCCGAGTCACACCAGATACTTTTTAAATGATACGTGCTGCTTCCTTGCTTGATGCTCGACATTTTATTTTTTTAAAGATAGAGCACAAACAACCGTAGGTTGGCAACCATTATGCAGGCTTGATGGTCCTAATATGCTCCTCCTGCATTGCACTTCTTTGTAAGATATTGTGGACAACACTGCACTCCAGGACTTTTAAGCAGTATGACAACATGCTTTGTCATACACTGCTGTGTCTGTTCCAGGAACCTGTTCAAGTATTACAAAGTTGATAGCAGAGGTTGGGGATGAGGAATTCAGACATTCATACAATATTATCCAATGGCAAGTTAAAATTAAGACGTACTTTTTGCTTTGTAGTTTTTAATTTATTGTCGTGTCGGAGGTTCGCAAATGGGATCTGCCTCGACGCTGGGATCTTTCGATCCCGCGAATGGCCGAAAGGTTTCCAACTAACCGCGTTCAGTTGTTACCACTTACCGTTCCCCAAGGTCACCCCATGGAAAGCCGAATTTGGTGTCGGCACGCAATGGAGGCAGAAGGATGGAAAACATTTCTTACCTTTGTAAGGCCCCACTCCTACAATGTTGATTGGCAGGCGTGGTCCCACCCACTCTTGTTTCCCTTCCTATTACTAAGCAAAGATATACAGTTTTTCTTGCTTTTCGTGGAATCCTTTCAAGTTTTGAAAATTTTGATGAGCCATGGATCTTCCCACGATAAAATGCAGTAGATTTGTGTGTAAACCAAGTCCTGATCTGAAACCAATTTTGAGTTTGACTCTCTAAAGAAAAGAAGAATGACAAAACGAATATTTTGGGTCAGTCAATGATGTATTTTAATGATGTTGTCCAAAAGTTGAATTCTTGTTATTGGATGGGAAATCCTCCACAGACTACTGGAAGGTACTTTATGGGTTTATAAGTTTGTATCTTGGTTGATTTTTTTTGAGGATATGTGTTGTTTTTACAACCTATGGTGTGTCCGGGTCATCCCGATATAGGAAGCCCGCCGACTTACTGATAAAAAAATACTTTCCCTCATATAAATAATTCCTTTCTCCACTCCAGGTACTTCTTTGAGAATATCATATTTTTATTATTTCCTTTTCATCGTTGCCTTTCTTTTTCTCCCCTCCCCTCTCTTTCCTTCTCCCATCCTCCTCTCTCTCTTTGGGGGGCAAAAAACTTTTTCCGACTCAAAAAAAATTATGGGGGACACTAGACAACTCTGCCCTCCCCCGCCCACTTCCAGGCGGGGGAGGGCAGGCAGGGTTGTGTGTATATATGTATATATATATATGATGTATATGTAATATATATAATATAATATATATTATATTATATTATATATTACATATAAAATATTATATATACATTATACATCTATATATACATACATATATATATATCACAGTATACATACATATGTGTATACATTCATATATATACCGGGCGTAGTGGCGTGCGCCTGTAATCCGGCTACTCTGAGGCTTGGGTTGGAGGATCGCTTGAGGACGGGAGCTCTGCGCTGGGCCGCGCTATGAGAGGGTGTAGGAAGCCCGGAATCGTGGCGAAACCCAATCCTTATCCCTGTGTCGTAAGAGGCGACCAGGGTTGCGTCAGGAAGGGCATCCGGCGTAAACCTGTGCCAAATCAGTATGCGGATCATAACGGATGATCCGCTGTGGCGACCATAACGGGAGCAGCCGAAAGACGAACAACATATATATATTATATAATATTATATATATATATATATTAATATATATATATACATATATATTACGAGCCAAAACATTATGACCACTGACAGGTGAAGTGAATAACATTGATTTAATTATCTTATTACAATGGCACCTGTCATGGGGTGGGATATATTAGGCAGCAAGTTGAACAGTCAGTTCTTAAAGTTGATGTGTTGGATGCAGGAGAAATGGGCAGGAGTAAAGACCTGAGTGACTTTGAGAAGGACCAAATTGTTATGGCCATACGACTGGGTTAGAGCATCTCTGAAACGGCAAGACTTGTGGGGTGCTCCCGGTCAGCAGTGGTGAGTAC
>CM068960.1:108978676-108990081 GCA_035128595.1 Eptatretus atami
CTTGCTTTTTGAGTTTCTCCACCTCTCTCTCGCCTCGCCTCGTCGACACTGCCACGACCCGTCTCCTGCTGCCCAGACTCCGCCTCCTCATCTCAGCCCACACGACGTCGACCCCACCCACCTACCTGGTCCCGCCTACTACTTCGTCCTCGCACTCTGGACTCCGCCCCTTCTCGACTCAAGCTCCTCCTTTACGGTGCCCAATTCCTGGTTTCTAAACTCCCTCTTCATCGGTTTATCTGATGTCTGTGTGTGTGCGTATGTGTGTGTGTCCTGACGCCTGACTTGCCTAAGTAAGACCGCAGAAGATTGTTATTGTTATTCCCGTGCTTTCGAAGAAAAGCGGGAATATTGTGATTGTCTCCGCCGTCTGTCCGTCCGTCCGTACGTCGGTACGTCCGTCTGTCTTACCCTGTAACTCCTCCTACACCGTTTGAAATAGGAACTTGAAACTTTGGGGAGGAGATGAACTTCTTTCCAAAAGTGGAGGCGAATTATCTCAGGGGTTGGAGTGGAATACATGGATATTGGTGGAAATGCATGGGCATGATGGGATTTCCCATCAATATCCATGTATCCTCATCCTCTAATTTGGAATTGGTGAATCCTTGTGTAAATCCTTGTAAGTGTTTTAACATTGCTAACAAAATAACTTCAGGAAATATTTATGATATTATCCACAATCCTGAGGAAGCATTCCATCATTGGCAATAACTTTCTGGTGTTGCGAAGAGAATGTTGTCCAGCAAAGACAATAGCCGATTCCAACAGGTAGATATTAACTAACGACCAAATACAGCACTGGAGTATCATGAAGGAACTCCAATAGACAAAGATGAGTCATCAGGAGGAATCGATAGGATTTGGGTTTCAACTGCTACTCCTTGCTAACCTCAATCATTCCATGGCAACACAAGCCCGTTCACGACGAAAAGGTTACCGTGCTTGCATAGCAGCTGCCCATGCACAGAGAAGACCGACAACCGTAACCCGATAAGACAGCTCGGAGAACTCTGGTATGGGGCAGCAGCAAAAATCACCCTTGTGAATTAACATGCACAAAAAAATGCCTCCGCTCAAAAAAGCCTCATATCAAATCTGCTCACAAAAGACAGGGTCACCGAAAGCCAGAGTGCCATCTCAAGCGCGGTGCACACAACACTTCAAAGGCCAGGCCTTCTCACCCAGAGCCACGCATCTTCCATATGCTGTAAACAGATGAGGGCCGGCGTCATGTAGGGTGCGGGAAGCATAATGTGCAATGATGCACTCTGCAGCCGAGCGTGAATGCGCAGTGGACTGAAAAATTTCAACGTCTTGGAAAAACTTTGAAAATTTTTTCTTTGCAAACTTTCAAAAAGTTTTTCAAATCAACATTTTCAAACTTTGATGACACCGCACTGCTAACAGATCAGTTTCTTTTTATCGCGAGACCCACTTTGAGACGCCACTTTGTTTCACGTGTCACGTTGCACGTGGGGATGCCACTTTCTGGAACTTCTTTGGCTTGACTTGAAAGAGAGTTGCACCCTTTTATCCCTCTTGCCTGTGCTCTGGTTTTTATCTTCCAGCACAAAGCGCAAAGAACCATTACTGAACTAATTTTTCATGATACATATGGGTGTGGGGAATTTATTTAGTGATGTATCAGACCCTGCACACAATCCTACAGGAACAGCTATCACAATAATGCCTCTGTGTCAGTGAGTGAAGTGAATGAGTGACTCCACATTCGTTTCAGATCTAAGCTGTAATCGACATACCCGCCAAGGCAATAAAAATTCCAACCAACATGGTACTAACACTTGTAAAGGTTGCCGGAGAATCAGATCTGAAATAAACGAAATGTGCCTTTTTTTTTCATTTCAGGGTATCTGTACACAACTGGAAGGCCCCGTTGGTTTGGTTCTGGCAAACCCAGACGTTGGCCTACTACAAGGAAGGTTTCCATGAGGTCTGTTGCAAGGGAATTCAGTGGGGCTTGCTGGCCTGCGAGGTGGTTTTGTCCCTGTCTTTGAGTCACCAAATAAGGCCGGTGGTGTCTTTTTTTTAGTTTCTACTGTACACTCATGCTAATCCTTATTTGGACTTCCACTTCCATATTGATGCCCATGATTTTGGAATGAGATGTTGGAGAGCAGGTTGTCCACTACTTTTGGCCATGTAAGTGTACTTGCACCACCACTGTGGGTTAGCAATAAGTTAGCAGTTAGCAGTGAAGAGAGCCCTGAATCTCGGCCTTGTGCACGTGACACAGTCATAGGTTTACTCAGCAAGGAAGCCTGAGAGTGGTTCAAGCACAGGTAAGCACTCAGTGCAGGAGGTATGGGTTCGTAGATAAATGTAAAAAGAGACTTGAAGCGCAAACGGTAAGACAATGCACTGTGGTGGGTGGAAAGCTGAACAGCCCCTGAGCCATCGGTAGCTTATAGAGTTGTGCAGTACAATTGCAGACTTTAATAAAGAGTATCAGAAATGCACTCTTTTTGAGGCCAACATGCAGAATGAAGATCTGTATATATGTCTCTGTGGATATAGATGGACCTAACTCTGAAACTGGACATAACTCCTCTACCCTCGATTTGTATGTCTCAAATCCCCAAAGACTTCAACTCTCTAAACCTGATACCAGAATTATCCCGACTCTCTTCTCTGCCTCAATTGTACGCTTGACGTCTCTCACGGGTCAACCTGCTCCAGTACTCTTCTCTCTCTAACCGATTCGAACAGATAATTTGAGCCAGCTATAGAGCGGACATACGAACATGTCTCCATTGTCTGAGACTAGAGTTAGTGGTAACGATGGTGGGGAAAGTATACAATCGATCCAATAATGGACGACAAATTTAAAATATGACCACCCGCTGCAGCCAATTAAGACAATATTTACATTCTGAATGGCATTATCACAGTGTGATCCTTTTCTTATTACGCTCCGTCCCCGAGGTGAAGGAAGTTATGTTTTCACCCTGTTTTATTAACTTGGCAAAAAAAGTTTTTTTCGCAAAGTATGTAGGTCTGTTCCGTTTGTCGCGTTGTCCTGTCTGTCTGTTTGTCACACGATTTTTAGGCACACAGTTTCAAGCAATCGTTCTGAAAGTTTTTTTCTGTATTGGTAGTGCGACCGGCCAAGAGTAGCAATGCTTTAATTCCTGGTTGAAGATCTGAATCCGGATCGGATCTGAGAATTCTTTAGTGATCTTCAACCATTGAGAATGGGGAAAAAACTATGCACAACATAGCATGAGATCTCAAAATTTGTGGACGAATTATGACAAAACTGAGGTGGATGGACGTTGGTTAGGTGACAATGAACAAGCCGATCGATTTTTGTTCAGTCCGTTGATTCAAGATCCGACCATCAGTGGGCATACAAAATGTAAAATGTTCAGTTTGGCGAGTAATGCACTCACTGAGTTGTCGTTCACGTGTCACCAAGTCTCACTCTATGGAGTGATTTTTCAATTATTTGCAAGCTCCAAGATTTTTCAAAAATAATTGGTTCAGTCGGTTTTTGTTATTCTATCTGTATGTTTGTACTGTATTTGTCTGGTTTAGTCGCCTACAAGTCACAATTTAAAACCGATCTTCTCAAAAACTTCACCACGTTGTTAAAGTTTGTCTAGGAAGAAGCTTATTGTTTTTGAGTCAAAATCACATAGGCCCAAGGTCAACAACTAAGGTGGTAATATCTAAAATCCTCAATTTTCATTCAGCATTGACTTGAAAGTTGAAGAGGATATATATTTCAAGGTCACTGGAATCTAACGAGCCAATTATTTTGAGAACAGACATTACCAAAAGCTCAACAAGAAAGGTGGTATTTATAAAATCCTCAATTTTTCATCCGATAGACTTGAAATTTGAGGAGGATATATATTTGCAGGTCACTGAATTTAAACCACACCATTATTTTGGAGGTACCGACACACCAGAATGTCAACATCGGCCGATTTCTAAAATTGTCAATTTTCATCCATTCACTTGAGTTTTAAGAGGAGTTTGTTATATTTGGTCACATTGAATTCAACACCAGATTATTTTTGAGGTCAAATTTGTTTTCTGGATTTTGCAAAGTATGTGCTCTGCACGACATATTCTTCTTGTATTCTGGTCTTTCTGTCTATTTGTCTGTCTGTTTGTCAGCACTACAGGTCACAATTCTAAACTGATCATCATTGAAACTTTACCAAGTTTGAAGGTAGTCTCAACTGAGAAGCCTTTGATTTTGAGGTCAAATTTCTGAAATCGGTCGTTTTCACTGATTTATTGAAATTTGAAAAGATTGCTATATTGTCTCAATGAATTAGGAAACCCAAACTATGTTGAGGTCAAAACGTCAAAGGTCAAACTCAAGGTCAAACCTTCTAAAATCATCAATGTTCAATCTGAAAGATTATCAATTTTCAGTGCAATTGACCTGAGCTTTGGATTAAGGTTGTCGATTTAAATCTTAATGAAATGGACAATTTGATGTATCCATGGCAACCATTGGAAGAGGGAGGTCGAATTTGCAAGCCATGTGCTCTGCACGACGTCTTTTCTTGTTTGTGTGCAGGATATCTCAAAAAGTTTGTGGACGGAATTCAGACCGAAGACTTGATGACCGTTGGTGTGTGTGACGAGAAAGTGTGATTCAATTTGTTGAATGATCCAAATCCAGAGTCCGAGAATTTTTTTTCGTGATTCTTCACCATTGAGAATAGGGCTAAATGATATATCTCACGACATCTCAAATTTTGTTGCCCTGTATATTCTACTGGATCTTGACATTACGTGGCTAGAGTTTATGCCTCACCGAGTGCCCTTTCTAGTATCTACAATGTGATTATGATAATTTACTGTATACGTGATGTGAAACTTAATTATAATGGCGCCATGTGATAAATTTTTCTTAATACTATATTTCATTACACAGTTTTCTTCAGAGGTCTGCTTGACTACAGCCAACAAAGCAATGCTACTGAGTCTAGAAAAGTAATGATTTTTTTTGGCTGTGAGAACACGCTGTATTGACCGAGTGTTAAATGGGGTTTTATTTTTAAACACAAGATGAGGTCATTGAAGAGCAACGTCTCTTTCATTTGCAGCACAATGCCTATGGGTAGTATCATTGGCTGAGGGCAACAGCTGTGCCGCTTGATGCAATATGCCCTCCGCCTGATTAGGGCAGCAAATTTGGTAATTTGTTCAAGGTGGCCCGGGAAATAGCTCCCTACTGCTTGCGCAAAGACACCGTGGGATCTTTCAGACGTCTACTGAACTAATCCAACCAATGGGTGCCTATTTAATGTCATCCGACGGACGGCAACACCATGATGAATCAACCTTACCAGTGAAAACACTGGGATGGCAGTTTATAGCTGGGTTCAAGTTCAAACCCAGGCTAAACGTTTAGAGGTGGTGTGTGCATCTCTAGGCCATCCTGTAGGTTGTTCCATCAAACTCACTATAAAAGAACTCTACAATTCTCGCATAGCAGCAAATGTCAAGTATTACTTGTGGAATTCTGATTGATTTAAACGGTCGTTATGTATCGTCAACTGCTCTTTCTCTGCGCCACAGCTAGTGTTCACAAGTTTGAACCGGCTCATACACATGGGTAATCCAGCAGCGTCGCGGATTGAGGCGGCGATGCTTGGGTTCATGACATCGCAAGCAGCCCAAATGCCTTCGTGCCAACTGCGCGTTCAAACGCACATCAGTGCGAAGTCTGTGTGATCAGAACACATGATAAACCTTCAGTAGACCACTCTCTATAGGAATATATTTTGAGGGACCGGATGGATTTGGTAGATGCATGTGCTTTTTGTCCATTTTATTTCATTTCTTTCTCACAAAATCAACATTTTTCTCACAGTTGCAAAGAAGCATGTGCTTTTCTAAAAGGTGACCAGACTCGATGTTGTAACTTGGTTTAAGGGTCCACTCTGTTGCCTTGGGAGGGCGGTGGTTTCAAACCGGTTCAAACCCCAAGCGGAAGTCACACCAAATACTTTTTAAATGATTACGGTGCGCTTCGCTTATTTGATGCTCGACAATATATTTTTTTAAGATACAGCACAAACAACACCGTAGGTTTGCAACCATTGAGCAGGCTTGATGGTCCTAATATGCTCCCCTTGCCATGCATTGCATTCTTTGTAGATATTGGGACAAACACTGCACTCCAGGGACTTTTAAGCAGTTAATACAACATTGCTTTGTGTCATACACTGCTGTGTCTGTTTCCCAGGAACTGTTCAAGTATTACAAAGTTGATAGCAGAGGTTCGGGGATGAGGAATTCCAGAACATTCATACAATATTATCCAATGGCAAGTTAAATTAAGACGTACTTTTTGCCTTGTCAGTTTTTAATTTTATTGTCGTGGTCGGAGGTTCGCAATGGGAATCTGCCCTCGACGCTGGATCTTTCGATCCCGCGAATGGCCGAAAGGTTTCCAACTAACCGCGTTCAGTTGTTACCACTTTTACCGTTCCCTCAAGGTCACCCCATTGGAAAGCCGAATTTGGTGTCGGTACGCAATGGAGGCGAAGGATGGAAAAACATTTCTTTACTTGTAATGCCCCACTCCTACAATGTTGGATCTGGCAGGCGTGGTCCCCACCCACTTCTTGTTTTCCTTCCTATTTACTAAGCGCAAAGATATTACAGTTTTCTTGCTTTTTGTGGGAATCCTTTCAGTTTTGAAAATTTGTATGAGCCATGGATCTTCCCACGATAAAATGCAGTTAGATTGTGTGTGTAAACCAGTCTGATCTGAAACCATTTTGAGTTTGACTCTCTAAAAGAAGAAGCAATGACAAAACGAATATTTTGGGTCAGTCAATGAGTATTTTAATGAATTTGTCCAAAAGTTGAATTCTTGTTATTGGATGGAAATCCCCACAGACTACTGGAAGGTACTTTATGGTTTATAAGTTTGGTAATCTGGTTTGAATTTTTTTTGAGATATGTGTTGTTTTTACAGCAACCTATGGTGTGTCCGGTCATTCCCGATTAGGAGCCGCCCGACTTTCCTGATAAAAAAATACTTTCCCCTCATATAAATAATTCCTTTCTCCACTCCAGGTACTTCTTTGAGGATATTAGTATTTTATTATTTCCTTTTTCATCGGGCCTTTTTCCTTTTTTCCCTCCCCTCGCCCTCTCTTTCCTTCTCCCATCCCTACCTCTTTCTCTCTCTTTGGGGGCAAAAAACTTTTTCCGCTCAAAAAAAATTATGTGGGACACTAGACAAGCTCTGCCCTCCCCCGCCACTTCCAGGCGGGGGAGGGCAGGTCAGGTTGTGGTTGATTATATTAATATATATATTGATGTATATGGTAATATATATAATATATATATATTATAAATTATATTATACTATTACATAAAATATTATATATACCATATACATCTATAATACATACATATTATATATTATATCAGTATACATACATATTGTATCATTCATATATATACGGCGGTGTGGGGGGCCGGGCGGGTCTGCCCGCCTGTAAATCCGGCTAACTTCTGAGGCTTGGGTTGAGGATGCGCTTGAAGGACGGGAGCTCTGCGCTGGCCGCGCTATGAGAGGGTGTAGGGCAGCCCGGAATCGTGGCGAAAACCCAATCCTTATCCTGTGTCGTAAGAGAGGCGACAGGGTTTGCGTCAGAAGGGCATCCGGCGTAAAACCTGTGCCAAATCATAGTTTGCGGATCATAACGGGATGATCCGCTGTGGCGACCATAACGGAAGCAGCGAAAGACGAATCACATATATATATAATAATTATATATATATATATAATATTATATATATAATATGATATATACATATATATATACGAGCCAAAACATTATGAACCACTGACAGGTGAAGTGAATAACATTGATTTAATTATCTTATTAAATGGCACCTGTCATGGGCGTGGGATATTATAGGCAGCAAGTGAACAGTCCAGTTCTTAAAGTTGATGTGTTGGATGCAGAAGAAATGGGCAGGAGGAAAAAGACCTGAGTGACTTTGAGAAGGACCAAATTGGTATGGCCCATACGACTGGGTTAGAGCATCTCTGAAACGGCAAGACTTGTGGGGTTGCCTCGCGTCAGAACAGTGGTGAGTACCTACCGACGGTGGTCGAGGAGGGACAAACCACAAAACGGCGACAGGGTGTTGGGGTCCCAAAGGTTCACGATGTGCGAAGGCAACGAAGGCTATCCCGTTCTGGTCTGAAACGACAGAAGGTCTACTGTGGCAACAAGTCACAAGAAAATTTTTAATGTGTGCTCACGGAGGAATGTGTCACAATCCACAGTGCATTGCACCCTGCTGCGTATGGGGCTGTGTAGCCGCAGAACCGGTCAGAGTGCCCATGATGACCCCTGTTCATCGTCGAAAGCACCTACAATGGGCTACGCCGAGCAGTCGGAACGGACCTTGGAGCAGTGAAAGAAGTCGCTTGTCCGATGAGTCCCGTTTCTTTAGATCACGTGGATGCCTTGTAAATTTGCCACCGTTTTCCTGGGGGAAAGTTGATATGGCAACCAGGAGCACTGTGGGAAAGACGACAAAAGACTGGAGGGAGTTGTGATTGCATCTGGGCAATGGTTTGCTGGGGAAACCCTGGGTCTATGGCCAGTTCATATGGACGTCAAATTGTCACCTACTAAACCTACCTAAATGTCACCCTACCTAAATGCACCTGTACGCTAACATCGTTGCGAACCAGTGTACACCCTTCATGGCATGGTATTCCCTGATGGCAGTGGCCTCTTTTAGCAGGATAATCGCCCTGCCACATCGCACCATTGTTCGGAATGGTTTGAGGAACATGATGAAGTGTTCACGGTGTTTGCCCTCGCCTCCAAATTCTCCAGATCTCAATCCGATTGAGCATCTGTGGGATGTGCTGGACTGACAAGTCCGCATCCACGGTGGCTCCGACCTCGCAACTTACAGGACTTGAAGGAATCTGCTGCTAATGTTTTTGGTGCCAGATACACAAGACACCTTCAGGGGTGTTGAAGGTCCATGCCTCGGTGGGTTGGTGGTCTGTTTTGGCAGCACATGAGGACCAACGGCATATTAGGCAGGTGATCATCATGTTTTGGCTCATTGGTGTATATTTACACGTACACGCACACAGCCAAATATCAGATGCACCTCCTGACTTGTTATGGTGAGCATCGCCGCAAATTATGTCTCACACGGTAACCGCATAAGCCGCACAGACAACCACCGTCTGCCACCAGAAACAATTGTTCCTGCTATGCAAACCAAACCAAAATCGAAACATGAGGAGTGTGACGAGCACTCCGCTGAATCCCGTTGGACAACAGTCCACACCATATATATTTGTTGCGGTTCTCGGAGCCGCATGCATACCAAGATTAGGTGTCCCAAGACAGTTATTCCTTATTATATCGTGTAAATAGTCCCCTTCCTTTGTTTAGCGGGACAACAAGGGAGTGCGTTGTGATGATTTAATAGCAAGGGTGCTTAAATGCATTTTTTCCTTCATTTCATCCCTACTCTTCTTCTTTTTTCTGATTATCTGAGGTAAATCAGCCACGTGCGCCTTCGCTGTAAGGTGGGCGCTCGTGTAATCAGCGCGTGCGGCGCCGCGGTGAGGGATCTGCTGCACAGGATCCTCGTTCGCGCAGGCGAGCCCTAAACCTGGCCGTGTGCGGGAGTATGTGTGCTTGGCAGTGCGGGATTATGGACTCGAGCTTCGATGGTTCTGGGGAGAATTGCCGATTGCATTAAAAAAGGCATGCGAATAAATACTTCTTAAGAGGCTGCACGAATGGTGTTTTTCACAGCACAGGAACACGGCCAGCACGACGCCCACACTGCACAAACGTGTCGGAGGCCAATAATAGACGACTCGCACGCCATGTTTGGCGGGATACGAGTGTGCGGAGTAGAAGCGGCTTGTTCCTTTTCAACGCCCAATATCGACACATATTGGTGTTCACCTGCAGACAACGCTAGCGGAGTCGTGCGAACAGCGAGCGCTGACACGTGCATAATGGCGGAAATCACGCGCACTGTATGGAATTGCTCGAAAGCAGACACGTACGCGCCGCTGCGTGAGACGTGCATGGATTTATCCATGATGAGATGTACCTTCGGTCGGTCCTCACTGTGCAGCAGTGGATTCTCCACGGATGGTGAACATCTTCTCGTCTCTATGGGCCAGCGAAGCTGCGATCGAGCCCGGGGAATGTACAGTGCGGGCCACGTTGGCACGTTGCGAGCGCGTTGATCGACGCTGGTCGAACGCCCGATCGGGCATGCGGGATCCTCGACCGGTCGCCCGGGCACGGCCGGGGGTTTTGCAGACGATTCGCGTGCCAATTTCTGTGTGGGCGATTCGTGTCATGTCGTGGGGTCGGAGCGAAAATATGTTTCGCTGTCTGGGATGGCCTTGCCGGAACGAAGTGAGGCGGTTCCGGCCCAAGCTGGCGGGCCACGTGAGGGGTCGGGGCCAATTGGAGCACCCGATTCAGGTGATGACGTTACGATTCGGGCTGGCCCCTCCCCTGAGCTGCAAAATCCTATAAAGGTCGGAGAAGATCCTCAGTCTCTCTCTTTGCTTTTTGAGTTTCTCCACCTCTCTCTGTCGCCTCGTCGACACATGGCACGACCCGTCTCCTGCTGCCCAGACTTGCCCGCCTCCTCATCTCAGCCACAACGACGTCGACCCACGCCCCCTACCTGGTCCGCCTACTACTTCGTCCTCGCACTCTGGACCCGCGCCCTTCTGACTCAAGCTCCTCCTTTACGGTGCCCCATTCCTGGTTCTAAACTCCCTCTTCATCGGGTTTTCTATGTCTGTGTGTGTGCGTATGTGGTGTGTCCTGACGCCTGTACTGCCTAAGTAAGACCGCAGAAGATTGTTATTGTTATTTCCCGTGCTTTCGAAGAAAAGCGGGAATATTGTGATTGTCTCCGCCGTCTGTCCGTCCGTCCTGACGTCGGTACGTCCGTCTTGTCTTCCCTGTAACTCTCTCCTACAACCGTTTGAAATAGGAACTTGAAAACTTTGGGACATAGTAGATATATTTATGGGGAAGTGCACAACACTTTCGGATTTTTGATATGAACCCCTAGGGGCTGGGCCAGAGGGGTTGGGTTATGGGGGTCGATTAAAAAAAAAAATTGTCATAGCTTTTTAAATCAAACATATTCATGAATTACATTTAACAACATATTTTTTTAAACACATGATGATCAGAGGGCTGCTTGGGGATAGGGGTTGCTTAAGCGATAGGGGTCAAAATAACTCTCCTACACGCTTTGAGATAGGAACTTCGAGACTATGGATCACTAGAAACTATATGTATATGGGATGCAACAACACTGTCGGATTTTTGATATGACCCCCGAGGCCGGGCCAAGAGGGGGTGGGTCAT
>CM068960.1:108990639-109017653 GCA_035128595.1 Eptatretus atami
CACTCAGAAGTGTTTAAAAACGTCTGTGGACAGTGATACTGTGCCTCTTTTTTTGGTAGTCAGGAAGTGGTTACTCTTCATTGTCCTTTCAGCAGAAGTGTTTCAAAACGTCTTGTGGAAGTGATAGTCTGTGCTTCTTTTTTTGGTCAGTGAGATGGTTTTACTCTTCATTGTCTTTCACGGCAGACGAGCAGAGCTTTCAAAACGTCTTGTAGGAAGTGATTACTGTGCCTCTTTTTTGGATGTCAGGAAGTGGTTATCTTCATTGTCTTTCACCAGAAGTGTTTTCAAGAACGTCTTGTGGCGAAGTGTATCTGTGCTCTCTTTCTTGGCTGTCAGGAGTGGTTTAGCTCTTGCTAATTGTCCTTTCACCAGAAGTGTTCAAACGTCCTTGTGGAAGTGATTTTCTGTCGCCTATTCATATTTATTTCGAGTTCAGGACAAAAGATGCGCTTACTATCTTCATGGGCTAATTGCCAGCCAAGTGAGAGTCCGTATGTCTAAAATATCGTCCTGTGGATAGGTAGGGATCCTGTTGTCTACCCGGCTCATTGTAATGGGCTCAACTTCCTTCTTTTCGCCACATTTTGGTGTCAGGATTGGTTCTGGCTTGCAGGGTGTCTTTACCAAAAGCATGCATATGTTTCAAACCGGGCTTCATTTACACAGGTTAATTGCCAGCAGCGGCGCTGGGCATTTTGTGGAGAGATGATCGGGCTGTGCCGCTATTGTCGGGTGCAGACATTGGATTACTGAACATCCCTCTGCAATTGGGCAGGCCAAATGCCTTCCTTGGCACAAGAAGCTGTTTCGCAAACGTCTGTGACAACTGTTAAGATACGGCACACTTGCTGACCTTTCGATCATAGTTTTTCTGTGTTGTGGGATCTTCAGGAAGGGGTTACTAACAACATGATAACCTTTTATTTCTCTTCACTTAAGGTTATCTTTCACCTGAAGTGCTTCTCAAATCAGGTATTATAGTAGGAAGTGATCTGAGCGGGTCTGTATTGGATTGGTCGAGCGAAGTTTGGTCGGTTCTTTTACTCTTTCATAGTACTGTTACGCTAGTATATTTCGTCTTTCACAAACAGATCTTGTGACAGTTGTATCCGTGCTAGCCCATCTTGTTATTGTTTTGCGGGTGCATGTTCACAGATGGATCTACCAGGCTACTCGAGTCTTCATTGATAATTGTTTACGAGGCCACACCAGTCATAGTGCCGTGCAAGGAGCGAATGGCGTTGCTGAGAGTGAGTGTCTTATACTCTGAGGCTTCACATTATCTTGCATTGTCAGGAGTGGTTTACTCAGCTTCATTGGCAGTTCTACACACCACGAAGTGAGTTTATCTTTCAACTGTTATCTCGGCTGACAGTGATCTGTGCCGCCTTGCTTCGTATTTTTGGGCTCTCGGAGCAGTGATTACTCTTCATTGTGCGTTCATTTCTTAATTTTTTAAAATAGAGGGCACAAACAGGGTTGGCAACCATTATGCAGGCTGATGGTCAATATGCTCCCCTGCATGCACTTCTTTGTAAGATATGTGACAACACTGCACTCACAGGACTTTTAAGCAGTTGACAACATGTCTTTGTCAATACACTGCTGGTGTTCTGTTCCAGGAACCTTGTTCAAGTATTACAAAGTTGATGAGGCAGACGTTGGGGATGAGGATTCAAGACATTCATACAATATTATCCATGGCAAGTTAAAATTAAGACGTACTTTTGCTTTGTAGTTTTTATTTATTGCGGTGTCGGAGGTCGCAAATGGGATCGCCTCGAGCTGGGATCTTTCGATCCCGCGAATGGCGCCGAAAGGTTTCCAACTAACCGCGTTCAGTTGTTACTACTTACCGTTCCCAAGGCACCCCATGGAAAGCCGAATTTGGTGTCGGCACGCGAATGGAGGCAGAAGGAGGAAACATTTCTTACCTTTGAAGCCCACTCCTACAATGTTGATTGGCAGGCGTGGTCCCACCACGTCTTGTTTCCCTTCCTATTACAAGCAAAGATATACAGTTTTTCTTGCTTTTCGTGGAATCCTTTCAAGTTTTTAAAAATTTTGATGAGCCATGGATTTCCCACGATAAAATTGCAGTAGATTTGTGTGTAAACCAAGTCTCGATCTGAAACCAATTTTGAGTTTGACCGTCTCTAGAAGAAGAAGAATGACAGAAACGAATTATTGGTCAGTCAATGAGTTTTTAATGATGGTCCAAAAGTTGAGTCTGGTAGGATGGAGAATACTCCACAGACACTGAAGTACTTAGGGTTTTAATTTGTATCTTGTGTGATTTTTTTGATGGATATGTGTTGTTTTTACGAATCCTAGTGTGTCCGGGTCATTCCCGGATATAGGGAACCGCCCGACTACTGATAAAAAATACTCCCTCATATAAATAAGTCCTTTCTCCATCCAGGTACTTCTTTGAGAATATCATATTTTATTATTTCTTGTCATCGTTGCTTTCTTTTTTCCCCTCCCTCTCTTCTTCTCCATCCTCCTCTCTCTCTTGGGCAAAAACTTTTTCCGACCAAAAAAAATTCTGGGGACACTAGACAACTCTGCCTCCCCGCCCACTTCCAGGCGGGGGAGGGCAGGCAGGGTTGTGGTTATATATGATATATATATGATTATTGTAAATATATATAATATAATAATTTATATTTATTTATACATATAAAATATTATTATACATTATCAGCATATACATACATAATATATATATATAGTAATACATATCATAATGTGTATGACATTCTATTATACCGGGCGTAGTGGGCGTGCGCCTGTAATCCGGCTACTCTGAGGCTTGGTTGGAGGATCGCTGAGGACGGGAGCTCTGCGCTGGCGCGCCTGAGAGGATGTAGGGCAGCCCGGAATTCGTGGCGAAACCAATCCTTATCCTGTGTCGTAAGAGGCGCTAGGGTTGCGTCAGGAAGGGATCACCGGCGTTAAAACTCTGTGCCAAATCAGTATGCGGATCATAACGGATGATCGCTGTGGCGACCCTATACGGGAGCAGCCGAAAGACGAACAACATATATTAATATATATATATATATTATATATAATATATAATAAAATATATATACATTATATATTACGAGCCAAACATTATGACACTGACAGTGAAGTGAATAACATTGATTTTAATTTTTATTACAATGGCACTGTCATGGTGGGAGTATATAGGCAGCAAGTGAACAGTCAGTTCTTAAAGTGATGTGTGGATCAGAGAAATGGGCAGGAGTAAAGACCTGAGTGACTTGAGAAGGACCAAATGTGTTTGGCCATAAGACTGGGTTAGAGCATCTCTGAATACGCAAGACTTGTGGGGTGCTCCGGAAGCATGGGTGAGTCACCCGACCGACAGTGGTCGAGGAGGGACAAACCACAAACCGCGAAGGGTGTTGGGCGCCCAAGGTTCATCGATGTGCGAGGCAACGAGGCTATCCCGTCTGGTCTGAACCGACAGAAGGTCTACTGTGGCACAAGTCCACAGAAATTTTAATGGTCGTCACGGGAGGAATGTGGTCACAAGTCCACAGTGCATTGCACCCTGCTGCGTATGGGCTGTGTAGCCGGCAGACCGGTCAGGAGTGCCCATGATGACCCCTGTCCATCGTCGAAAGCACCTACATGGGCACGCGAGCGTCGAACTGGACACTTGGAGCAGTGGAAGAAGGTCGCCTGGTCCGATGAGTCCCGTTTCTTTTAGATCACGGGATGGCCTTGTAACTTTGCACCGTTTTCCTGGGGAAGTGATGGCACCAGGGCACTGGGAAGACGACAACAAGAGGAGGGAGTGTGGATGCTCTGGATGTTCTGCTGGGAAACCTGGGTCTGGCCATTCATGTGGACGTCAATTTGTCACTAAACCACCCAAATGTCACCTACCTAAATGTCACCTACTAAACATCGTTGCAGACCAGGTACACCCCTTCATGGCAATGGTATTCCTGATGGAAGTGGCCTCTTTTAGCAGGATAATGCGCCCTGCCCACATGCACACATTGTTCGGGAATGGTTTGAGGAACATGATGAAGTGTCACGGTGTTGCCCTGCCTCCAATTCTCTCAGATCTCAATCCGATTGAGCATCTGTGGGATGTTGCTGGACTGACAAGTCCGATCCACGGTGCTCCACCTCGCAACTTACAGGACTTGAAGGATCTGCTGCTAAGTGTTTTGTGGCCAGATACCACAGACACCTTCAGGGGTGTTGAAGAGTCCATGCCTCGGTGGGTTGGTGCTGTTTTGGCAGCACATGGAGGACCAACAGCATTATAGGCAGTGATCACATGTTTTGGCTCATTGGTGTATATTACACGTACACGCACACCACACAAATATCAGATGCACCCCTGACTGTTATGGGAGCATCGCCGCAAATTATGTCTCAACGGTAAAACCGCATAAGCGCACAGAACAACCATCCGTCTGCCACCCAGACAATTGTTCCTGCTAATGCAAAAAACCAAAAATCGAACACATGAGGAGTGTGACGAGCACTCCGCTGATCCCCGTTGGACAAAGTCACACCATAATATTGTTGCGGTTCTCGAGCCGCATGCATACAACAGATAGTGGTCCCAAGACAGTTATTCCATTATTATACGTGTAAATAGTCCCTTCTCTTTGTTAGCGGGACAATCAAGGGAGTGCGTTGTGATGATTTAATTAGCAAGGGTTGCTTAAATCATTTTTTCCTTCATTTCATGCTCCCTACTTCTTCTTCTTTTCTGATTATTCCTGAGGTAAATCACCCACGTGCGCCTTCGCTGTTAGGTGGGGCCTCGTGTAGATCAGCGCCGTGCGGCGCCGCGGTGAGGGACTGCTGCACAGAGATCTCGTTCCAGGCGAGCCCTAAACTGGCGTGTGCGGGCGAGTCTGTGTGCGTTGGCAGTGCGGGATTATTGGACTCGAGCTTCGCGATGGTCTGGGGAGAATTGCCGATTGCATAAAAAGTCATGCGAAAAATACCTCTTAAGAGGCTGCACGAATGGTGTTTTTCAACAGCACAGGAAACAGGCCAGCACGACGCCACAACCTGCACAATAAGTGTACGGAGGCCAATAAAGACGACTCCACGCATGTTTGGGCGGATCGAGTGTGCGGAGTAGAAGCGGCTTGTTCCATTTCAACCCAATATCCGACATCATATTGGGTGTTCACTGCCTGCCACACGCTAGCGAAGTCGTGGCGAACGCGAGCGCTGACCACGTGCATAATGGCGGAATCACGCGCACTGTATGGAATGTGCTCGAAAGCAGACACGTACGCGCTTCGTGAGACGTGCATGGATGTATCCATGATATGTACCTTCGGTCCTCACTGGCAGCAGTGGATCTCCAGGATGGTGAACATCTTCTCGTCTCTATGGCCAGCGAAGCTGCGATCGAGCGGGGAATGTACAGTGCGGGCCACGTTGGCACGTGGCGAGCGCGTTGATCGAGCGCTGGTCGAACCCCGATCGGGCATGCGGGTCCTCGACCGGTCCGGGCAACGCCGCGGGGTTTTGCAGACGATTCGCCTGCAATTTCTGTGTGGGCGATTCGGTCATGTCGTGGGGCGGAGCGAAATATGTTCGCGTGTCTGGGAATGGCCTTGCCGGAAACGAGTGAGGCGGTTTCCGGCCCAAGCTGGCGGCCACGTGAGGGTCGGGGCCAATTGGAGCACCGATTCAGGTGATGACGTTACGATTCGGCTGGCCCTCCCTGAGCTGCAAATCCTATAAAGGTCGGAGAGTCCTCCGTCTCTCTCTTTGCTTTTTGAGTTTCTCCACCTCTCTCTCGCCTCGCCTCGTCGACACTGCCAGACCGTCTCCTGCGCCCAGATCCGCTCCCATCTCACCCACACGACGTCGACCCCACCCACCTACCTGGTCCGCCTACTACTTCGCCTCGGCACTCGGACTCCGCCCTTCTCGACTCAGCCTCCTTTACGGTGCCAATTCTGTTCTAAAACTCCCTCTTACGGGTTTTCTATGTCTTGTGTGGTGCGCTATGTGTGTGTCCTAACGCCTGACTGCCTAAGTAAGACCGCAGAAGATTGTTATTTGTATGTCCCGTGCTTTCGAAGAAAAGCGGGAATATGTGTGATTGCCTTCCGCCGTCTTCCGTCCGTCCGTACGTCGTACGTCCGTCTGTCTTACCCTGTAACTCCTCCTACAACCGTTTGAAATAGGAACTTGAAACTTTGGGACATAGTAGATATATGTATGGGGAAGTGCACAACACTTTCGGATTTTTGATATGACCCCTAGGGGCTGGGCCAGAGGGGTTGGGGTTATGGGGGTCGATTTAAAAAAAAATGTCATAAGCTTTAAATCAAACATATTCATGAATTATAACATTTAACAACATATTTTTTTAACACATGATGATCAGAGGGTGCGTGGGGGATAGGGGGTGCTTAGGCGGATAGGGGGTCAAAAAACTCCTCCTACAGCGTTTGAGATAGGAACTTGAGACTTTGGGACATAGTAGATATCGTAGTAGGGAAAGTGCAACAACACTGTCGGATTTTGATATGACCGAGCGGGGGCCGGGCAAGGGGTGGGGTCATGGGGCTGATTTTAAGTGTATTTACCATTGTACAGTGGTAAATTATTTTATAAAGAACTTACTTATCTTCATCTTCATCCCATGAGTGACAAACAGTCACAGTGGTTACTGTATTTATGCTAATTGATTATGAATAATTTATAATTAATATATCACACAGTTCATTCCTGGATTAAATTGATGCACATTTCTATATTGCTGGACAGTGTTAAATTAATGTTTCATGAAATGTTGACATGCTTGCAATGACTTCTGATTAGTAAACATAGTAAGTCTTTGGTCATAAGCACATCAAATAGAAAAGAATAGTCTCAATCCATTTTGCAAGATAAAAATTTCACCTAGCGTTAATGGACAAAGCAGTGCGCACGGGAATAATGCGATGGTGTGCACTCGACAACGTAGTTCTAGTTGTTATTTATGTTTCGCGTTAAGTCTGCTCTGTGTCCCCTTTTGTAAGTTGATTGCAATAAAATCATTATTAGGAATGTTCCATGCTCGTTATTGTCGTTTCTTCCATTGACTGAGCATGGTCCGAATCCTAGCTTAGCCAGGACCTTATCCCAACGATCCGTTCGCTTTAGAGCCGGTACATCCTTGGCAGTGTCGCTCGGCTGCATCGATCCGGTAAAAGTGATCCGTTCGGACAAGGCGTACTGAGGCGTGTTCCCCGATAATTAAACCATGTGATTAATTAGGTTAACCCGATTAACCCATAGATGGGAGGACCTAGTACCGGTTTGATTTATTGGCGTCCACGGTCGGTTAAGCGACTGCCGCGTCACGGAATTATCCGTGTGTGACGGCTACAATTCCAGGGAGTCTGGTGGAACGACATAGCTTCCCCACCTCGTGGTCTTCTCACCCGACCCCTGGCCCGCAACAATATATATATATATATATATATTATAATTATAATATATATAATAATATAGCATATATATATATATATATATATATATATATATATATATATATATATATATGCTGTATATACTAGCGAGGTGCCCGTGCTATGCACGGGAGGGAGCTAGACAGCCAGTTATTGAAGGACTTGGGTAAAATTCCTACTGCAGCTGACCCCAACAGAAGTCAGGTGGGTAATATTTCTATGATGTCACAATGCCAATTCCGTGAATGTGACCGGTTGAAACCTCACGTAATTTCCTGATTCTCCTTTAAACTCAATCTCTATAATTTCATTACAAACAGCATCATTCCAATCACAAATTAATACAACACCATTAATATATCAAAATACAAACACATGTGAGGTGAACGAATATAGATTCCGTTCTCACGTGACACCCAATACTGATGAATCTGCTGGCGAGAAGGGGCAGATACAAAACACTTCGAACGGATCAAAAATTAAAATTATAATTGAACATGGAGGTATTTATGGAACCTCCCACCCACCTTTATATTGGATAAAAGAGGGGTTTGTTCGGGTGGAAACTCAAAATCACAATTGTGTTGAGATGTTATCAAACTAACGAATGTTTCTGTCGAAGCCGTGAATGTATTTACTTCCGGATCGTGAGCAGCTTTGTAGGGATCGAAAGTTTAAATCATAATTGTATTGAGGTATTTATGAAACCTGAGGACATCCGCTGGGACCCCAAAAGGTTCCACAAAAGGTTTGATGGGGCTAGCCCCAAAACTGAGGGAGTAGTTCAGGGACGGATGGGCAGACACTCCTGCTTTATAATATAGATATACTGTGTGTATGTATGTATATATATATATATATATATATATATATATATATATATAAAATAAATAAATTTATGAAACAACAATAAAATATGTGAATTTTATTTATTTATTTATATATATATATATATGTTTTTATATATATATTTATATATATAATCAATGGAATACATTTCAATATGATACAAAATACGAAACATTTGGAACACACTGAACAAAGTGTGCATGAAGAAAGCTTCACCAAACTTGACTGATGTTTCATAAATTTCCATTCTTTCCTGTACAGAAAGATGTTGTTGCAGCTGAAGGATCCAAACATCGGTATCAAACAGGAAAATTTCCCCATGAAAAGCAAGATGTACAAGGACTGCTTTTCAGGTGTGTTCTGTGCCATTCTACTTCTGGATGTTACTCCCTTCTTCTTCATCTTCTTCTTCTTCTCTTCTTCTCCTTCGTTAAACCCCCAATTATTTTCACCTGCTGTGGTCGGAAGGCGAAAACGTTTCTGCCAAAGTCCTTCTCCAACCCGCTGAGCAGGCCCGACGTTTGATTGGCAGAATTTTGTCATTTGTTCATGGTGGTGCCAGTGATAGCTCACTTTCTTTTTGCGAAGGACACCGTGGGATCTTTCATGTCCACCAACTAATGCCGGCGGACAGGAAGTCCGTTTGATGTCCAACCGAGGGACAGCACACACATTGAAGAATCACCCTGCCTGCGAAACACAAAGGAATGACGGTTTATAACTGGGGCGGGATTCAAACCCAGGTTCGACAGCTTAGAGGCGAGTGTGCATACATCAAGGCCATCCTGCCAGCCCATCCTTGAGCTCGAACTTTGATAAACATTCCATTGAGTAGAGAAAAGGCTTTGCAGCATCCCAATGCAAAAGAGGAAATGCGGTTGAGGTTTACTCTGTGGAGAATTTGGAAAACACCGTGGTTGCCCACAGGATTTTGCTGACTGGTTTGGGGATGTGGTTTTTAAGGTTTCTCTTAAGGTCATTCCTGCATCAGTAATGGGGGATTTTAAAATATTCATGTAAACCCTTCGTTCAAATGCATTTCTTTGTTACCTGCCGATCTCACAGCCTATCTCACAATGTAATGGCGTCAATGTAATAAGAATCAAACCTTGGAGCAAGCACTTCATATGTTGGCAACTATGGCACAGTCTTTGATAGGCCCAAAGCCCTCCTGTGTTGAAGTTCCTTGCAAGTAAACTGATATATCTATTTTTTATATAAAATATATAATTTAGGCTTTTCGAAGAGGCAAAAACGATTACCCATCACTGATAACATTAAAGATCGGTTCCTTCCCGGTGATGGAGAAAGCTGAAATTTTGCTTGCGAACGGACATCGAAGCCGTATATCAAAGTAATTTATATATATATATATATATATATATTATATTATATATATATAATATATATATACATACATACATAGAAACTACAGACCTGCAACTACAGACCAATCAGCCATCTCCAAATCATCAGCAAGGTTATGGAATCCATCATCGCTCAGACATTAATTCCTTCTCTTCTCCAGGAGCCTGATTTCGATCATCAATTTGGTTTCGACCAGGTACTCTACTCTGGATATGCTGCTTCTGCTCTCCCATCAATGGATGGAAGGTCCTCAATGCGGACATGATAAATCAGAGCCATATCGCAAGACATATCATTGCTTTTGACCGGTCTGCACCCTGCCGCTCACCAAACTACTTCCAATGATATCCGTGGCCATCGCCACTCATGGCTCGCAGACTTCCTCTCCTGTCGCAGTCAGTGTGGCCTAAATGGAGTTCTTATCCTCTTTCTGTCCAGGCTGGAGTTACTCCAGGCGGCATTCTGGGCCCTGTTCTTTTTTCTTGTTTTCATCAATGTCTCTCCGACTCTCGGAAAATACTCTTTATTCTCTTGCTGATAGACTTCACTCTTGCCGTACATCTGCCTGCTCTCACTCAGACCGGCAAGCAGCAGCTTCATCGCTCACTGCAGATCTGAGTAAAATCACAAACTAGTCCAACACATGGAACATTCAATCCAGACAAATCTCACACTCTCACTATATCTCTCTGAAAGGACTGTTTGGAAACCCTTCCATCCACTTTCTCAACAATCCTCTGGAAGAAGTCCTTTCTTTCAAACTTCTGGGTCTACACTAAGTCTGCCATGAAATCTAATATACAATAAAGAAGAAGCACCAATATAATACAACCTCGGCTCCAAGAACAGTCGCCAACATGGAATCTCCAATCGATGCAAAAGTACTTCCTCGACCCACTTGAGCTCCTGACCACATACCGAAAGACTTTCGATCCACAGCCTGATAGGCAGTATGCTCTCCCTCTGGGCTGTGCTCCTGCACTCCCAGCCTTTCTCAGGCCTTCCCGGCTGTGGAAAAGCCAAGGCATTGTGGATCGATTCGGCATACTCCCGCGATGAAGGCCTGAAGTCTTGGGCCTCTGCACTCTCTCCACCCGCAGGCAGGCGGTGTCTTTCTGTCTTCTACTGTTCCCTCCTTCCCCTTCCACAGATTTACCTAATGTCTTCTGTTCCCCAACTGTTTGCTCCTTACCACTCCCGCCCCTCTTGTCTCATGCCCCCCTTGCTGTGCATTGTGTGTTAGCTCTCATACGAGCCTCGACAAGGTATCCAAAAAATAAACAAACAGCATAGCACTTACCTTGTGTCAGTCTTCTTGGATTGCTTTACGCAGCTTCTTCGGCTATAGGAGTGTGGGAGGGGTCAATTATATATGTACACTATATTATGTACATTATAATGTATATATGTACATATATATATATATATATATATATATCTAACAAATATATATTACAAATATATATATATAAATAAATAAATATATATTATACATTATGTTTTTCTTAATAGAGAAAGAAGGCGCTTCCAACCAAAGTTAAAACTAGATCGACTCATCAGCCGGCTATCCAATAGCAGGCATATCACTGATGAAGGCTATTATGCCTGATGAATCGGCTGCGAAGCTGGCGAAACGTTGCCTGCGACAAGGTCTATTGTCGCTTTTTTGCTCAATAATTAGCGGAGTCGATCTAGGTTTTACTTTTGGTTGGAAGCGCCTTCTTCTTCTTAAAAATTTGTCATCCCAACCGCCCCAATCTTTCATGTATACATATATATATATGCATACACATGCACACAATGGCACACACGTAGAGCTCGTAAGCTAACCTGCCAGGCACTATGCAGTATATAATAATTTGGAACATTATTTTCATAGAACAGTGGAACAGAACTAGGTCTCACACTAAAGATAACATGCGTGTGAAAGGAGAACAGAAGGTGTTCACCATTAAATGCCTCGTTTCAATCATGTGTGCTGCAGGTGCCAGTGTGGTGAACTGGCTCATGTCTGTGGGCGGTGTCATGTCTCGTGCCAGTGCCGTGCAAACAGGCAGTATGCTGCTGGGAGAAGCATACCTGCGGCCCATGGGCAGCATGGCCAAGATATGTGCTCGCACCGAACAGGACGAGAACAAACGTTTTCTTGATGAAATGGACGCCCTCTATTGCTTTGTATGACCATCTTCCTTCTCTTGTGTCAAAGCCTTCTCATTTACATACAAACATATACATACATGCATACATGTATACATACATACATATCATCCATTCATCCAGTTATCCCTCCACTTTGGAAGTCTACCTCCCACCTTCTGTCTGATCTGCATTTTTTGTTCCTTAATCATTTCAACTCCAAGTCTCACATTGTTCTTACATTAAATATCTGTTTCAAAGATGAATGGCATAATCTTGGGAAAGATGATGTTTCATTTATTTTGAACATTTTATCCACACATCCATCAGTGGAAGAAGCCTGGAGGGTGAAATGTGCTCATCTCTATTTGGTCCCACAGACTGACAGCAGGCACTACATCGGAGCTGACTCCAGCGACGATGACAGCGATATCTTACGAGAGGGATTCAGAGGACGCATCGTGAAGCAAGGCTGTCTCCTGAAGCAGGTCTGAACAGTAAAAGTCCAAGTCCCATAGTCCTTGTGGGCACCCTTCTACTTCACAATGAGTGGTGAATGATTCCTTGGCTGAGAATCTACCCCGGACAGGTTACCACTCTGTTGCAAGGTGTTGTAGGTTTGGGAAGGAATTTGGAATTTTGGCCTACTCTTTTCAAAAGACCTTAAACGTCCACAAGTGACTATTAATTGAGGGGACACACGGCTAAACGTCCATCCCAGCTCGTTGGCGCTGGCGGACGTGTGAATGCAACATCCTTCCTTTCGAAGCACCGGGATGGCAGTTCACTATCGGGTCGAACCCACACTAGAAAGCACAAAGGCAAGTACAGTATGTTACCTCTGCACTTGCTCCAAAAAAGTGCTAACAAATATGATGTGATGTACCCATGAAAACATTCAAAACCAAGTAACAGCTAAAAATGGTAGTCGTCCGCATAGGTATTTAATGGACCACAGTTTCACCAAGTACGGGTTTGTGAGCTCTTCGCATGAATTATAACATAATTCGAATTTTAATTTCCTTTTCAGATAAAAAATAATGCATTGATCTCCTTGATCAATTTTTCTCTATTTTCTATATCACAGGATATCTTGTGGTTCTTGGAAACCATAAGTACCGAGTCAAGGAAGCAACTGTGATGTCACGGTCCATTTATGTACAAAATGGGCAGAATCAATGGTAGATTCATCATTGATAACATCTTATGTCTGCCACTGGGTACAAAACATTTCAGGAATTCGAGTTGTGCCATTTTAACCTTCTCTCTCCATCAGTTGCAGCAATCATTCGTGTAAGTCATGCTTAAGACTCATTTAAGTCTACACTTCCCTCAAATCCATCATTTACATGTAATAGACTAGGCAAAATTTGTGAAAATGTGGATATTTAAAGTGCTGAAGGCAAATGGTGTTAATTTATGGCATCAAGCTATTTAGGGGTATTGAGGGGGTGCTGAACTCAAATCTGATGTATGCCCAGCTCAAAAATGGCCGATAATGCCTTAAAATTGAGAAATCCAAGATGGCCCCAACGACGGGTTGAAATGTATTTATGTTCATATCTTTTTGACTAAACAAGGTAGAAACTTGAATGAAATGTGCTTTTGTAGGTTTTCATATATGGGGAATCCAATGCCATATTCAGTTTTGAATAAAAATGTGAAGAAACTGATTGAAGATGAATAATTCGTCGACCAGATAAGACCACAAGCAGGTTGATCCTATGTGTCCAGGAATAATTTACTCAGTTTGCAGTTTTTCTCATGCAGATATATCCAATATAATATAATCCAAATACTAATAATATAATATATAATAATATGCTGTAATGGAATATTTGATGTGAACATCTTTGTATATCATTGTAATTATACAAAGATGTTCACATCAAATATTCCATTACAGCATATTATTTTGGATTATATTATTATTATTTGGATTATATTATATTGGATATATTATATTTGTAACGCAGGGTTTTCAAGTTGGCCATGTGACTCTTTTTATTTACTCAAAGCAGAACAAAAGGATAAAAAATCATAATATTAATACACAGTTCCTAGATATTTACAGGACCTGTTTGAGGCAGACACTGACTAATTCTGGAGTAGTAGTAGGCAGAGAGCTACTTAATCCTGTGCACAACTGCTTGTCCGTAAAGCCATGTAGGCTCATGTAGAAACAATGAATACAAAATGACAAAATGAAATACCTCTCGAAAACTACCTCTAAAATACGAATAATAGTCAGCATAGTGCTTACCCTGACGTTGCGATACGTAATCACTATAAAAGGACAGAAAAGGAATCTAAGTAAGTGCATGATCTCAAGCACGTGTTCTCGAATCATGCGAACATGCGACACAAAACTACGGAAAATATCCCTAAAACTATGTGAAAACACTAAAGAAACAAAGCTACGAAAGCATAGACACTAATAAAAACATGTATGGCCATTATAAGCGATAATAACTACAATTACCGAGTAAACAGCCCAAAGCACGGGCCAATATAACAATTGCTCCTGAAACGTTTTCTCAACATAGCGGCTTGTAACCGCGCGACGTAACGGCTTAGCAACCAGGACCTGGACGGTCACAGGGAGCCCGCCTGTGGGTTGTGAGCCTCACATATTATTATTATTATATTATATTATTAGTTTTTGGATTATATTATATTGGATATATCTGCAATGAGAAAAACTGCAAACTGAGTAATTATTCCTGGACACATGGATCAACCTGCTTGTGGATCTTATCTGGTCGACGAATTATTCATCTTCAATCAGTTTCTTCACATTTTATATCAAAATGATATGGCATTGGATTCCCATATATGAAAACTACAAAAGCACATTTCATTCAAGTTTCTACCTTGTTTAGTCAAAAAGATATGACATAAATACATTTCAGCCCGTCGTTGGGCCATCTTGGATTTCCAATTTTAAGGCATTATCGGCCATTTTTGAGCTGGGCATACATCAGATTTGAGTTCAGCACCCCCAATACCCCTAAATAGCTTGTATGCCATAAATTAATACCATTTGCCTTCGGGATTAAGATTTTTTGAAAATTGACCCAGTCTATAAGGTAAAAATGTGACAATCTGATCGGTTCCATTCCGCATGTGAAGCAGTCTGAGCATCGGTGGAGAGTTTTTACACAACACACACATTCATCAAAGCAATGAACATAGAAATCGCCATTTTTGGTATGATCTGTTTTTTGATATATTGTATTGAATATTCATAAGTGTTCCACACAATGAACAAGGGGCCATCTATTTATAATGTACACAGTGAAGAATTGTGGTATGGGTGGTTAGGGAGGGGGGGGGATGAAGGGGTGGAGAAGAATAGAAGAGTTGCAGCACAATTACACCATTATTGCCGACGAAATAGATGATCCCTTACATCCATAGTTTGGCAGCGATTTGTGCACGTCTTTCACGCATGTTCCATCAAAACATTATTGTCAAATGTTGGTAGTTAGTACAATTGCACTGGCAGGATAGCGTAGGCCCAAGGGGTATATGCACTTATAATTGAGCCAGCCTGGGTTCAAATCCTGACCCAGCTATAAATTGTCATCCTGGTGTTTCACAGGCAGGGTGATTCATTAAATGTGTGTGCTGTCCCTTGGATGGATGTCAAACTGGGTGTCCCATCGGCTAGCATTAGTGGGTCATTGTTTAAAGATCCCACAATTTATTTTGTGAAGAGTAAGCGAGCTATTGCTAACACCATGAACAAATTAAAAATTCCCGCTCTAACCTACACGGGGCACTGGATCAGTGGCACAGCTGCACTCCCAGCATTGTTGCAAACCCGCAGCCAAGTGCTGCATACAAAATGGTGATGACCCTATATGTTACCACGAGATATCTATTTGTTTTCTTGACATCGTATAATTTTCTGTGAAATTCATTTTAATGAAAAAGAAAAATATTTAAGGAAAGTAATCACAAGTAAAACTATAAGGGTACTCGGTAGAGCGCATACCTCCACCACGTAATGCCTGATCCACGAGAACATATCTGGCCCATTATATTTTTGAAATATCATGCTATACAGTACTTAATCGTTTTTGGCCCAATCTCTCAACGGTGAAGAATCACTTACAGAATACTTACACACACCCAACATGTCCACCAAATTTCATCCGGATCCGTCCACAACTTTTTGAGATATCCTGCATACAGACAAACAGAAAACCAACCAGACAGAGAGGGGTGAAAACATAACCTCCTTCACCTTCGGTGGAGGAGGTAAAAATACACAGAGTGGATGGAATGGAGGTTTTTGATATTCCCTTTGGTTGAAATATCAGGGGGCAGGGGGTGGGAGGGGGGAGCTGTAATTTGGTCATGCATGTGAGCTCCTCCAGGCGCTGACTTGATCTGGCATTTGTATGCAGTTGTGCACTGGCTGTCCTTACTCCTCCCGACTCTTGAACTCTCTTCAGTCCTCTGCTGGGCAGACAGCAGCTGACAACCACAGTAGTCACAACTCCAACTCCTCATTGCTTCATTGGTCATTGCTTCACTGCCACTGTCTGTCACTTCACTCCTCCTATGTCTGAGCGTGACTGCTTTATATAGCTGAAGCCTCCAGACCCCTTGGGGTGAGACTCCCCCCTCACCTCGCAATGGTCACACACATATTCTGCAGTATGAAGTTGTTCACGTGTCGTCACCATCTCATCGGAATGTGTGTGGGTGTTGCGCATGTGGACTCGCAGTATTCACGGAATATACAGGGGTTGCAACGAGGACACACTATGTTCACTGGCAGAACGTGTGGCTCTCGCACACATGGAATGCCAAGTTCCGACGAACATTTGGTGGATATGAGAAATGATGAGGCGGAACGATTTAGAATATTAATTACACGGGGAAAATGGGACAAACATGAGGAGGTATGGTGACAAGGAGCTTCCTCAACATCCGATCCTGGTTTGTGCTAATTGGGGTTACAAACACTAATGGTAACATTCATTATGAGATAACTAATTGACCCTTAAATAATTTTCACAACAATATAATACAAGTTCCCTTTTCAGGAATATCATCACACGAGAAGGCCATTTGGCCCATCAAAGTCTGCACAATGACTGCCAGCCTTTGGGTGTTTGTCCATGCTCTACCCCATTTACATACTCAATATCAAGGAAGGAAGCAGCACAGACCATTTTTAAGTCTTTGGTATGACTCAGTCAGGGTTTGAATCACCAACTTCTCAGATTATAGAGAGGACACCGTTCCCATTACCCCCACCGAGTGTGGTTCAATGTCGTCAGTTCAATCGGCAATACAAGAGGATCAACCTGCAAAGTCTCCTCAATGCTTTCAAAGGTGTATGATGTTTGGTTGTAGAAAGCGCCATCCTTTCTGAGAGCAACTTAAGCCCACTGTTCTGTCTACTAGCATTGAAGTTAATGATCTCATGATATCTTCGAAAAAGAGGAGTAGGCAGTTTCGTGTCAATCACCCTGGCCAAAGTGCAGCTCTAACTACCGCTGGGGAAGCAAAGTCAGATCAATCAGGGTGGCAATGTATGCCCTTCATGCCATGAGAAGGTTTTGGCATTTCATAAGTTGAAGGGCGAAACCAAATTGACAAAGCTTAGTTGCAAGTGTGAACATGCCTGAGCTGGCTGGCTGGCTGCTTCTGGAAGAAAAATTAATCTATCTCTTAAAAAAAGAACTGCCTTCACAATGAGGTGCTAACAAAGGGCACGATATAATGGAGCACAGCAGTTTGGAAGGGACTTAAAGCTGCTGTTGTCTAGTATTAAGATCATGTTGATGTTAAAGGTCCTACGGTATGGAACTTAAGTTAAAAAAAAAAACAACAGGATGTGCATGTTCAGTAAATGCAAGTTTGATGTCTCATATAAAGTAAGAAGTATCATGAAGTGAAAAGAGGATGTAATTGTGACAGATGTGACGAGGCAAACATCACCTTATTCCTGTAATGCATGCGGATTTCATCTGTGATGTCTTCCACAGGGACACAAACGGAACAACTGGAAGATCAGGAAGTTTGTCCTGCGGGATGACCCAGCCTACTTGCATTACTTTGATCCATCAAAGGTAAGGTCAAAGGTCAAATAAATTAGACAGATTGGAAAATAAGGAAATGGTCCGTCAATGGTTAAGGCCTTAATTTAGGTAATCTGTTTGCGAGTTTAAAATGTTGTCCTAAACGAGATACAGTCTGAGGATATCGATTAAACTGAAACATAAACCAGAAAAATAAACAACCAACTAACTGATCGCATGGAAACTTTTCCTCCATAATGTATTCCCATCATGGTTGCATGCGAAGTGTGTTAGTCCTTTGGCAAAAAATCTTTGGCATGACTCAGCCAGGGTCCGGACCGCCGACCTCCCAGACTCAGAGCGGACGCTCTAACCACGAATTCAGTGAAAAGTTCTAATTTTCATGCAACATGAGTTTTCGATGGATGTTGGTGGTTCTTTCCCAAGAGGCTTTGCGACACAACCAAAAGGATGGATATTATTACTTTGCTTCTGACAATCCTAACAATTATTTGTGGAGCTTTTTGTTCGTTTCAAAAAAAGAAGAAAGTGACACGAGGATATTAAAGACTAGGAAGCAGAAGAGAAAATAAAGGCTGCAAATGATCAAGATGAGATGTGAGCTTAATGTCAGGAGACAATCAAGATCCAGAGTATGTACTAGTTCATTGTTTTATGAGTTTGATTAAACCTAAGTCGAAACAAAGGTATGTCTAACTCATCAATGGATTGGTCAGTGTTGTGACTTGCTTACATCCATTTCGCTTCAGCCCACTTTGGGAAAGTGTCCAAAAAGAACCACAGCAAATCAAATTGCCAGCCAATTGGAGTTGGCTAAATTAACATATACTTTGTTTCCAAGCACTACTCAACCTGGCTTAAAAACAGTGGAGACCATCCATCCATCCATCCACCCATCCATACTCTGTGCAGAGCATTGGTGCTGCTTAAGCAGTCTCCTGGGCTATTGGGCACAATCCTGGACAGGTTGACACTCCAACACAGGATACCAGCAAGCTGATACTCATTTTTGCCAACCTCAGAAGGATGACAGGCTGAGTCAACCCCACCTGGTATTAATTTAACAGCCAAGCAGGATTTGAACTCAGGACCCTAAGGTACCTAGGATCCCAAGCCCACCACTCTAGCCATTAAGCCAAAACCAGGTAGAGTGGTGCCCCTGCTACTGCATGTAATTTAGCCATCTCAATTCAGGTCGACAAAGGAAGCGAGCCCACATTTGATCCTGGCCCTTTCCCAAAGCAGATGGACATGCAATGGGATGTGGGCCGGCCAATCAGATGACGAGTGGATGTATACATTTTGAGTCAAACCAAAAGGAAAGATGGCATGTTTTGGCCCGACTGTAATCCTAATTTTCATTGCAAAAGCACTGAGTATTGCAGAAGAAAAGAGTGAGGTTGCAAAAGGTTAAAAGATGAGATGTGAGCTTATCGCTAAGTAGTGATCCACATTCAAGTTCTGAAATCACTCATACATCATACCCTTTTTGAATACATTTCCAAACGATGCAAGGTCATGTCCCTCATAGGCCAATGTTGTGTTGAACCATAGCATTTGCTTGTGCTGTTTTTCATGGACAACCTCTTTGTTCAGGAAAACATGCGTAATCCTTTGGGCGGTTTCTGCATCAAAGGCTGCATCATCTCTGCCATGGATGCGAGCAACCTGCCATCTGGTACGTTTGTACGTTCAGCTGTTTTAAGCATTCTAACATTTAATTGACTATCCAACTCACAAAGTGAAAAATCATCAAAATACATTGCTAAATGTTTATTGCAAGGACGTGGTGGAAAGACAGTCCAACATGAGCAATGTGCTGTACAGTCAAGATGCGTTTTCTTCCTCGTAGAATGCAGAATTCTGCTTTGTGAAGTACGTCCTTGTTTGAAGGTAACTGTCCTATCTGCAGTGTTAACTGGGTGGACCTACTGGCTTGGTACCTTTTTTAAGAGTAAGCCTTTGAATCACTATCCTATAATACATTTCAAGTTTCATCGAAGGGACGAGCATCGGGTTGATTACCTGACTTCATTAGAACTCTTCCAAATCAAAATCTAAGGTGTTGGTCACGGGAGACTCCAGGTAAACCTTTACTTGGAGATAGTTGCAGATTGTAAGATTCTCCATTCAGAAACATTTGAGACAAGTTTTGATCTTCTCATATACATCCAATTAGCCACAAGCTCTTATATTAATTATTATTGATACTGGATCCCAGATTAAAATCCCATCTACTGTGTTGATTTTATCCATTTTTGAAACCATGTCCTTGTAACTCATGTAAAGGGTGCACCGATGTCTCCTCATGCCCTGAAACAGCATGTGATGCATATTTAAGCTTTCTTATATGAGCTTCATTGCGCAGTGGCGTACTTTGAGGCATACTCGTCGAGAAACAAATAAAAGAAAAATCTCAGAAAACAATGAAACTTTTGATTTTGAGGCGTTTAAGTGTTTAATCGTTTTGGTGCATTCACATCACAGGCAGGTCGGTGGTCTATGTTTCCAAACGTTTCTTCTCCGATACTGCTCCCTCTGCTCTCTCAGTCCCCTGACCCTTCTAATCTCCTTGAGAATGCATGTGTTATTCCAGTAACCCTCGCCTGGTTAAACTTCCAAATTCCAGCATGTGTATACACCTCAACTCTTTTATTCCTCGCTTCTCCCGTCTATGGAATCGCCTTCCAGAGGCCGTTCTTTTCCACTTTTCCCTCCAAGGGTTCAAACAGGCAATGCACCACCACCTCATGTCATCCCCCATCATGACCCATGATCTTTATTACCCCCATTCACCTATCCTAACGCAACCCTATTAATTGCCAATTTCAGTGTTTCCTCCCCTTCTCTCTCCTTTTCATGTTTGTTTATTCCCTTGCCCGTTGTGCCCAATTGTTGCCCCCGACCCCTCCGTCAATTTAACTTTGCCCTTCCATGAACCTCACTCTTGCACAGGAATTTTTTTTTGGATTACAGCACAATATTATAAATAATAAAATCATGCATATCTATTGTTACATGCTGAAATTGACAAAACAATAAAACAAACAAAGTATATGTGCATGGCTCACAAAGTGGGTACACATACTGTTACACAAAAGGCAAAAAAAAAAGTTTCGGGAAACATGAAATGCAACCCATTATGTTAATCTGCATGTATTCAAATAGCTAAATCTAAATTTTTAGACCTGCAGCACTTCCGGTTTTAAAGTTACCACTGAATATATACAACACTGTAAATACACGTTCAAATTTCGAGCTTGGCGTCAGCGTTATGTACGGAATCAGATGAAAAAAACAACGTAAATATTATATTTTGGGATAAGAAACAGATATTTTTACTCTGCCTTTTTAAACAGGCTCAATATGTGACAGGAAAAAAAAACAACACATTTTGAGAGAGTCCGATGTTATAAATTACGAAGAAAACACAGACGAGTTCAGTCGCAAAGAAAGCCACACTTGTAAGCGAAAAATAACGTTAAAATCGAATCTATTTCTTTCGAACTTTTGAAAATAATCACTTTAAACATGAAAAGAAAAACATAATTCTTACCTCTCGGATCCTCACGAAGCACCAAAAAAATTATAGCATTGGTTAAAATGAAGAATTATCAGACAAATGCGAGTCACCTCGTTCGGCTCGGCGTCCTCACGCTGGATTCGTACGTTACGGCTCTCGCAAAGACACGGACACGAAGACAAACGCTGCGCTCGACGGCGAATGGAAATGTGCTGACACGCTTGCAAGTGCCTATTATATCCATCAATCGGGGAAGTTTGCAAGACGGCAAGATTTTCTAATGCTAGCCTTATTTGCGTCCGACGAGAGATGATGATTCGTACATAACGGGACTGACACGAAAATCAAGACGGGATTACTTGCGGTCCGAATTTTATTTTTCTGATCACAATTTTGATCTATATTTTTCTGCCGTTAGACTCTGTCATATTTCCAAGAAATTAAGGGAGATTTGGAATAAAAATCATAAGAAACATTATCAACACTGGACTCCTTATTTTTCTCGATGCAGTGGACACGAAGCGTTATGTACGAATCCATTATTTCATCAGATAGGGTAGATGCCGGAAAACCCGAATAGGGAGACAGAACATCATCAAAACATAAAAGAGACACCAAAGTTCACATTCTGAGTCACCACACTCAAAATAACTGTCACATAAGAAACGTACAGTAAAATAAAAAGTTTACCAATCAAGCTATAACATTTCTAAGGTTACAAAACCCATATTCTGTTGCTTTAATTCATCTTTAATAAAACAGGGAAATAGAGAGTATGATATTGCCGGTTTCTACAGGTTCCCCAAGATGTCCACTTTCATTTCTGACCATTGATGGTTTGTCTAAATACCTCATAATAGTTTTATGTGGAATTTCCCACAAACATACCACAGCATACCCACTTTGTGAGCCATGCACATATTCGATTTGCATTCGCCTGCCTTGTTAAAACGGTTGTACTAGATACGTAAAATCGTCCACATAATATCATACGTACTCATTTAAAACAGGGGATGCACAAGGCAGGTTCGACTACAATTCGGTGAAACTCACATTTTATTTAACCCTCCTTTGTCCTGCAGGAGAAAAGAGTGAAGAACTTTTGATACACATCATCACGCGTGACGACATACATTACTACATGAAGGCGGCCTCGGCAGATGAGAGGCAACAATGGCTGCAAGCGTTAAAAAAACTCTGCTAATATGTAAGCTCCTCATTCAAATGAGTTGGTGTGAGAAAGAGGGGTCGGGGGTCACAATAACAAGAAAATAGTGGCACTTTAGCAAGAGGATCGAAATTGAACCAGTGACATCAGTACTACGTGGTGCTTGAAGTCGGAAGGTTTTATCGTTTAAAATTTTTCTTTTACCAAAGTTCTTCTCTGTGGTAGAGATGTATGAGATATGCTGTAGTTAAGAGCTTTTTTTTGCAGTTTCACACAGCAGGATGCAAACAGACGTCATTTTTAATGCAACTTTTAATATGAATGATATGAGTCGCAAAGCTATACTTTCCTCTTTAAAAATTGCATTGCCAATGAATCATATTCCGTTTATCTTTTGTTTTTTTCTGTCTTTGATTGAGGCCACAAAGCTATTTACAACTTCTTTTGTATGAGATGTACTCTAAGTTGACACTTCATAAATTCTCACCTTTTGAATGAATGTTTCTGCGGATTGTTTTACTCCGATGGATGCATGGCACATATTTGTACCAATGACATGCAGCACCTCGTCCGCTGCGACATTCCTGTGCCGATGTCAGCCATCTTTGTCATTATGTCAGCCGATATGTCATTCATCGTCTGCTTTTTATATAGTCAGTTGCAGGTAGGAGACCCAGCTAATCGGCACAGGAAGACACGAGCAGCGGCGATGTGTTGTACACAATTGGTGCATGAATGCAACTCACACTTATTACCCCCATGTGCACGAAGCGAAACGCAGAGTGAAGCAATTGGTTCACTCTGTCTGTCTGTCTGTCTGCAGACATCAGTCTATGATCAAGGAACTACTTGATTTCAATTGAATGTTCTATTTTGAACACTGTAGAACATGAATTGGAACACAAACCTGCAGTTTAGCAGTAACTTTGGCTCTGAATTTGGCAAATTGTACAAAATCTCATCAAGATTGTGCATGCGCATAGAGGAGCGATTTATATTTTTTACTCTGTCTGGCTGTTTGGCAGTCAAACAAAATTGAAAATCATTCCAAAGAAGAAGCTTACTGGTTTTAAGGACGTCATAAAGGACACAATCAACAGGCAAGAAGAACTAATTTAACATGTTAAATAAGGTGGTGTAAAAGACGGTGCATCAACAGTGCTAAACCTCCAAAATAAATGTTGTTGCTTTTTTTTCTTAAACCTTTATTTTATTTCAATTGAATTATATACTTGAACACTGTAGAACACATTTTAACAAGAAAAAGACAATCAGAGATTGCAGACCCTCATCAGGACTTCTTTTGAGTGGTGTATTTTTATGGGTTTTCGGGTAAATCCAATATGGCTGCCAAACTATGTGACCTATGACATCATATGTGTGAACCTTTTGTTCCTCATGGACAGGTGATCATACGTGTATCATAAGTTTCGTCTCGATCTTTTCAGCCTTTTCAGAGAAGATTTTTGAAGGTTTAAAAAAACAACAACACTATGGCTGCCGAATCACCTGACCGATGTCATCAAAAAATTTTCTGTGGATAATTTTCTCCCTAGATGACCCTCAAAAATGTTCATACTGATCAGATGTAGTGTTGTACATATGCAATTATGACGTCATAACGAGGGCACCTATGACGTCCTGAAAAAACAGTTGCACTCATTCCCATGAGGAGTACTTGCCATGTGCCAAGTTTCAATTTTTTCCTTGGTGCGGTTTCAGAGATAGAGGTCCAAATTTTTCCTGTTTTTCCAAATGGCTGCCACACCACGTGACCTATGACGTTCATACATGCATTAAAACATTCTACATGAGTCGTCGCACCAATGGTGAAAATTTTGTCTCAATCCGACAAGTGGTTGCGGAGAAAAACACGAAAGTTCTGTGTGGACAAACAGACAAACGGACAAACAAACAGACAAATAAACCAATGTCACCCTTAGGGTGACCCGTATCTTGCCAAAAGGTGACCACGTGTGACTTCTTTAAGGTCACACTGAGGTGACAAGAGCTGCTATCCACCAGGAGCGACTCCTTGAGGAATATCTGCCTACGAGAGATTCCGATGAAAATCGTTCTACAGAGTAACCATGAAAAATATGCGTTTGCCTCATAACGTCACCAAATGACGTCATAATGTCTCAAGCTTGACATATCTAGAAAGCACTCATCGAGGTGTTCAATTTGAGGTACTACACGATATGGTTCCTAAAACTTGAAAATTTGACCTTGGGTCAAATATTTTTGACCTGAGGCGCTAACCATGAAGGTCAAGGCCAATCGCCACCAAAATTAATCAGCTGAGCGCCAGACCATGAACTATATCCCATGAAGTTTGAAGACGATCCGATCAAAATTACTCAAAAAATAAGTTTCGTCGACTCCCCTGATTTGCGACAAAGTGACCTTGACCTTTGACCTTGACCTTCAAAATTTTATGCGCTGAAAGGGACCTCTATAGGCCTCTGATATGCGAAGTTACAAAAATTTCCAATGATAACTGTGCTCTGAGAATTTTTTATACGTGATTACAGACAAAAAAAAATAAAAAATAAAAAAACATACAAGCTGACTAAACATTCTTGCAAAACTTCGTTTGGCAAGATAACAAACGGACCCAAATACAATACCCTCTCCTTTGGCAAGGGTCACAAGTTGCTGGAACTTTTTTTTTACTCCAGTTTAGCAGAATTTGGACAAAGTATTATTTTATGCCTATTTTATGCCATCTCAACCAATCGGATTTGCCACTTGCGCTTTCAACATTGGAGAATATCGAGATTCAGACAAAAATGGCAACTCTTAGGAAATGTAAATTGTGCTCGGAAACACAAAACAAACGTTTAAAAGACCCTTCCCATGTCCTTGTTGTCAAGACTGCTGGGTAAGGTGTTCTTTGAACTCTCTAGTTCAGGATGACATCAATAGGATTGCAATGTGCACGTCTTCCAAGCTCATACAACGTACTGAACTCCAGCGTTTCAGCCATGTGGGTTAAGCCCGAGTGCTTGAAAGAGTCGAGGCAAGAATTGTCGTGAGAGAATTTCATCCGCTGGTCTCTGTTGAAACTACCACAATGACAGAGAAGAAAGTGCCTCCACAATTTTACGCATGTTGATTTTTGCTAACATAATGGCACCACATTGATTGACATCACACCATCATGGCGATGGAAGATGGCGCTGTATAGCTGCTGACGTTCTGTCTTCTTCTCCGTGATAGTGAGAAATCGCATTCCGAGCGGTGGCGTCTTAATCCCACCAGGATTCATTAGTGTGAAGGTCGCTGTACTTTTCTCTGCCGACTTTGAACATATTACCCTGTTTTTTTGATCTTGCGGGGGAGACAACTGCTATGGCAAAATGCCTCGGCTGCCCAAGATACAACAATCACGTCGTGGGATTGTGTACAGCGCTGAACAACAAAAGCACTTGCGTTCAGCTAAGGTTCAATCCCTACCCAACTACGATCTTGATACTGTCCGTGAATGTGGAATTTTGCAACATATTGTTGCGGGCCGGGGTCCGGTGGGGAGAACGACCACTAGGTGGGGGAAGTTACGTCGTCTCCCACCAGACTCCCGGAATGGTAGGCCGTCGCTCACGGATAATTCTGTGACGCGGCGGGTCGCTTAAATGACCGTGGACGCCAATACCTCAACCACGTAGCATAGGGTCTTCCTGCCAGTGTAATCAGTTTACCTAATTAACCACGTGGTTTCAACTACCGGGGAACCACGCCCTGGGTACGCCTTGCCCGAACCGGGTCACTCTACCAACTACCAACTCCGGATCGGATGCAGCCGAGCGGAACTACCAAGGACGTACCGCGAGAATGAACAGATTATTGGGGATAAAGACCCGGCTAAACTTAGATCCGAACCATGCTGGACCAATGAAGGAAAAGACAAAAACGAACTGGGAACATTTCTACAATAATTTATTACACTAAGCGAGGAAATTCATGTGGTACAGGAACAGGTTTATTGGTGTGTTATGCAGGGGACAGAAGAGAGATGCAGTGCGACAATTTACAGCAACTTACAAAAGAGGACACAGAGCAGACTTGTCGCGAGAATAATACAGGCAAGATTTACAATGATCAAAAACTTATACAATTCTACTTAAAGGACAGGTGCCACACACTCAGACGACACTCAGACAAAATAAACCCAGTTGAATGGCAAAGGACTTTTGCAGCCACGGAGGGAGGGAGCTGAGGTCGCAGTTCTTTTGGTACCTGAACGTTCCGAGGAAAGGGACGCTCCGTGGTGCGGCACGACAAAGGTCGTGCAGTTCGGCCCACAGCCGCACGTGTGGAGACCGTGTCTGCGAAGGAGCCCAGATGGAGAGCGCGGAGTCCAAGGTAGAACGGGGCAGCAGACAGGACCCAACGAGAGACCCAGTCATGGTCGGGTGTACTCGGACCAGCACAACAGACGG
>CM068960.1:109017663-109028151 GCA_035128595.1 Eptatretus atami
CAGGACCTCCGTGATCACGACCTTTCTTCTTCAACCAACAACCAAGGGACCAACTCAACCGCCGAACTCAGGACTCCACCACAGAGCTCCAAAGAACTCAACCACTCAACTAACGACCTTCCTTCTTTCTTTGCAACCAGCCAACGAACCCACCAAACTCTCTCACCCTACCCTGAGGATGGTGTCTTAATTTATAGATCCCCCTGGGCGGGGAGGGGCCTTGGCGAAGCTGACGTCACCATCCGCCCTGATTGGACAGGGCCTTCATGGGTCCGCCCTTTCTGGGCGGGATTTCGGCCAGGCCGGGAAAGCCCGCCCACTCCACGCTGTTTTGAGGAAGGTGGTTGGTGGTACAGCCAAGATTGAATTGGAATGTTTGGGGAAGCCGAAAAGGAACTGCGGACGTGAAGATTCTGCCTCGAGAAACCAGCCTCCGGAGACAGCAGATGGGCAATGGTGCGCTGTGGCCAGCGAACCGAGAGCTGCAAGCGCTATGGTACCGTGGATCGTAATGGAGGGGATATAATGATTTATTAATCTAACTAAAAAAACATCACAATGCCCCCCTTTTGCTTTCCCACTACACACAAGGAGGGGTTCTATCTGCACATATACTTTTAATGCATAACTAACTTCGGGACAACTGTATGTTTGTATGCATACGGTTCCTAGAACCGTAACAATATGCTGGAATAAAAGTGAGGCTGCAAAGAAAGTGAGGACGCAGAGCGGGAAGCCATATCAAATGTTTGATTTTAACTCTCATTGGAAACCAGCCCAACATCTTTCTGGAGCCTCGGCATAAAATCCTCGTTAACATAACAATAGTGAGATTGAACGGCCATTATCTTCATCCATGTCTACCTTTAGTTCTGTTATGTAACCCACACTCCCTTAATAATAAGATTGACGAATTAGGCGTGATTATTAACAATAATGGTGTTGATCTTGCAGAAATCAATACCGGGCGTAGTGGCGTGCGCCTGTAATCCGGCTACTCGGAGGCTTGGGTTGGAGGATCGCTTGAGGACGGGAGCTCTGCGCTGGGCCACACTATGAGAGGGTGTAGGGCAGCCCGGAATCATGGCGAAACCCAATCCTTATCCCTGTGTCGTAAGAGGCGACCAGGGTTGCGTCAGGAAGGGCATCCGGCGTAAAACCTATGCGGATCATAACGGATGATCCGCTGTGGTGACCCCTAACGGGAGCAGCCGAAAGACGAACAACAACATCTTGCAGCAATCAATGAAACTTTGTTTCCCCCTGATTCGTTTGCAGACTTATTAAATATTCCAGACTGATTTGTTTTTGTGCCCAAGGTCAGAGCGAAGATGAGGAGGTGGGGCAATTTACACCAAGCATTATCTTAATGCTACATCTCTCATTGGCTCAGTTCCTGATAACTTGGAGGTGATTTGGTTGAGAGTCCGACCTTCATGTCTGTCACGATCAACAGCAAGCATATTCATCGCCGCTGTCTATCACCCTCTCAAAAGTCGATTAACAAACTGTTAAAATCACCTTAGCTCGATGATAGATCGTTTCCTCACTCAGCAGCCAGATACTGGAATCATCATTCCAGGTGATTTCAATCGACTTGAACTTGATACTTCGAAAGAGTCTTAGAGGTCTCAGGGTTCTAAAGGGTGTAGTGGGGTCTTTAGAATCTAAGGGGTTTACAGGGTTTAACGGTTATCCACGTGGGTGGGGAAGGAAGGAGTAATGGCATGGGAATTATAGTATCGGAAGAGATCAACAAGCAGGTGGTCAGAATGGAATGATGGGAGGGACAGATAGTTGTGGCATGGTTAGTGGTACAGAGGCAAATGGTGTGTGCAAATCCCCCTCCAAACCTTCTGCTTCTTCGAAAATAGCTTGAGCACCAGTGCCCAGAGCAGTCGGGCTTTCCACCAAAGAGGTCAATGATAGACCATATCCTCACTCTTCAGGCCCTCACCAAACGCAGACAAGAGTTTCAGCAGGGGCTGTTTGCAATCTATGTTGATCTCCACAAAGTGTTCGATTCAGTGAATTGGGATGCCCTCTGGAGGATCACAAGGAATCACAAGGAGTAGATAAGGCTCCCTACACATGGAGAAAAGGAGGGAGGTTAAGAGCAGGGGTAAGAAAATTATTAGGTGGGGGAAGTGTAGGGGAAACATCATCGTTGAGTACAAAGAGGTTGAGGGCTAGGTATGAGCAACTTAAGGAAGAAGCAGAAGGTTTGGAGGAGGAGTGGAAGAAGTACAGAGGTGTTTAGGGGAATTGCAGAAGTTTTATGTGGAAGGACGTCAGGAAAGGGTGCATCGTCGAGGGATAGAAACCAGATATGGTGGACGGAGGAGGCAGCGAAGGCAATTGGTGAAAAGAAGGAGGTTTAGATAAGGATAGAGAAGATCAAGGATAGGGGGAGGCAGCTGGATGCAGGGTTGCTGCACCTGTATGGATAGAAGAAGAAAGCAGCAAGGAGAGCTGTGGATAAGGCATGGAATAATATGGAAGAGGAGGTGTACAAAAAGTTGGAAGAGGAGGTGTACAAAAAGTTGGAAGAGGATGGTGAGAGGAAGATGATAAATAAATTGGCTCATGACAGGGATGACGATGGTAAGGACATTGGGGGGGGTGGTGATTAAGGATGGTGGCGGGAGGCTGATGACAGAGAGGGGGGCAGTATTGAAGGGGTGGAAAGGGTATTTCAAAGACCTGTTGAACCGGGAAGGAAGCGACGGCGGGCTGGAGCTACCGTGTTGTGTAGAGGGGAAAGTGGAGTTTGTGGAGATCACAGAGGAGAAAATGCGGACGGCATTGATGAGCATGTGGAAGGGAAGAGCACCAGGCATTGAGGTGTGTACAGTAATGATAATTGCAGTGGAAGAAGTCAGAATCAGTTGGACAAAGAGGCTGTTGAACATATGTATGAGAGAGGGTTCAATTCCGCAGGAGTGGATGACAGGGTTAATTGTACAGGTATGGAAGGGGAAGAGCGATGTTCAAGATCCGGGGAAGTACATGCATGTTGAAGTCCCTCACAATACACAGCATCACCTCCAGCTCCAACATTCCCCTCATCCACTCCATTGTGTCCCTGAATTCCTGCTTCTCTGCCTCAGTCCTTCCCATTTGTGGCCCATATATTGAAATAACACACACCATATGCCTCTGTATTCCCAAAAATGCCATAATTATTTGTCTCTTCCACCTTTCCACTCTGACCACCCCCTTGCTGATCTCTTCTGATACTATTATTCCCACACCATTACTCTTTTCATCCCCTGCCATGTGATACCACTTGTACCCTCCAACCAATCCCCTCGCCCTGTCCCCTTTCCATCTGGTCTTTGGAACACACACACACACAACACTTCTATCCTCCTTCTCTGCATCACCTCTCCTCCTGTCCCCTCCATTGATCCCAGATTCAAACGACCAAGCCAGACCTCTCTTCTGAACCGTTGCCCGCTTGGCAGAGGTAGTACCATCTTCATTAGTTTGGGATGTTCTGATCATTAATCAGCAGTGCTACCCTGGCTGATGTGGTAGATCTACTGCCCTAACCTGCTGCACCCACAAACACAGCTTTCTCCACTCGCTGCCCCCCCCTCCCGCTTTTCCCCCCTCCACGCTTGCATTTTCTCCCTCAGCACTCGACCCACTAAAATGGTGTTTATTTACAGTTAATAAAAAGAGTAAATATTTTTCAAAATCAACTCTTGCCACTCAGTTTGACCCTCAGCACACTCGCGCAAATACGCTCTCGGCTGCCTTGTGTAATTCTCGGCTCCCTCGCGCTCCTCCTCGACTCCCACACTTTTCGACCACATTTTTCCAAAATGACTTCTCACTACTCAGTTCGACCAACAGCATGCTCGCGCTCGTGTAAATATGCTTCTCCACTCCTTTGTAGGATCCTTGACTCCCTCGTGCTCTCCCTCATGCTCTTTCACCACACCCTGAAGTTCTTTCTCTCCTCGCTGTGCAGGGCACTTGGGCAGCTCGAGACAGCCACAATGTCAACTACTTCCACTCCAAATTGACTGAAGTATGACGGAGACAATGTACCAAACACGTATGTGACATAAAGCCCTTGATGGCTCAGCCTGGATTAAAAGAAAACTGCAGTTCTTTTCCCCCTGAATGGTCTGATGGGTACCCTTGCCTCGTGTTTAATTGTTAAGTAGGGCAGAGTGATATGCATCTGCTCTTTGTCCATTTTCTATAAATGCTTGTTGAATTCTTTATTTGATTGAGGTTATTTTGTTGATTGAACATTTGATTTGAATTCACCCATTTAATCGACAAGGAAATAAAAAGTCCTTCAGTTCATTTATTTTTCTTCTTAATAATAAATTCCTTGTTGACGTTTCAACCTGTTCATGATTGTCATTTCCTTCCATTGATGTGGCATTGTCCAAACCTAGATAGACTGCGAGATTATAATTCCCAAACTAATTAACCTGTTAGAGTCGGCGTGCACCAGCAGTAAACGCTCGGCCGCGTTCCCTGGTCAGGAGGTCACGTGACCTCTCGATAAACGGCAAATTAGACGGTGGACACTGGAACTCGTGGTTAACTGATTGGTGTTCATGGTTGTTAGGCAACCTACCATACCACAAAGTTAATTGTGAACGGTGGCCCCAGGTTCGGTTCTTCTGAGGAGAAATGGGGATTAACCCCCTCATAATACACTCGGTACTCATGGCCATAACAAACTGGTGTCAGGAGTGGGGTTTATGGACCTGTGGTGCACTTCACGCACCTCAATATTCAGAGCTGTTTCGACAAAATTTTATTTAAATTTATTGTTGCGGACAATGCCGGACCAACACGGGCAGGTCCCAGGGGGAACGTGCCCTCAGCGATGCCAGAGGCCGAAAATAGCATGCAGTGATCGTGCCGGCAAGATCACGAGCTTTAAAAGCCTTGGCAAGTGCAAAATGCAAGTATGCCCCAGGCCACGGCCTCGCCTAGTGGATCGTGGGAAATAGACCACATGCAAGTCCGGCTGATGAAGACGGCCAAGCACAGAGGAGGAAGTGCCTATTCAGATGAACATAGGAATGATGACGATTCAAGGATACCTCACGGATCGTCGTAGTACTGTCACAAGAATCAGATTTCTCACCAAAGGCGTGAGAAACCGGTGAGATGACTGTCGACGATGGCTGATACTGCACAAGATCCAGCATTGAGGGCTTGAATTGCCATGTGTACTCACTCACTTGTTCAACACATGTGTGAGTATTAATATATATAATTTTGTGTGCGCTTTCGGTGTCCGTCACGCTTTACTCTGTAATGATTAAAAAAAAAAATTTTGGAAGAAAAATGTTACAATGTATTCATTCAACAATCACAAATGTCAGTCTGCATCATTTATTGCCCTTAATTTTGAATACCGGTTACCGCACCGTTCCACAGGACTTTGTCACATGGCCAACATTCGATCACACGCGAGACACCGTAACTATAATCGAGTAAGAGCAGATTGTTACTTCGGGGTCCAAAGTTTGCACATACTGTAATGCTTAACAGAAAAGGCACATTGAACACAGCTGAACCGAGGTGTCGTCATCATGGTAGCAAAGCTTGTGCAAATGGACGCAGGAATGTGCAACATTCAAAGCTGACAACTCACAGTGCATAACAGGAAAATTACAGCAGAGGATCCTGCGGTGTCGAACATCCGCAACGTGTTCACGCTTAGCAGCAAAATTATTCCTCTTTACCTCGGTTTCACAAGTTGGCTGTGAGAGTGGAATGTTAATATTTAAACACCAATGACTTGTTACTCATGCGAACTCACTCAACGATATACTCACAGGATGATTGGAACAAATGTAAACTCCCTTTCTTGGCATTTGATTTCAAAGGTTATGTCTTTCTATAGAGATCAACATCCTCTCATTAATTGTAGTATTACCACATTACTTGTGTACTACGATGGGTCGTTTGCCTTTTTGTTTCTTTATATTTTACTTATATGGATCTTGAATGCCATCATGCTATGAACAAAATAATTGCATTCCTTTTGAATGACAAACCTACCTTACAATGGATTCCTGAATATATACACACGAACATACGAAAAGCCCTATTACGTCTCTCACAAATAATTAAAGGGAACGACCAATCAGCTCTGACTTGATAATCCACAGCTGCGGCAAAATCTATACAGTATAATTAATCAACACTCAGCCTTTCTAGTCAAAAAAGGCTGCATAAAGCAACGATGACAAGCTACACAAGGTAAGTTCTTTGTTGGTGCAAACTCTACCTTAGTTCCTCCACAACCGCAGGCATTTACAAGCAGCAAATGCAATGAGAACCCCAATGATACATGCCGCCATTAGCAACTGGACTGGTTTTATTGCGTGTTGGTAAATCATCAGTGACAGCATAGAAAGAACCACAAAACACCGAGGCTGCCGAAGCTGCACCACGTGCAATGCCGATAACAGTTAACGTATACAAAAAGCACTAAGAGCGCAAACATGTCTCTCACCTGTAATTTGGGGGGAAAAATAAATCAGCTCTGACCTAATCAATCATCCCCAGCTGTGACTAGGACTATATAATTAATCAACATTCAGCCCTTCCAGACATTAAACGTGGTACATGTTTTTCAGCCACAGTGGTGCGCGGTTCTTTTATACGCTGTCACTGACGACTTTCCAACAAGCGATGAAAGCGGTCCAGCGACTGATGGTGGCGTGTAGCGTTGGGGTTCTCATACATGTGCTACTTGTAAATGTCTGCAGCTGGGGAGGAACTTGGGTCGAGTTTAAAACAGCAAAGGGTTTAACTTGTGGAGCTTTTCTTGGTTGGGTTATGCAGCCTTATTTAACTGGAAGGACCAAGTGTGTACATATATAACGAACTAAGGAACTGACCGACAATTTTGCCAAAATTTGGAAACAAATCCAACATCAACTTGTCAACTTGAACAAAGTAAAGCCGAGAGGAAGCAGAGTGGTGCTGTTGGAAATTATTTTTTATTACAAGAGTTCCCTTTCAAGGAACTTCAATGTACGAAGAAGCCATGAGGTCAATCAATCCCTCATAATGGCTGCCAACCTATGGTTGTTTGTCCGTACTCTATCCTCTAAATGCTGAGCATCAAGCATTTTTAAAGTCTTTGGTATGACGCGGCCGGGGTCAAGTTCGAAAAGCCGACCTCCCAGACTCAGAGAGGACTCACTAGCCATTATCCCACCAAGTCTACGATGTGCTGCTTCCATATCTTTCATTCTCTCAGCTAATCATTTGTGGAAAACCAGCACAGATCGGGAATCAAATTTAGCAAATAATTTTGAAAAACGCTTTACAAAGGGCACGCTGAGCCAGTAGACTCCGGGTATTTCTTTGAGAGCAAACGACAATCAAGGTTCGAGTGCGATGCTGTACGATGGTGTGCACATTATGGCATCATCAGGAAATGCTTGTGCTGATTATACAATAATTTAAACAGTTACATGGTTTTACACCGAAGGAATGCTTCACTTTTGCACTCTAATGATACCAGCATGCTGGATGATATGAGAAATGAGTTTGCGAGTTTTTCTCTTCCAACCAAGGCTGAACTCCAATCTCAAGCCATATTCGTCATCAATTGGGATAAAATAACTATTTCTTATCTCATTTCTTAAATTTTCGCACGTTTCGGTTGAGAAAAGGCTTTTTAACATGACCCAGTGTGATCCTGTAGTGTGACACAAAAGCTCAATCTGAAGTCCCTGCTTTTTAGTGTTATCTGCAAAAGATGTAATGCGAAACATTTTCCAAAATCATAAGCATTTAAACGATATTTTATAATCAAGTTCTGATTTGAGCGTTTGGGATAAAATGCCCCTGTATGTTATCGCACCCCCAACCACATCCTCCGCGCAATTTCAGTCATTTTACGCTCTTACTCCACATATCTCCAACTTTCTACCAGTCTTACCCATCTAACCCCCTATTCTCAACCTCCCCAGCCTTGTTTCTCCCAGTGTGTACATAATATGGAGATGATACAAAAATTTCCTTTAACTGTTTAGCGACGAGCTTGGTGTAATCATCATGTTTTTTATAACCGGCCGCTGTGCTAGTCCAGATTGACGGGCTTCCATCAACTTTCCAACTCAAAAGGATTTCTCGTACATTCACAAAATTGTCTCAAAACTACGCCGAAGGAGGTGAACTGTAAATAGACGATGTAAATTATTAAAAAATAAAACAAAATTTATAATAACCAACCCAGGATCGCATAGGCAATCGAGACCGATTTTAACAGGTAAAGGCAAACACAAATACGGGGGTGGGGGGCAGGGGCAAGGATGGAAAGTTACTTGAACCATTATATACAATAAAACATCATAGAAAATCATTTTTCATTAAATTATGATCACCCATAAGATTTCCACAGAGATCAAAAATATATCTTTTGTACATTGCAAGACGACATTCGCCCTGGGAGGAATTGCACCAAAATCTTGAGAACTTAAACCCATAGCTGTTTATACAAAGCAACTGCAACCAACATGACAGAATTTGTCGTTTAAACTTCCCCTGCATCAACCCACAACTCTCCAATTCATTTGGATTTCAAACATACGTGCAACCGGGTGACATACCCAAATTAGAATAAAACATTGATCATTCCTCTTCCCACCATGGTATTTCCTCTTGAACCCAACTTGCTCGAAAACAATGGCTTGGGTTTTATGCACTCTATGACGGGACATAAAACACACCCGTTTAATGTTGATGGCTATAAATTAAAAAATATATATTCACTTGTTCGATGCCAACCAACCACATGCCTTTGTAAACCATAAGCTCATTGTCTTTTGAGAACTTCGCAAATTATGAATCTTCTTGGAGCATTCAAAATATTCTAGGAACGAGATGCAGTGATTGAAGAAGCATCAAGGTTTGTAATTTAATTTCTTCAAAAGTGTATATATATATACATTTATATACATATATATATACATATATATACATATACATATACATATACATATATATATACATATACATATACATATATATATATATACATATACATATACATATACATAAATATATACATATACATATATATATGTATATATGATTTAATGGAGGCCCAGACACTTGGCAGAGCTTCGTGGCGTTCGCCGCAACTCAAGAAATGTTTCTCGGCTCAAACCAATCCTGGACGGTTTGCCGCTCTGTCATAGTATACTCGACTGGGCTTTGGAATTTGTTCAGGATGACGGCGTTAACTCGCCTCCTCCACGGGATCTTTAACGTCCACCGACGTCCAGTGCTAGCAAACGGGTAATCTGGATTAGAGTCCGTCCAATGGATGACACCTGCAGTGATGCTTCGGCCTGCATGCAAAACACCAGGATTCGAACCCAGGCTACGCATCTCAGAGGCATACCTCGAGACTGTCTTGCCAGCAGATATATAATTGGTAAGAAAAGATTTCTTGCTAAATATTTAAATATCTCATCCTGTATATTGAAAAATACCGAAACGTTGGCAGTTCTTGAATCATTGCAAGTATGTCGTTCCTATAACCTTTTGAATGCCCCGAGTCGGCTAGGTGATGTCATTACAAAAGTAAAATCTGAAAATAAATTGATTCCTCTTCTCATGAACTCAAACCTTTTCAGTGTGGAGATACCAGCGCAACGTCAGTGGTTTACCGCTTTTACTCTGACTCTCAGCTGATGGGCATGAGTGTGGACCATGGCTGTTTAGAGGGAAACGATTGCATGGGGTGTTTGAGCAGCGTTTGTGTTTGAGGTAATGATGACAGCACTGCATTTGACGGATGTTTTGCCGCTTTCTTTGTGGCATCTCCACCACCATCGAGCAGCTCTTCAACATGCCTTAAAAGAGCTGGAAAGAAGTCGGGAACTCCATCGTAGCCTGCAAAAATCAACACACAAAATAAACTGGGCTGGAGGGAGTAGGGGCAATCTCGTGATGGGAGGGCGGACACGAGGAGCAGATCTCTTTCATATTCAAAACCTCAAAACGTGTAAACTTATCACATGCACGAGATGTGATCAAAAAGTTCGGTAAATGTTTGGATAAAATCATTTTGATAAACATTAAACACTTACATCATTAATCCCCTTCGAAGTATAGTACTCCCCTCCCGCACAAACACACTTGTTCCATCGTTCCTGCCACTGTCGGAAACATTTCTGGAAGTCCTCTTTGTTAATCGCCTTCATAAGGTCTGTCGTGTTGGATTTGATATCTTCGATCGTGTCAAATCGCTTCCCTTTCATCATTTGTTTCAATTTGGGGAACAGCCAGAAGTCGCACGATGCCAAGTCAGCCGAATATGACGACTGTGCCGTGACAGGAATGTTTTTTGACACCAAAAATTGTTGGATAGATGGCATAGTTGGATAGAACCACAAACTGGTCCAACACGTGAAACATGTCTTTCAATCCTGACAAATCTCACACTCTCTCTATGTCTCTCCAAAAAGACTGTTTAGA
>CM068960.1:109031700-109056779 GCA_035128595.1 Eptatretus atami
CGAAAGAGATTTAAAAGATACGAATCATACAAGTCCAGAAAACAATCGACTGCACCAGAGAACTGGATCCACTACACTGTACACAGGATTGTGTAAAAAGATGAAGCTTATGCCTATAAGTGGAGATCTGCAGAACTCAACAAATGGACAGACCAAATGCAAGGGGTTGCCTTGATGGCTCATCACATAGAGGATGAGAAGATTACCTGATAAAGGCATGTTCCAGAGAAGCTGTTTCATGTATCCGGGGAAGTCAAGCGCAAAGTGTGAGGATTGGGGCTCTGATAAAGACCTCACTTGCTCATGGAAACTATGACACACAGTCCAAAGGTCAGTTGTGTGGTGTCCTCTCCATGACTGCTTCGTGGTCTGTATTTTATTGTGAGGACAGTGACGTCAACATTAAGAACATGTGAAGATGCTCCCACAGATTGAAGATGCATCCAAACGTTTTTCAAAGGATGGCTCCCTCATTGGCTTGGTCGTTGAGCATCTTGAATGAAAATTTCCACGATGGATTGGGCGAGACTGGACCAACCGCCTGCCCCCACGATCACAACAAAACCTTTTTCTTCTTATTTTCTGTGGGGTTTGTTGAAGATGTTGTCACAACACCAGGGTAACTGCAGCGACTTCCTTTCTGATCACAGCGTAGACGCATGGTGGACGCAAACGCTAAGTCAAACATGCAAAGACTCGTGCAACTTGATGTCTGCACAGGACAAATGGAGGCTCAAAATTGAAGAAACTTTTGAGATTTCTGTAAATATAAACCTAAGAGGATCATAATATCTGTGTTCGATATACATTAACATCAAAGTTTCCGGGTCTTTTGGAACACCTCACCGTATCCCTCTGGACATTAATAAGACGTTATAGTGTTCCCTGCGTTTACAGTCTGGTAAAATGGAATGAAGAACAACGTGTTTAAACCCATAATTCATATGCCACAACGAATTACACTTTATTATTTGAAAAAAAATCAGTCAAGATTTACTGATCGTTGTGGAATTTTTAACAATAATACGATTGATAGTCATTGAAAATGGTATGTTAATACGTGTTTTAAATATGAACAATCACCACACTAACATTTTCAGAAAGAGTAAAAAAAATGTGAAAAAGGAAATCATGCACTCTTGATGAAGATAATGACATGCATGAACTGTCAAACATCATTAAATTGACAAGCTCTAGCATGTTTTGACTAAGCTGTTTGCGTTTTGTCCACAATTCCTTCTATTTGATCACGGAAAGTGAAAAAAAACCACAAATGCACTGGTTTTGCACTGCAGCTATTTTGCACTTGACCAAATAGAAACAAATAACTTTTTCTGCTGCTTTTTTAAAGTTTTTTTAAAACCCATGTCAGGTGCAGGCAGACCATAGGACGTCGGCATCTCACGGGAGATTCCTAAATCGTGAAGGTCGGTTTTCAAGATCAGGCTGAGCAAGGGTGTCGCAGGTCGTGCGCCGTAGGGGAGAACAGTATATCCATCAAGCTGCAGATGAAAGTCGTGTAGGGGATTGGAGTTCATGTGCTAAGGAAGGCATTGTGTTAATGGAGGATGCCCAGTCGACGACGGTTGGAGTCAGCTTGAAATGTGTGCCCAGAAAGATCATGGCTATAGTGAGACCGGAGTTTGCGTGACGACTCTCCAGAGATGTTACCAAAGAGATTAGGTTCGCCAGTGGTCTTTTTAGAGAGAGGTAGTGAGAGTGGAGATTGTCAGGATTGAAAGACATAATTTCCAAGGTTTGAACCAGCTGAATGATTTAGTTTAATGTCGAGAGAGGAAGAGGCTGCATGCAGGCTGCTGAAGGGTGAGGGAGTCAAAGAGGGTGAGAGTCATCAGTCAATAGATTGAGGGGTCATCAGCAAATAAGGGTCATTTAATGAAGAATCAGGAAGGAACTGGCACAGAACATGCTTGGCAACTCCTGACCTTAGACATGGAAGAATAGAAAGGATTTGTTGAGAAGTCACACATTGGCTTACAATAGTGATGGAAGTCATTAAGCCATGTGTGAGTTGGCTTGGATGCATTGAACAGAGAGTTTGGAGAGTGAGGAGGAGCAGATGGTATCAAAGGCATGAGAGTATGTCCAGAGAGACCGAGGATTATCATTATTTCCTTGCTGATTTGCATGTCTGACATGAGGCGCTCCATCATTGTACAGTCCCAAGGTAGAGTGACCTTGTTGAAACCAATTTTATTGAGCTATGAGGCTGTTGAGAAAAGGAAGGATTTCCTATCGACAGCAATGATAGATTACGTGACATGCTGATGAATGAAGTAGACGGAAAGTTGTAGTTGAGGAGATGACTTGTTGCAACCTTTTATGTCATGGCAATGATGTTGGCTGATTTCAAGCAGATGAAAGAGGAAGTAAGAAAAAAATGACAAGTGAAAAAGGGCAGGAGAGGATGTCAAGTCTTCCGACAGTATTTAGGACACGTGAGTTGAGCATCCGGTCCAGTAGCAAAGTCAGAGTAGAAGGTCTCTCAGGTGAGCAATAACAAACAGAGTCTTGAGAGTATAGGAGTTAAGGATAGACGAAGTGATGGTGTTTGGGACACAAAAATTTGGAACAAACCACAGAATTGAGGAATTTGCCTTCTCACGAGTGGAAGTCTGCGGTGCCATTTCAAGAGAGGGAAGGGTGGAGGGGGAGATGAACCCAGAGAGGACCTCGGCAAGACACCAACACCAGGTTTCTAGAGGAGGAGCCTAAGGTTTGAAAGTTTATACTTGTGGCTTGGCATATTTGTTGTTCTGGCTCTCGCTGAAATTGGACAACACATTGTAGCATTTTGGAATGCACATGGACTTGCCTTCAGATTATTTTTCTTCAAGAAAGAGAAGCAAGTTGTTTCTGAGCAACTGCCCACCGCAGCCTCATTGCCATGGAGATGGGAGAATCTGTGGCATGGACAGAGTCCGGGTTCTGTGGAAAGAATTCCCAGGCTGGTTAACACGCACGGGCAGTAAGAGTGGGAGACCGTCTTAAGAAAGTTGTACTTGCGTCCTTGCCGATCTTTTTAGTGGAAGACTGCAGACTACGTCGCGTAGACTTGCCGTGAATAGCCCAGAGAGATTTACTTTCACAAGCATATGAAGATGACCCAATTGAGCAGAGGAAGTAGGCAGGCAATATTTCGGAAGGTTGTGAATGGGGGGTGAAGGTAAGGTTGTTGTGGGTGTGGGGGCGGGGGGGAAGGTAGCGGGGTGTGAGGGTATGGGGGGTGCGGGGGAAGGTTTGAGTGGAGGGGAAGCATGAAGAGGGTGGCGTAGAAGATGCAGAAAACGGGTGGACAGAAGCGTGGGGGTGGAATGGGGTGGAAGGCATAAGACATGAAGTGGAGGATGTAGGCAAAATTCCCAATAGACATAACGGAGCTAACAATCATGGACTGGAATAAATATTATTTGTTCGTTTGTTGAGCAAGAGAAATGTGGTTGTATAGCAAGAGCTGTGATTGGACAAAGGGTTATAGTTGAACCAGACAGTTTGAAAATAATGGCGTTTTTTTTTCCTGTCAGTTGCCAACGACGATTACTCGAGGGGCTCAAGAGTGATGACCTGTGGACATGCTGCCCAACTCCAACACGAAGCTGTTGACACTACTTGGCTACTTCCGCCAGGGCTAAGAAACATCCAGTAATTGGCCCTCTATGGGCCCCTGCTGCCAAGTGTTTCAATTCGCATGATGTGAAGCTTTGAAGAGACTAGGAACCTTCAAGACTGGAATGTTCACAGCAGATAAGATGGACCGCAGCTGCACACTCCGGTAAAAACATATTTCATATCTGATTTCTTTGCGAGGAAAGTTTTGATCCGGAGACGCGCCCTATCATCGCAAGTTAATCCGGATGCGCCTGGTTTATCTTAACTTAAGGTTCCACATACTGACCCACTGGTTTGTCAACATAGACGGCAACAACCAGTGCGTGAACAAAGTGAGCGCCTGGAGTTGCTGATTGGTGCCCAGGGAGAGATTTTCTCAGTGATGGAGTCGGTGTGCTAGGTGTGTATTTTTAATTATTTGCATGCATTTTGGCTTTGTACTATTTTGTGCAGTAATGTATGCTGCCATCCTGTTTAACTATTTCTTTGATGTACACTTTCAAAATGGTTTCAAACTGTCTCCATAACCTAACTACAAAACAATATTGTTTAAAAGCCTCGCAAGACGCTTTCTAAATAGCAGGTAGAAGTGAGGTGTCACACTATTCTTGTTTTGTTGTTTTCACTGCGAGCCGCAGTGCGCAGAGATGACGAGCTGTTGCAATGGGCAGTTTGGTGTCTTTCACGGGCTCTGCGAACGCAAGACCTACAACAAAAAACCGAAAACACACTTTAACATCAAAGTCATAATTCGTGGCTGCACTAAGTTCGGTAAGCATGTAATTGATGCTAAAGATAGGTAGTAGTTGGCAGCAACCCCTTGTTGTCAGAACTCTTGCAGCAATTGCCGATGTGAGACGGCGTCACGGCCACCATTCGAGTGAAGAGAAGTATTGACATACATACCATAGTGAAACTTACAAGTTCAAGTATTGAGGCTAATCTGCTTAGTCTTAGGATGGGTTCCAGGTATGTATGATCATGCCATTCGTGGCGCCCTTTAGGTTAGAATGTTAGTGATTCAGCCTTCGGGCTGTGGTGCAGAGTATGCGCAGGTACAGGCTTTGTGGCGTGTACTTTGGGCCGTGGGCCAAGTGAGTGTCCATAGCCTGTTGAAAGATTTGGATTTTCTTTAACCTTCCGCCCCCCGAAAACACACGAGCATTGTCAGCTGCTACACTGTCTGCTACTATACTTAATGCAAGGAGAAATCTGGAGCACCATCTGACGGTTGCCTCGCTACTGCAGTGCTTTAAAGAAAGTTCCGCCACCCCTTGACTTATTCACGATTTATGTGGTACAGCCTGAATTCCAACGGATTAAATTACATTTTGTCCCGGATTACAAAAAGTACCCGATTCCCACACTCCCTTCCAGCAACACCACGTGCTCGCTCGAATGACAAAGTGAAAAACATGTTTTACGAAATTTTTACGAAGTTAAAGTTAAAAATGTAAACAGCTGATTGTCTTGCGTCAATAAGTATCTAACAAACTCGGAAAAGGGCAATGCGGACGAAAGGGAAGGGTGTCCCATGCGAGGGTTGGGCCACGATATTTGAAAAAAGGAGAGAGAGAATTGAGCATTCAGGAACGGAATCAAACTATGGTTAAAGCACTAGATGATCTCCACTACGTCAAGCATTCAACAAACTTATACAAGGGAAGAGGTAATGATGAGTGGTCTACAGAAGGTAAACTTCTCATCCCAAAATCTGAAGAAACCAACGACGTACAAGTATAGACCAATATACTTGTCTTCCAACAACAACAAACTTTGCTGGCAATTATCAAAGGAGAGTACACACGTCGCACAACAGGAGGCTAAGGTAGAACAAAGGGAGTAAAGAGGATGCTGTGGACAATAGACCACTTGCAGCGAAACAAGACCATACTGAAAACTGGAAAAGAAGAACCAATATTCACCGGCTGGGTGGAATACGAAAAGCTCTGATTGAGAAAAAATGGAACAGGAACACAATTGATTTTGCGAGCACTGGAAGGAAAATTGAATACCAGGAATGAAGATACAATGCAGGATCTTTTAGGTGCACTTACCCTGCTCTGTTAACCTGGCCTGCCATGGCGACTCAATGACCAAGGACACAGATACATCTAACAATCGCATAAATAACTCGAAAGAGAAAAGAAAGGTGACATTCATACTCAACATAGTTGATTTAAAACCTTCTCACCGACTGCGACAAATGGCAGAACAACTCAAATTAGTGAAATGTTACCAATGGATTCAAATGGAATTGGCACTTTTGTGAAAATAGTATCTGACTGTACAAGGTAAAACTAACAGAAGCAGACAACAAATGCTAAATACAACAATACAAGATATGGACATAAGAAGCATCAACAAATACATCATAGCTCTACAACGCACGGATTTCCAGAAGGATGAGCGCTATGTAAAAATAGCGCTACTATAAAGGTCGTTTTAACATGTGCATGAAGGTAGGTTCCTAATGGACGAGTGTACATATGTAGCCACGAAGCAGATAGAGGTTCATTGGGCAACGGATATCACTATACAGGCATGTTATAGCCGAATAAAAATAAAAAACTTTATTAATCATATAACATAACATGATAACATTAAAACCAAAATTTACCATAAACAACACTACATGAATGTGGCGGAGGTTGTTTGGTTTTACGCAGCGCACCGTGGGAGACATGAACACGGGAGGGGGAGACAACAAGGAGCGTAGGAGACGCAGGTTAAGTGCTTATGGGAAGTTGACAAGCGGTGGCTCATTTAGGATGGTTCTTAATGAGAAGTTGGCCAAATAAGCAACGCCAACATCTGCCTGCTCAGCCGCATGCCATTTCCTTAGACCTGCATCTTCACATGTATGTTGATTGCTTTCCTTGTTCTGGGGTAGCACATAATAGCAATCAATTATTGGCGCTCATAGTGTTACAAACTGGAAAACCAGTCGTTCCACTACAGTTGACACAAAGTAGTATTCGTTAAGTAAGGGATTGTTAAGAAATCTCTCCTATGTCTAATGGGAATTCAATGTGTGCGGTGCGAGTTCTCAGTTTAGTGCTCTCATTAAATCCCCCTCCACTCCTTAAGCGTCATTACGTACATGTTCGGGCCAGACGAGACAAGCAGGGGTAGATCCATCGGGCGACCCACTGCACCAAGAGGAATGTTTTCCTCGTCTAATCGGCGGGTGAGATCACCTCAGTAGCTGACCGCCCAGCCAGAAATGGAATGCTGCACGTCGTCAAGTGAGGGGAGGACCCGATCCGCCGAGCCCCGCCCAATCGAGGCGCGAGTTACTCAAGCGATTCCCTCACCCCAGCCGGGAAGGGATAAGAAGGTGGCGACGAGACGTCTCAGCGCGGTCTTTCGGGGTTCCTTGTGGCGGTGGTCGTGTTGGTGCTCGTGGTGGTGGTTCGGTGCGGAGGTGTTTCGTGTGCTCGTGTCGTCGATGCGTTCTATGCACGAGGACTGGGCTCGTTGGATTCTGGTCGTTGGTTCGAGTCCCGTGGGGTTGTGTGGCGCGCTGCGGAGCTGGGATCGCAGTTTTCCGATGTCCATTGCGACTCCGAGCTCTTACAAGTGTGAGTATGGTAAACCGACGAGGCGGCCAGGTACCGCGGGCCAACTTGACCCTCAGCTGGCCTTCTCATCCGAGTGAAGGCGAATAAAAGACGCCACGGTCCTTTCTTTTTGGGTGTGGTGTCGGTCCTGTGCAAGTCTGATAATAGAGAATTGTTTAAGTGTTGCCATTGTACATTTGCCATCTCAATCAAATCTGAATTAAGTCGGCTCTGTGTTTCCATCATTACTTGTAAATAATAACTGGTTAAATGTTCAGTTGTTTCTGTGCTTTTTTCAATTGCCAGTATGGTTCGTGCTTGAGAATTAGGGAGGGCGATTGTGCCGTAAATTGTCATTTGGACCAGGCGCGGCTTGGTACGCTCGTTACGCGCGATCAAGAGTCGGTAGTCAGCGACTTCGGCCTTTCGGACAAGCGGCAGGGTGGGTTTCCCCGGTAACAGACCGCGTGCTACTTAGGTAAATTGGAAATCAACAAAAGACCAAACCAGCGGCGTGGGCAGAAATATGTACGTGCCACGGCCATTAAGCGACCCGTCGACTCGGAGTTTATCCGGAGTAACGACTTCAATTTCCGAGTGTTCGGAGGGGAGACGGCCAACTGCTCCGCTAGCGGTTTGTTCATCGCCCGAACCCGCACTAGCACAGTTAGCACATCACTCGCAGTGTTGTCAGAATGATGGGGAAATTGTCAGTAACGCATAAGAGATAAAAATAAGATATTGTATATGAGCATACAAAACCAAACATCGAAGCTTATGCAAGAAGAAGAAATGTGAGGAGAGCTCGCTTATTGCCGAGAGTGCTTTAATCTCATTGCTATTAAGAGGGCGTAGCAGATTTGCGTTTCCTTGGTACAGTACTGTCATGTTACTTGCGGCATTTGAGTTGTTTATGTCTCATTTATATTATTTTTTTTGCATTTTTCGTTCGTTTAATTTTTTTAATTAATATTTTTTTTTGAGCGTATGTGAAACGGCATTACTAAGAGGAGCGTATAGGAGAGGATATGATAGTAGGTCAAACCAAATGTGCTGAGCAATTACAAAGAATACCTTACAAGGAGAAGACTGATCCTGAAAAAGTATCTCTCTCAAGAAACAAAGTCAAGCATAAACAATTTAGCAGTACCAGTGTTTCAATACAGCTGTGGAATTTACGGGCCAGGACATGAACAAACCCAATCAACCCAAGGAATGCTCACAACCCCAAAATGTTAACAAAAATCGATCCTCCGAGAAGGAAGAAGGAACAACCGAGACAATAAGGAGGTAGCGGCGATGGACTCAACGAAGTGCACAGAATGACAGTAGGATACTGAAGCAGTGAAAAGTTCACAGACTACGAATCAATTTGATGTAAACTTAACACAGCTAGAAAAAGTACCTTACCCTTCTTGGCAAAGATTCAAAGCCAGGTGTGAAAGAAGATGTCAACCATGACACTGAAACGCAACAAATACGCTCAAGATCTGCAAAAACGAACAAAAGAAAAATAAAAGCGAGATATAAACCAGACATCCAGTACGCTAGACATCTGGGAAAATGAAAAAGAGCATGATAGCTGTAAAAACAAAAAATAAAAGATTTGGGAGTTGGGCACGACAAGAAGGACATTGAAGAGATAAGAAGAGTCAGCTCAACGGATGGAGAACAAATTATAATATATGTCAAAAACAAGGGAATAAAGCCAAGCTTTAAGAATATGCGGGACTAAGTCATGGTACAGTGGTAGTTTTGCAAGGTTAAACAGAAAGACGAGTCACTTTCTTCGGAGTAAAATAAGCAACTCAGAACAGCTGTACATCGAAAGGACAAACAGATGTGTGGGAGTAATGCTCAAACCACGGCATAAAAGACAAGGTTATGAATGAAAAGGACGAGGGGCAGGAAACAGAGTAGCCTAACGTAAGAGGGTTGGGTTTTGAGTAACAAATATCTGTTTGGATGGAGATGTCATGAGATGTTGTTGCACAGCTGAAACCCTTGATAGCAAGAGTGGCAATTGAACTGCTCAGGGAAGGCACCCCTTAATGAAGAAGAATATGAAAAGAGTGGGTGTGCAGGCAAGTAATCAAGCTCGTGCAGGATTCACGACACGGCACTTCAATTTATACCTCTATGCATAAGCAGTATTTTGAGGGAAGAGAAGCGATAAGTGACAGTAGTACATGATAAACGGAAAAGCCCTAATGCGCAGACGATTTTTAAGGTAAACCAGTAGTCGACATCATACAGTCAAATCTTAAGAAGTAAATGCTCTCTTAAAGTGGGAAAAGTTAATTTGAGGACTTCATGTCTAGCATAATCGTTTATACATGAAGCAGGGCAATAAAACCCAATATCTTGTGTTCAATGGGGGTTTTTGACTTGTTTTTAAATGACACAGGTTTTGTTTGTAAAAAGCAACTTTTATTTATATGCAATGTAACTCTTGGAGTTACTTGTTAACCTTTTTGCACTCTCTTCAAATCATGTGTGGGATTGAAAAGTAGCAATGGATTTTGCAATGTTTTGCAATTGGACATTACAAACGACCGGTTCTGCTTTGGGATCCAAGATTAGATTCTTTCAATTGATCCGAAAAGAGATTGTCTTTTGCTAGCAACTTCCTGCCTGAAGAATCCGCCGTCAAAGCTATGTAGGACAGAATGGTATGAATTGATCCATTTGACAGAACAATTCTCCTTGCAGTACTATAACTGATAGTAAGAGTCAGTTTTTTCAGTTGGCTGGTTGGAGGAATCCAATTGTGATTGACATTCGAAGCCTCCAACATCTTACGTTTTCTGGTTCATGTTAGTTAATTGAAGGTTTCTGTGATAATTAATGGATAGTGACATGATGGATCTGTCAGTGTTTAGAAGCAGCTGTAAAGTTACAATGTGAACAAAGTCTAACAACGAATTGATAGGGGTGGGGAGCATTTAGTGGCATCAATATAAAGTAACAGGCTTATTGTGAAATCTTTGATGGAGAACGTGCATGCAACAGTTCTAACAATAAGGAGCATGTCCAATCAAAATGAATACCTCCACAGGATGAACAGTTAGTTTTGTATCCAATGATAGGCAAGATCTCATCAGACTTAACAAAATTTATCAGCTTGTTGCTTGTCACTAGCCACTCATCCATCAAGGTGTCATAATCGTTCACCAATTTTTTGAGATATTAGTGTTGGCCCATTCAAGGGTGAACGGAAGTCGCTTAAAATTGTCCAGTATCCGAACAAAGAATTTTCCCAAAATCTAATTCGATTTGTCTTGTCCACACCCAAGCTGTCCACCGAATGTCATTCATTGTGCAAAACTTTTTGAGATTCTTGTTCACAGACAGACAAACAACAATACGACAAGGGGTGAAAACATTAACCTCTGCCAACCTTCAGTGGATGAGGGTAATTTATAGGCACGCCAACAGGGAAGTTAGGAATAATCCTTGCTGTGGGCTGCGGTACGAGTTGGTTGTGCCCTTCATTTTTGAATATGGATCTTACAATCGACAACCAGCTTTTATATCGGCTGCTACATATTATGTATACGGGTGTTGTGCGCTGAGGCTCAAATGGTTCATTTGGGGTTGCATGCAAGGGTGTTCATAAAATATCTGCTTCTTTGTGTATGTATTCTGTAAGGGCCGAGGTGATACCACAGTTGATAGAAAGGTTAGAACATTATATGGCAGGCAAACTTTTGTTATCAACAAAAAAGAGCAATTACATGCTGGACTTGATTTTGAATCCGTTCCCGTCATGTACATTGAGTATGCAAAAGACTGGGCAGTGGAATGCTTATTTTCGAGGGGGAGTAAAGGGGAGAAAAGCAGGTGAGAGTAGTTATTTTAGTTAATTGGTCGGGATGAGGAAAAGGGTGGAACATGAGGGATTGAATGGGAAAGAAGAAGGTAAATGTAGAGGCTTATTGGGGAGGATAGGGGGGAGGGGGTCAGATGCATCATAGTATTTTAAATTTGTCGATAGATTTTCAGATTATGTTGTGATTTCTAGTGCAGGGACTGTTCAAGATCATTCAAAGACCAGAACGTACTCCTCGGAGGAGGTCTCTCATATCGATATTCAGCTTGCAGAAAATATCCTCCAGCCCAACCTTCCATTCCATTTTACTCATTTGCCAATGGTCGTTCTCAATCCAAACTGTACGAAAATGGAAAGTGTGCGTCAGGCTGTGGACGACATGGAGTGGCAAGGTAGCATTATCAACTAACACTGGTGCTTGCTAAAAAATGATTAGTGTAATATGCTAAGTTTGTTTGATGCCAAATATGTTATCGGTCTAAGAAAGTAGTTGAGTGGTGTTTAAGATAAGAGTATTCTTTATCTAGGGGGTATAGTTAAATAGTAAAGAGTCCAAAGTTATAATTCTCGATGAATGTTTATCGCAGAGCGTGACAGAATTTCTGCACGTAGTACCCATCTTGAAAACACCCTAACCAGCAACGCCAGCGGAGTCTTCCTGATGGCAAGAGGAAGCGAATCTTTTTGAATGTGGGTCTGAATACCATGAGTGCACGCACTACGTTCTCATCTTTTCGCAGCAGCTTAACTCAGAGATTGCTTTCAAAGCTCCTAACAGTAGTGGAAGTCTAAGGAACTGTAGGCTGCGTGCAGGTGAAGAACAAGCGTATTTCATACGATTTTCACAATGACATATGCACATGCAGTGAAAGGTGCGTTGTCATTGCTAAGAATGCCACACTCTTTGTAACGACCCAATGCATTCCGTGACTTTGTCAGACTAACGAACTGTTTTTTTTTGTTCCCGCTTCTCTACAAGAACAAAATGAAGCACTAGTCTGTGGTTTTTTCATTTCATTCATTTCCCTTTTCCGGAGCGGTAAATGTACAGGACCCTGCATGTTCACAAACACTGCTCCGCAGGATCGACAGATGCTGCTATGTGGGTTATAACATTTGAATGTTTTTTTTAATTTGTTTGAGTATTAGAAAACGCAAATGTTGGCATCAAATGCTTCTGGATCGTATTCAGCTCGTAATGAGAATCCCAAGGTTTAATGGGAGTGAGAGTGAATCTGTAGTAATACGAATCCTTGTGATTCGCATCCCGAACTGACCACGATGCACGTGAAATGTTAACCCCTCTGGCTTTATCATCTTGTTAGACATGTTTTGGCACTAATTGAGAGTAAACTTTCAGGATTCAACTCGTCTGGATTAATTTAATCGACTGTTTCGAATGCTTAAGCTACGAGGAAATTAATTCAAGCAGAACTGCTTGTCCATTGTTGTTGTGTCCAATGCGTAGTCGCCATTTTTTCATAGATGGAATTCGATACTCGACAACGTTGACGGTGTATAGTGGTGCTGAGGTTTTCAGGTTAAAAAAAAATTAGAAAAAACAAACTTGATTTTTTTTTAATTTTTAAAAATGTTTTAAATTGTCTATTGTGCGTAACTTTGTAGCTATGTGTGAAAAGTAAATTAAATTGAATTAACTGATCATTCCTTAGTGGTACTGGTTCTAGTCTCCCACAAAAAAATAGGAAAAAAAATCCAAAATTAAACCAGCCAAATGTTCTCTAGTACATCTACACAGTGCAAGTGTTTACTGACCCCTGGCGGCAGACGGGGGATTATTAGGCCACAGCACAAAATAACATTGCCCACTCCTCCACTCTCTCCCTCCCTCTCGGCTGCTCGAAGGGAGCGAGTGTTCTCGGACATAAATGCATTGATAATGATTATATTTTTTTTAAATAAGTAAACCCATATTAGGACATCGGGTTAACAAATTCTCACAATATTGATGAAACGGGATTCGTAATAAATTTTCTTTATTATGTTGTTCAGGAGGAGCAAACTGACAAACAAGTGCCAGTTTTGCTGCAAGTTCTTATGCTCATACAGGGTTTTGGTCGCCCATTTTGTCATGAAAAACAGAAAGATAATGGTTAATCTTTCTGGGCTGGGTTGTACTTTTCGGGTTAACGACAGTAAGTCTGCTGGTGTAATAGCAAGAGCCAAGGGGGGGGGGGCGTATCAAATTGCAGTGAATCGTTTTTATGTGACAGCATATTAGTTGAGAAAAACTTTATGTTGCATCACTTTAGCAATTTGCAATTTGCCATGGTTCTTCATTCTGTCTTCCAGCATGGTGGGTAGATAATTGCTGAGGGTGCAGCGTGGCGTGCCCTCGTAGGTTAAGCAAGCAGGATGTTGAAATTTGGCAAGGTGCGGCGATGGCTTCACCTCTATATTGTGTTCGGTGGATTAAGGTTTGAAATCTAAACTGCAGTTTGTTAAATGCACAAATTTTTCCAAGTTGGCCAGTAGTAAGCTGGTAAACCTGAAATTCAGATCTTAACTGTTGAATCATTTTCGTGTGAAATCAAATTTGAAGCGGCGAGTTATTTACTATGAACAGGGCTAAGCTTGGTGAATGAACCGTACTAAATGAGGCAGGATATTGAGGAGCGCGTGGCTACAGGAAGGTTTTTGAAACAGTCGCAGTACATGATGAGATGTGGCTCATCACGTTGCTGCAGCAACGCATTATTGTCCGTGACCAGCCCTCGTGTTCGTAACGAGGTTATGGATCCTTCGCACACGGGGATGGGCTTTACACCTTTGCATGGGCTGGCAATCGTTAATCAGCAGTACAGTACAGAGCCACATGCAGCAGTCTAACACGTCCAGAAGCTGTATAACAACCGAGGTGGGTCCTGACGCTGTGGCAGTGAATGATGGGAAAAGTTGGTGAGGAAGTTTCATTCACCAACTGTGTCTGCCCGGGACATCTGCAGTCAAAGCACTCGCCCCACACCTGGCGTCCCCTCTTTGTTTTAGCACCTCCCCCGCACCGTCACTGTGACTAGACGATAGACCGACAGGGTGAGAGTCCGAGTCGTCAGCTGGTGTGCGGCCCAAAAAAGGAGAAAAAGCTACCACAGCTTATTGCAAGGGAGGCAGAAGTATCCAGATGTTGATTGTCCTCTGTTCCCATGTGAAGGGCTTCATAAAAAGTGTCCGAACTTGTTGACAACAGCTTTCTTCAAACACACAAAACTGCTGGATCTGGATGAGTGAAGATGTATGGTGCCTTTCGTCCCAGTCATGGGACCTGGCCAACGCATGAAGCTGCATTTAATGGCAGCAATTCAAACTTTGTTAAGATTTAAAATGAACTTGCCTTACAGCCATCTCTTTGGGTGTACAATTTTCGATAACATTAATGATGTTCATCTTTGAGCTAATATATTTAAACTGGTTGCATTGGGTGGGTGGGGGGGGTGGGGGGGATTCTTCACTAGATTTGAATGTTTAATGTTGATCACATTGGTAAGGAGAGTCTTAAATATGGTTTGTTGGGTGTATTAGGGGTTAATTTGGTTCGCAGCTTGAATTTAGATCATCACTTGAATCTTGGTGATTCAAGAAGGAAGCTGCGTTTCTTTCCATCAACAGAGCTAGTTTTCATGTTCAAAACATCGTATCATTGTGTTGTTTTTTTTTTGTTCAGTTTGACATAAGACACCAGATCAGCATTTTCCTTCTCGTGCGTCTCGTTTACTGTGAATTTTTTTGTTGTGTTCATTCGGTTGAACTTTGGCCCCATGCATCCAAACTTTAATTTTGGTTCGCAGCTACGAATCCAAGATGTTGAGATTCTCCGGGGAGTGATGAGTGAACACTGCACCTTTGGATGAAAGAAACATACAAAAATATGTCAGTGGCTTTTCAGAAAAGCTAGAAATGCAGATTGATCTAACATTGAAATGTTATATTGCTCATTGATACATGTTTATCATGTAATTTCTCCCAGGGTCAGTTTAATCTAACGATGTGTCCTGTGTCTGGCAGGTGCCAGTGTGTGTGCTGTAACGCAAATTCTCATGTACTTATGTCGATTCTATCTAAACCTAATTCGCTTCAGATAACTTTGACTGATTATAGCTATTGTCCTCATAACACAGCACTCTTTCATAGTGCAGAAACAGGCTTTTCATAGAATGAATCACCAGCAGTATACGTTGTACAGGACAGTCGGCCTTTTCTCTGATCCACTTTCAGTTTGCCTAAAACATTTGTTTGCTGCTTTGTTGGTTCAAACCCTCCTTACAATTTCTGTCAGGTTGTTTTCCACATACCATCGGTTACTGTCTAGTAACCCTCTCCAAAAATTTTTTCCCAACTTTAATCTACGGTTTTTCTTTTTTTCTAGATTCTTCTCGAGCTCTCGCCCATTACTCTAACTCGGAGCAGTCTGCCTCGCTCCTGCTATACTCTCTCCCCAATTGTCCACGCTGCATCCTATGGCATTCTGCTGCCACCAGACAGCCTTGCCGTCCACCAGCATTCTTTCACCTGTCGATTTCACCTTCACAATATGCATAGAAAAGCGTTTCTTGTCTTTCTCCAGGAACGGACATCTGCTGCGCACATAAGAGTTGCATCTTCTCATTGCTAGCTGCTTGCTGAATACAATTTCCGAGAAAAGCAAGATCGAAAAATAAATTGTTTGCATGCCCTTACTTGTCTATTTCACGATTTATTATCACACAAAGTACAGAGTGCACTGTCCTTTTCAGCTCACATGGAAAGTAGCTCGGGTAGCTTATGGGATTGCCTGTCCGGCGCGTCTGTCCGTTCATCCACAAATATTTCAACTCCTTCTCTGAAACTAACATACGTTTGTGAATTACAAACTTCATCACCGTGATGTACCAAGTATTGTTCACAATTAAAGAAGTTGAAGTCTAAGGTTGTCTACAGGGGGTTGTCCGCAAAGGGTTTTGGCTTCTTCCTCTGAAGACAGAACACAATTCGATGAAACTTGACCGCAACCGTTATTCACCATGAATGTACAAAGTCATGTTCATGTTCATTGGATTAAAAAAACTAACACAGGTATTTACTTACTCTCCGTACATAATTTTGGGTCACCATGTCTTCGCCGGCTTCTGGTGATATTTTTCCAGCCGATAGGCAGGTGTGAGCACCAGGGTATTGCCTAGTTCTGAAGTATTTCTGTTTTAACATTCTGAGGTTTGTTTCTTGTAGAATCACTTTGAGGGTTGTGTTTTCTTTTGTACAGCCAGAATTGAAAAAGCACTTATCTGATAATCGCATGTTAGGAAAGTGGTCAAGTGTAAGCAAGAGTGAAAAAATTTAATCATAAGCTCCCCTTATAGCCCAGGTGGAGGCTATACTGAGTCGGTTTGTTTCTACAATGGTGCCCTACAATTTTCATGGTACCAACAGATCCAAGATTACCACCGAAGGAGTATCTAAACGCACCATTCGGTTTGCTGTTGGTCTTGGACCTTGACATTTAAAGTTTGACCAAATTATACATTTACCATTTTTCAAACTGTAAGCGACCTAGTTTTGATCGAGGTGCTTTACATCATATCGCGAAGGTAAATGACCTGGTGGGGGAACCGTTTGTTATCACTCAAAGTTGCGATGCACAATCAGTCTGCCTTGCTTCCAAGATGTCTTCATCATAGCGTACTTCACTGAAGTTGTGCACTCTGATATTTGTTTTCTCTTACATTCTTTTGTTGGGATTGTGACGGAATTAACGAAGAAAACATTTTGATCAGCATTGAATAATTTTCTACGATTTTCATGATGTTGAGTTTTATGGACAATTGTAGATTGGGGAAACATTTTTAATTTCACTCGTATCCTTATGTTGATTGGTCAAGGACAAATACATGCTGAAAAACAACTTTTGTGTAAAAGTATATGTAGCAACATGGATCAGTAAAAGAAACTGCAAAAGGGAATTACAGCTCCTCAAATTATAAAACGGTATCTGGTGATTAAATCAATTGTGACTGTGAGTTCCGGTTCCATTTGAAATGCAGTAATTACGTGTATCGGTCGACACAAAAGAGCATCTGGAGGATGCTTGGCGAGGCTTTGATCAAGAAGAAAATGAAAGAAACTTCCTTTTGCAATGAGTCGACCCTTGGGTGAGAAATCATGTCGTGTTGTTATAGGACTCTAAAATATTACTCGTCCCATAATTTCCTCCGAGGAACGCAATGAAAATTAACGGTTTAAGTGGTGTGCAAACGACTCATGAGAAACTGTCCAGTTTGCATCTTTCGAAAAGAAAAAAACAAAAGAGTCACAGTCCATGATACCGTGACAGTGTGACGTGGTGAATCGTCAAGAATCTGGGTCGGTCAATGTTTTTTTAAAAAAATTTGTTACTGCATTTGATTGTCCTTGGAATGTCTGTGAAGGCAATTGAGCTATTTTCCTTTCACATTAATAAGAAAGTTTCAAATTGCAACGCTTGGTGTGGACAATAAAGCGTGTGCCATGAAGCATCAGTTGTGAGGCACAATCGTGAGTACAGGCAAACGAGCGAATTGCATAGGACTGCAATCGTTTGGTGTTTAACATTTAAAATAGGAATTATGCGTTTTGTTTCGCTTAGATAGAGAGGCTTGACTTGAGTATGAGGGATTAAGTAAGTTCAATAATGGCAAAATTTGTCTTGTGTTTCTCTACAGTAGAAGTATGGTACATGAAATAATTGTGTCTGTGTGTGGGTCCTTCATTGGTTGTTATCGCTCGTATGTAGGTTCAGAAGGTGGAATGGAGTCCCAGGTCTCGGAAGTATCAACTCCGTTCAGTAAGGGGTCACAATCATAGACCACAGCTGTGAAGGTTTTGTTGTGTCTCAAAGCTCTGTTACTGAGGCTCGTTTTGAAGGAAGCGCGAGTCTCGTACAAGTTCAACTGCAGTTTTGGTTTGTAGATAATAGTCCCAGGGTGGTTATTTAAATCTGTGAGCTTTTCACTCTTCTTTTCGCTCCCCCGTTGCTCATAATCACTGTGGCAATTTCGGCAGGATTCAGCTTCCAGATTTTCACTTCGTTTGAGGTCTTGAATTTGGTCCGTTTCTTGAGTCTGGCGTTGTTAGTCAAAATGCACTGGCTCACAAACCTCAGTTACAATGCCTTTCTCTTTGTCCCTACAGGTACTATCTGGATTGACAATACTGGTTTTTATTAGATCCTGGGAGGATTCTAGTCTCACAGTTGTTGTTACTCACTCTTCTTGTGGACTGTTTTTGTTACAGCTCCAGTTTTCATCTAAACTTCACTGAATTGGATATATATGTAACAATACCTGCGCACAGTAACATCTCCGATTTGAAAATACCTACACGAGAAGAAAAAAGTTATGAAGTCAAATATACTCCGCTAATGAAATCGCCTAAAAAATAATCTGGAATCAGGAAGCTTTTTGATTCGTTTGCGGGAATCGAACAGGGCATTAAGAATTAATTACCGCCATAAGACATCACTAAACGTCAGTCAATTTATGAGTAGTCCTACTTTTGATTTCACAACCAGAGTTTCATCGGATGCTCGTGAAACTTGCCATGTATAATGCAGAAGCACGCGCAGGACGTAACATGCTCGATTGGAAATTCTCTAGAAAAAAGTTGACGTCAAATATCGCCGCTATGGATATCCGCTATAAATTATCTCCGAACTAGAAGCTTTGAAATGTTGGTTGCGGAATCCAAGCCGGGCATTAGCACGGATAAATTTAGTCGCAAACACTGATACATCACATGACATTATATCTTTTTATGACGTCATCATTAAGAGGACGAGGATCTAGCTTTATTTGGAAGTGTTTTTGACGCGATGGTCGGGTGAGCTGAATGTTTGTGTGTGCATGTTCTGACGTCAATAGACACATGTCATAATGAGCATGTAAACCGAGTGGATCAATAATGGAGCCATAGAACCAGTGATATGTACTTGCCAATCAGGACAAGTTTCGACCAATTCAGACACACGGATGGAGTGCCCGTTCTATACAAAGTATAAGAGGTAAGGCAATTCACTTCTCGCATGAATGTACAGAGTAAAGTTCGTGGAAAGCCAAGGTGATAGTTCCGCGAAATTAATGGCGAGTGCTATACTATCATTTATGCAACAATGACGGAAGTTTGAAATTTTAAATTATGGTTGTGGGCAATGGAAATTAACATTTATATATATACAAAGTAAACGGAAGTATTTACAATGTTGTTTTCCTTTTTTTTTTCAGTCAGATAATGCCAAGAACGAAGAAGATCTCGATAACATGACTGTCGTCAGTTATGGCGGAGTTCGTGAATGGGCAGCGTTCGATCTTCGTGAGGACCAGGCGTCGAATGTCGGAGGAACCCGCGTTTTTTACCTCTTGATACGTTAAGAGTTTGTTTTTTTACATTGGGTCATGGAGATTATTGCAGAAGGGAATCTTGTTAATGTTTAATATTTATGACATTTAATACGGAAAACGACGGCGTACAACGATTAGTGTGATTGTAGCACACTGAGGTATTCGCATACAAGCCGGTTGAAGCGCTCCGTTGGAAACTGTAAAAGGAAGTCTGGCTGGCGACGCTAGTAGCTGCTTGGTAACTGGAACACACCCGTGATGGTTCTGTATCATTCACAAAGAGTTGTAGCCGGTCGAAAATCGGACACTGTCCTGAAGCACTTGGATCAGGAAGGAACAATCCCCAAAACCCCCCTGAGAGCCCCACCGCCCGAGACCCTGTAAATTTATTTAATTCCATAACAGGCTTGTAACGTATGGTGATGAAGTTTGTGTTATTTCATCGAAGTGCGTGGTGTAGTTTGGACGACCAAATACTGAATGAGGGGTGGTAAACCTTTCCGTGACCTTTTATTAGCTCTGCTTACTTTGCACGAAGGCGAAGGAAGCTTTGCTTTACCTTTATGTCTGTCGTCTGATATTGTTTGTCTGTCTGTCTGGATTTGTTTGTCGATTGCAGGATATCTCAAAAAATTGTGACGAGGATTCGGATGAAGATGGTGACAGGTTTGGGTGTGTGACGAGGAAGAATTGGGATCAGTTTTGTGATTAATCGAATCCGGATCGGATATGAGAATTATTTAGTTTTTCAAGTGATTTTTCAATTGAGAGATAAGGGCCAAAAAGATGTCGATTGAATTTCAAAAATGTATTGGGTCCTGATATGTTCTCGTGGTCGGCGCATTTTACGGGCGGAAGGAGCTCCTAGTTTACAGTGCTGATAACGGGGATGGACAGTTTGCCAAACGAGATATTCCTAGTTGTATTGTAACTATATTATCTGACAATTTGAGAAGTTTTTTTTTCATTTAGGAAGTGTGCGTGACGATTGTAATGAAGGTGAAAAGAAGTCTGTTGAATGAAATTAATTGTGAGGCTATAGGAACAAAGTGAAAATTTTGAAATGTGGTGTAAGCGTTCTGAGCACTGAGTTCTTTGATACTGAATTTTCAATCGATCAAATTTCTGGTGTAAACACTACTTAGAGAGGGTGTGAAGAAAAGGCGAGCCTCTTGTCATGGCAATTCACGCATCCAAATGACAGTCATAGTCCAACTGCAAGCGGAAAGACGGCGAGTGAGCTGTGGAAAAATTCGCCTTCTCCATCAGGAGTCGAGAATGATCGCAGTAGGGTTATCTGTCAATGATTTTCTAATTTTAAGTGTATCGAGCAAATTCCAAATCAAATTTAGAACAACACACGAAAACTCTGCTGTAACACCAAAAAATGTCAGCATCGATTTTTCCCTGCACATAGGGAGCACATCAATAGTTCAAGCCGTAATCACTGGTGTAACACGTATGTGTAAAAGTCATGGTGAACCAGGAATTGTATACCGTAACGCCATTTGTCAACCAGTGAAAAAACGTACGAGTTGCTGATTTAACATGTCATATATATATTATATATATATATATATATAATATATAATATTGTTAACGGCTGTGAAATTCGCATACACCATAAAGGTCTCAGTGAGTATATCTCTAAGTACATGTGTAGTTAGCCCACACACGTTGTTAGAGGGAATACTGTTGATTCATCGATGCGGCATACGGCGGACGCTTTGAGTTCTCGTTTCTTTCTAACATGTTAATGCGACCATATAGCGAACAACTCAAACACCTACACACCTCGGCTCTTTAACCTCCAATCAATCATCCGCAAACATCGCTTTCGACGCGATTTCCAAGACGAACGCCGCCACCACAACACCACAGACCCCCACTCCGCCTTTCCTTCCACACCAAAACGCAGTCAACACAAACTGTGCGTCCAGGGCTTCAGTAATTGATGCCGAACGGTCGAGCCGCGGGTCGCATGTGTCTTCATGAGAGGAAACGGATCAGGAAAGCTTAGCCCTTTTTTTTTCATCCAATGATGACGTCCGGGCTGGCATGGCATCCGCTCGAACGCGTTCCTTCAGGGAGAAAACGGATCAGGAAGGCTCACAGCCCTTTTTGCCACCAATGGCTGAGTCGGGGTGGCATGGCACGCTCAAGCGCGTTGTTGAATCCGCGAATCGATACAGGCTGCACCCGGTCATAAAAGACGGAGCATGACGCAGCTCGTGTCGTTGGTCAGAAGGGTGTGAAGAAAACAGTTCAAAAAGGTGCCAGCTCGTGTGGTCCAGGAAGAGTGTGAAGAATGTGTGTGCAGGAAGGAGTGTGAAGAAACGTGTCCAGCTTCGTGTGTGCAAAGGGGTGCAGAAAGTGGGCGGCCGTCAGATAATTCGTTGAAGTTCTGTAGGCGTGGTGTTTGCGGGGATCCGAACGCGAAGGGGACGGAGTTCGGAGTGGAGTCGGGGACGGGTGCGGAGTGGACAGGGACCAGAGGAGGGCTCGGGGGCGAGAGTCCCGGAGTCAGGTGTGGTCCGGGACCCGCCGAGCGACGAAAGCGTCGTCCATTTCTCTCCCGACCCCGCACAAATTCCCCCCCCCCCGCACGCGCTGAAGATATGCGCGTACCGATCCGGTCACAAACACAACGTGTGCCTGCCGCGCCGCACGCCGGAGGACTCACGCCATACGAGGGGCACAGGAGTCAGCGCGTACCGGACATTGCGGCTAGCCGCCAACGCGCACGAAGGGCGCGGTAAACTTCGGTCCGTGGACTGGCCGATCACCCAGGTACACGTTCATTTGTCCACGGACCTGTCTGCAATCTGCTGTGAGGTGGCTTGTGTTTCTTTGCTTTTTGTAAATAGTGTGGGCAGTCTTGTAAGTAAACTGTATATGGCGTAAATAATTGCCTTTAGTCGATTGTAGCTCGCGTTACTTTTTATGTGTTTACTGTTAATGTGCTTTTTGTAGGCAGTGAATACGTGCTGTGTGTGTGTGTCGAAATAAAGGGATTGCTTGTTGAACTGATTTCCCGTTGTTGGCGTCCTTTCCTCCTTGAAATTCATCTTGCAGACGAGGGATGGTAGTGGTGTAGACACCCAATAAATAGCGAAACCGTACGAGTCGACGATAACATCGTCGTTATCCCTGAGCACGGAACACCCACGTCAAGCGGTCGTGTCCGAAAGTTAACTGCGGCGAGGTTAACGATAGCGGATCGACACTCGCGCAGATAGGTAGGGCGAATTTGGGCGAGCAAGCCTTCCCTGCGGGTGGGCAATTGGAGAGATTGTGGTGAGGTTACCCACCGTATGCTCTGGTAGTTCAGGAGTCAAGACCGAATGTCCGTTCCGGATGGCGAGCGCGTGCGAGTCGAGTTACGTGGCCGACCGCACGGGGGCCGAAATCGTCACATGTGACAGGAGTGTGGGGAATCAAATCCGGCCCAACTAATTTACGGGGATGGATCAGGGTGTGCGAAGCAACGCCCCCCCCCCCCCCCTTCGCCAATTAAGAGCGAGCCAAAGTTAATCTTAGGAGAAATAAAGCGATTCAAGGCGAGCGGTGCCGGGGAGTACGAAATGGTAATTGATAGAATTCGGATCATGGCCCGGGATGTCTACTTGTGATTAGAACCGGGAGCTCACCCTCATACTCGCTGTAGACGGACTTGCCGGCAAACGGAGTCGCGAACGGAGCGGCCGCTATTAATGCAAAACGAACGGCCTGACAACGAGACGGTGCTCCAACAACGCATTTCAAACCAGTGGGCATGCGAGGCGAGGCAGGTGACTATCGTCCTGGGCTTACGGAACAATGAGGAAGAAGAAAACGGCTCGAAAAGAAACAAAAGAGCACGATTTGAAGTAAACAACTAATGGAAAAAATATTGGAGGGGGCAAGGGTTAAAAGCATAGAGGGGAAGAGTGAGGGAAATACAGTGGAAGAGAAAAAATGTGAACACTGATTTGGAAATAAGAACTAAAGGCGAGAGTGAGAAGGCAATCGGAAAAGAAGAGCCTAGAAGGGACATAGAAAAGAACAGAGACAGCATGGAAGGCCTAGAGAGTACGCGATGAAATGGAATGAATGTGAAGGAAGCATGCGAAAAGGTAAGGAGGCAGAGAGGAAAGATGGAAAAGACTCGCTTGAGTTACGAAACAAACAAAGAGACGGATACAAACGAGTTGAGGATGGGTGAGGAGAAGAAAGAGAGAGAACGGAGAAGAAACTAAGGAAGCACAGCGAAACGTTGAGGAACCACACTGTACAGATCGAACAGCTGGAAGCAAAGGCCAGATTAAAGAATGAGGAACTAGAAAGAGTACGGAAAGAACAAGGAATGAGACAGGAGAAGGAAATCAGTCAATTGAAGGAGACTACGAGATTGGAGAGGGAAGAGCGAGAGGAACAATGGGATAGAAAACGAAAAGAACATGAATTTGAGGTTGACCAATTGAAAGAAAAGGCGAGGCTGCAGTGCGAGGAGATAGACAAAGAACAGCGAATGAAACACAAGAAGGAAATGAGCCAATTGAAAGAAACGATGCCTCTGCGTGACGAAAACTCGCGCTCGCTGAGTACCGGCACGCCAAACCTACGGCGCTATCGGCTTGTCCCTCTTCCCTCTTCGTCGCCATTCCCACGCGCTCAAATCTTGCGTCACAGGACCACACACCTTCAACTACACTCACACAGAAAGCGCTATGTACGCATGCCAACCTCATCTCCCTTCACTACAGGCGCTCACACAACCTGTCCTCTCACACTCGCCGTCACTCACGCATAGCCTATCACTCGCAACGTGGTCACTCACACCAGGCCTTCCACTTCAGTGTGGCCTATCACACCCTGTGCTCATCACACACGTGCGGCTGAGCACGCATCTCCGCACACTCTGACAACATCACACCCGGGTCCTCGCACACACACACACCTGCAACACACGGATCTGTGTCCCCACAAGGGTTCCGCGGGCTCTAACCCCAAGCTCTCCGGTCACCTGCCACAGCACTCGCCCCTCAACCCCGACAACCGAACCACCTGGTCTGATTCAGCTTCAAGGGCATATTCCTCCTCCGTTCCTAGGAGCATCAGCTCTGCCACCGGGGTCCAACCAGTCCGCCGAGCTCCCCCCATTAGCCTCGCTACTCTGTGTGTGTGTGTTCGTTCCTTTCAACCCGTCTTATCATGCAGTCTCTCCTCTATTTTTCTATCTCCCGGTCTCTATCATTTTATTTATTGTCTCTCGGTCTATTAGTTTCTCTGAGTCGTGTCTCTGTTTCCTCTCTTCCAGTTTTATTAATTTTCTCGACCTCGAGATCTATCTCCGCTGTCTCTGCATTCATATTTCTAGACTTCCTTCTATTGTCTCTGTTGCTTCCTCTTCTCCTTTATTTGCGTCTCCTCTATTAGGTATATGCCCTAACTGTTCTTTCATCCCCGAGTGTGTCGATTATGTCCTGCACCACCGACACTGCTTCTTGTTGTGACAACACATCCCCCACTTTATTGCGCCGTTCATTTCCTCTCCTTTTAGCCGTCATCCTCTCGGAGCTTTTTGATTGGTGTTCTCTTGCCGTGTTTTCTCTCCTCGGGACGCATTCGCTTCCTCCTCGAGTTGGTAATTTCAACTCGTAGTTTTGTTTTTCTCTCACGTTCCTGCATGCTTTTCAGCCTCCATTC
>CM068960.1:109076277-109094814 GCA_035128595.1 Eptatretus atami
CGTTTTACATACATTTTGATACCTTGCCATACGCTGGCTAAAACGTCAAGGTGTGACAGGGCCTTAAGGCTCGTAGTGGAACTGCCACACACACCAACATACAGACGGATACATGAGACAAACACAGCCAATGAGCTTGAGGGAAGTGCCGTCGCCTTCCTGGGCACTCTGGGTACAAGCAACGCCACAACAATGGCGCTGCCTTTCTCACCGCGCTCAGCGGGGCATTTCCGAAGGATAAATTTTCTCCTCCCCATGCATGTCAACCTATGGAAATTGTCCGTGCTCTAATCGTTTTAATGCTGAACGTAACCTTTTAATGGCACAAAAGAGTCTATTGTTCCTGATGAAGTCGGCTGCGAAGCCGGCGAAACGTTGCCTGAGACCGGGTCTGCTCTCGCTTTTTTTGCTCAAATTAGCGGAGTCGGTCCAGTTTTTAACTTTTGGTTGGAAGCGCCTTCTTCTACTTTGAAAATGTGTAATCCCAACCACCCCAATCATATATATCATATATATAATATATATAAAATATATAATATAATATATATATATATATATAAAATATATTTGACCCCTCCTAACGTCTTTATAGTTGTTGAAGAACTCTGGAGGGTTCGAAACAGGCGTTAGCACTAACCTTGCGTAGGTCTTTGGGTTGCTTAATGCAGCTACTTTGGCAAGAGGAGCATGGGAGGGGTCAATTATTTATTATAATCCTAGCCACTGGGTGTAGTCGATTAGGTGAGAGCTGATTGGCCATTCCCTCCATTCACAGGTGAGAGATGTGGATGGACTTATATATATATATACATTAATATATACATAATATCTATATAATAAATATATATTATATATATATATATATATATATTGTTACAGGCCGGGGGGTCAGCCGCCAACCGAACCGCTCTGAACGGAGCCGCAAGTCAGTCGGCCCGACCGATCGCCCGAATATAGATCGCCGCCCGGATAACTCCGAGCGACGGGTCCTTGTACAAGAACCGAAATACGCCAATCGGCAGACCACGTGGGGTAGGGTCGATTGGCCAATCTTCAATGTACCTAAATACCCACTGATCCAACTACCGGGGTATTCCACCACTCGACGGATCTCGTACGGAACAAACGCGCGAGGCGAGCTTGTCCGTGCGCGATTCCGAGCGGCTTAATCGCCGAGAACCGTCGGTCCAAATGTCCCCCTATTACGGCAAACCAATGGCTTTCTAACTCCATCACCACGAAATGTTCAGTCAATGAGGGAATGGAGCGCAACGAGCAGGTTTACATTTACACAAGGACATTTATTATAATGAACACGTATGCAATTAAATAAGGCAAAACCGTATGCAATTATACAAGCAACAAAAGCACGACAAAAGAACTAAAACCGTCTATAAGCAATTATTAATGTACAGTCACTTACACAGTTTTACTTACGGGACTCGGCGCCACAACATTCATTCGAAAGAAAAGCAGGAAAGACCCCCATCAAAGGCAATGGGTCAGACTGGACCTCTTGGTCTTTATGGCGTGGGACTTGGCAGACCGAACAAGTCCCACGAGACCGTTGCAGGTTACCTGCACCCTCGTGGTGTCTGGCTTGGGCGACCCGCGACGTCCCGTCCCACACAGCTAGCGTAGCCGCGGTCGAGCTCGGGCTTCCTGTGGCAGGCGAGCTCTCTCCGGCTCTCTCCACACAAACGCGCTTGGGCGACCCGCGATGCTCCTTCCCACGGCAGCTAGCATAGCCGTGGTCGAGCTCGGGCCTTCCGTGTGGAAGGCAAGCTCTCTCCGGCTCTCTCCACACAAACGCGCTTGGGCGACCTGCGATGCTCCTTCCCACGGCAGCTAGCGTAGCCGCGGTCGAGCTTGGGCCTTCCGTGTGGCAGGCGAGCTCTCTCGGCTCTCTCCACATGAACACGCGGTTTGCGCGACACAGCAGGCAAGGCTGCGCCTCCAGCTCGCGTCTCCTTCGCGCGGACGCCCGGACTTCCACGCAGCTCCTTGGCTTCTGGCTTCCTCCCGATCCCCCAACTGCCGAGCAAAAAGCTTACTCTCCCACGGGACTCGGGTGAGGCACACGAACTCAGCCCTACCACGGGACTCCCACGGGACTCAGCCCACGAACTCAGCCCTACCACGGGATTCCCACGGGACTCTTTTCGAACAAAGAAAAGATGTCCTCTTTATCCTTTGCACCCCCTCCCCCGCACCTGGCGTGACTCATGCCCTCGTGATCCACCCCCCGCTCAACCACGGGTGGAGGGAGTTGTTGACGTCACCGCAGGGTTCTTCTTCCTCTTCGCAGAAGAGGGGGAGGGACGTCTCCATTGTTTCTTTCCTAACTATTAATACGATCCGCAGCGCATCTCATCGATCTCTGAACATTTAAACAATGAAAGGTGAGCTATCTAGGAACATGCACTTATCGACATAGCTGACTAAGGGAACCTGTATGTTGTGTGCAATTGAATTCCAAATTCGTAACAATATATATAATGGTTAGAGCATCTGCTCTAAATCTGAGAGTTTCAAAAACCATCAAGTCAAACCAAAGACTTTTTTTTTAATGGTACATGCTGCTTCCTTGACACAGCATTTTCGAAGGATAGAGCACAGATAAACAACACTGGGAAGGCAATTGCAAACCACCCAGTGTAACCCTTGCCAAGAAAGCAAGAAAGCAGCACGTACCATTTTTAACATCTTTGGTATGACTGGATGAGGGTTCAAACCACCAACCTCTCAGAGTCAGAGTGGACACTCAATCCATAACACCACCAAGTTTGCTTCTCTGGATTAATGAGTTAAGTACTTGTCGAGTTATCAAGGCTGTTCTTTTGATTCCGCAAAAGAAGAATTGTTTTTTTTTGTTTTGGGGTTAGAGTTAGGTAGCATGTTCCCAAAGTTATGTTGCTGTAGTCACGTTTAACTTCCTGCCACACTTATTCACAATGGATGTGCAACTTGTCATGATTCACGTATTGTTGGAGCCTATTCATCGCCAGCATAAACTTCCATTTTCATAGCACAATTTGACAAAAGTGTTCCACTCACAATGGCATCGTTCTGTACAACAATGCAGCACCAGCCATTGCTTCTGGCCAAAAGCATCAGTACATTGGTGACAAGGAAGTATAAGGAAACTTGGATATGGGTAGAGGTCATGCGACCCATCGGGCCTGTGCAATATACATGTCAAGGTTCCCACTGACTGCATTTGATGTTCGCACATGTGGTGGAGATCTTGTTGGTCTGGGACTTTTCTTGATCTTGCAGCAATGCTTCAGCATTCTTCTACTATTTGCTGATCGTCCACTCAAACTTCAGCTTTGCCTCCTTATAAAGTGAACCAACCAGATTTCACAGTTTAATGGTGAGCTGCACTGTCTGTGGGTTCTGCCTCTTCGTACTCTGGGTGCAGCTTTTGTATTTGCTTTAAATTTAACTAAAGCTTGTCGAGTAGCTTGTACTTAAATCACATGGAGGCCAAAGACATCAGGACACATCAATGTCCATTTATATGAATTTCAAGTACGATAGTTGACAATGGATAAATACATAAAGGTGATCGTGGTCTTTCTGCACGTCAGTCGTGCATGTCCCTTTGGGAAATTATTACATGTTGCCGAGCAGTTCCAAGTTCCCATACTTCGAACTTGTTTGCCATTTGGTCCATACTCCCAGGAATCCTTTTTTGTTCTTGCCCCATAGATGAGCCATCACAGCTATGCCAAGGAAATGGAAAGCCCAAATTGGAAGGAGTGCTCGAGATGCGAGGAATCGGAGAGCACACAAAGACGAGGAGACTGATGAGCACCGCTCTCAATGAGTTGAACAGCAACAGCCGCGTCAGGCCACTGTTAGGGAAAGAGAAACCGCGGAGCACCGCTCTCAAACATAGCGCCCTAATTCCCGTCAGAGAAGCGATGGGTCTTATATGCTAGGATGAAATAAAATTAGAACTTCAATATCAGAGACAGGCACATAATCGTGTAATATAATATTAGTTCCCTTAAAAGGAACTTCACCAGACTTGTAGTCATGGTTAGAGCATTTGCTCTGAGTCTGGGAGGTTGGTGGTTCAAACCCTGGCCAAGTCATGCCAAAAAGTTTTAAATGGTAAGTGCTGCTTCCTTGCTTGACACTCAGAATTTAAAAGGATAGATCACGGGCAATCAACGAGGAGAAGGCAATGGAAAACCACCCTGTATAACCCTTGCTAAGAAACTGCTTTGGTAGCACCAACGCTCTGTAGAGTATGGTACATCAAAACAAGAAAAAGGAACTTCAACGCAGAGGACAATACGCCAATTAAGCTTGTGCAATGGTTGCCAACCTATGGTCGTTTGTCCATGCCCCTTCCTTTCAAATGCTGAGCATCAACCAAGAAAGCAATACGCACCATTTTAAAGTCTTTGGTATGACTTGGCCCAGACTCGGAGTGGACACTTTAATCATTACACCACCGAGTCTGGAAAATCGCAAAAAATTATATCACGAAGATGACCATAAATGCCGCCGTACTCATCCCAGTCACCTGGTTACAGCCGCTGGACTCATCCCAGTCACCTCGTTTGAATCTGGAGAGTCACATCAAAGCAACCACAGCAGTCAGGTGAGTCGTGGTCCCAGGCTGGATTATGGCCTTTTCACTCCCAATACCGTACCAGTGGGACCACCAAACACCTAAGTGCTACGCCGATAGGCGACTCACGTGACTGATATGATCTTGGCTGAGCGAGCCTGAGTTACATGATGTGGTCTGAGCAGTTTGAACCACATTCCAACTATTAACCTGTAACCAGCCTAAACCACCAAACGAAGCAGGACAACCGGAATTCTCCCAGAGACCAGGTATATTTATGAAGAGCAAATGGCTTGGAGGAAGGAAACAAGAACGAAGCAACGCACAAAAATAAATGATGCAACAAACAATAAAATCACCCCTTAGCCCCTACCGATAAACACTCTCGATGGCAACGAACAATCGGAAGATTTTTAATTATTTATCTTATCTGGGCCCATCAGACATTCAAGGGATAGAGTGGGTTTTGACAAGACAGGAAGAGATGGTTGGCAAACAAGACAAAACCATGCAGGAGATTTGTAGGCAATTCAACTTCGCAGCAAACATTCCAGGGCGAGAGAGAGAGAGAGAGAGAGAGAGAGAGAGAGAGAGAGAGAGAGAGAGGCGACTCATCTGCGTGCACGACTCAGGTGTTTGGCAGTTTGATTCCACGGCAGGGTAAACGTTCCATGGCCAGAGAAAAGGCAAAACTCTTCTCAGGCAATTCTGCTGAACTCTTGGAGCCAATTCTAGGAAGCTTCTCCTAAACCGATGACAGGCAGCTTCTTTTCTTTCTTCCTGCGCACCTGCCTTTTTAGCACTTCTGACATGCGCCCTCCCCTCTCACTGGCCATTGGTCATTGATCAGCATGGTGGTGGGGCGACTCAGCACAACGACAGGAGCACGAGCTCAACGGCTGCTCCACCAGTCGCAACAGCGTTCCCACGAGTTCCAACGTCATTGACCAGGAGCTCTCTGAGGTGATCAACCTGCCGTTAACTGCCGTTTGACGGCACTTGTTCATTTCCTGCCATGCTTGCGCTGCAAGGCCGAGTGAGCGCTATAAAGATAATGATTTAGACAGATAACAGAGGACTAAGACATTAAACAAATGAGGACAAAGGGGTTGATAATTCCTGGTGTTGGCCTAGTGGTTAGGGTAGCGGCTTGGGATCCAAAAGGTCCTGAGTTCAAGCCCCGTTGGCTGCTTCAATTAATACACACCAGGAGGTTGACTCAGCCTGTCATCCTTCCGAGGTCGGTGAAGTGAGTACCAGTTGTACTGGGCCCGGTGTATGCCCCGGTTAGAATAGGTGTACCATATCCCTGTGTCGTGAGAGGCGACCAGGGTTGCGTCAGGAAGGGCATCCGGCGTAAAACCTGTGCCAAATCATTATGCGGATCATAACGGATGATCCGCTGTGGCGACCCCTAACGGGAGCAGCCGAAAGAAGAAGAAGAAGAAGAAGAAGAAGGGTTGATAATTCTAGACACAGACATTATGGGAGGTGGACATCGTCGACATAAACATAACAGCAGCACATATCTAAAATGACATTTAATTATTTCTTCACTTATCTAAAACATGTATTAAGAAATAACTCGAGTTATACTAAGGATGTATTAACCCCAAGGAGCCATTCCCACAACACTATTATCTACCCCCTCCGCCACAACCCCACCAGTCACATACTACAATAATCCTCTCACCGGGAAATGCATTGATGTCGATAACGTTGTACCGGTCTGTTCCACACTCCATGATAACGTCAAATCCAAATAAGGCCATGGACACCTTCTCCTGGAGGCGTTCCACCAGGTTCTTGAGCACCTGTCGTGAAGGCTGATGCAATCTTCCAGCTCTACCAGGTTCCTGCTGTGGATTAGAGTGCAGGGGAGGTGTACGTGGTAGGAAAGGGGGATGGGAGAGTACCACTGTATAAAGTCCATTTTTGGAGTTAAATGGGAGGACACAGTTACCAAGTCTTTGATTTGTAAAACCCAAAATCTCCAAACATGAGTTGGCTTTGTCACGCAAAGAAGAATTCAAAGCAAGGAGTGTTGAGCCAAGTCGCACGGCAATTTTCTTGCGATTTCGGTGCGAGTACAAATTTATGTTGAGACGTCTTAAATACAATAATTAGAGCAAAGTGTATAAATAATGCAGATAAAAATCTAACCAAGTAATACCAGCCACACGTGGTGTCTGTTGATTGTTCACCTCATTCAAGTGAGACGTCGACTCTGCTTTTGACACGTCATGGCTGTTGAAGAAAATCGTTTTCCTGTCTGAAGATGGAAAGAAAATCAAGTCGGTCCACAGGAGTAGATTATTTTTTATCATTTCATTTCCACTTGGCACCGCAGGATGTACTGTCCAGAAAACCCTGACATTTCAAATCTATAAAATCTACAGATTTATGTTTTTAAAATTATTTTATTATTTTATTACATCAATATAGTTCCACAGGAATGCTTCACAAGAGAGAACGTGTAGTCTGACCAAGGGGACCTTTCACTGGATGGCTACATGCTCATGGCAAATGATAATCCAATGATGTATTTTGTAAAGTATCGGCACCTGTTACATTGATATAAGAAAATGGGTGTGTGGGGGGGGTTAAGGTTGGAGGAGTGTAATATAGGAAGGGCAGGGGGGGGAGGGGGAGTGTCAAAAATTCCACCATATTGCAGATGCCATTTGGCACGTTTCAGAATTCCAAAGCAGAAACTTGAGCTTGGGTTTTTGTTGTTGTTTCGTATACAGCCTGTGCCTGTTGGTTGCATCATTTCCTGGAAGCACCGCTGTGCCGCTGATGCAGTACCCTTGTTATTAGTAAGCTGGTACTCATTTTGCTAACGTCAGAAAGATGACAGGCTGAATCAACCCACCTGGTGTTGTTTCAACAGACAAAGGGGCTCCAACTCAAGACCCTAAGGTCTTAAGAAAACCACTTTAACCGTTAAGCCAACACCAGGCTTTGTTGGGTTGTATGAAGATGACTTCCCCCCCCCTATGCAAGTGAACGTGAATAAGAAGATTCTCTTTTACAACCAAATCATAAACTTTAGTCATGAAAACATTTATTTGCTTCCCCACCCATGATTCGAGTCGTTTACGAGCGGTGTTCAAGCTGGTAAAGTAACTCGCATGGAACCCGAAATGTTGGTGATACTTGATCGAACAAAGTGCACAACACCCTGATAGGCTCTGGGTTTCCTAACCCCACTATCTTACCGGAACCAGGCGACTGCGCCACTCATAGTAAACATCTTCCAGCTTCATCAGTAGATCAACCCAAGACAAAACCTTCCTGAATACTTGATATTGCAGATTACAGGCCACAATAGGATAATCATGTGCAATTGCGTGCAACAAACATGTTTTAAAAAAATCTTTTCAAAACCACAACAAATGGGAAGAGCCAACATCTTTCAAAGATTAAACAATCACAAAACCAAGACGTCACAATGAGCGTAACATGCGACATGTTTGCACCGGAGTGTTGGCATCCATCCTACGCAACAAGTTTCTTTGGACAGAGCAACCCAGGACGTCTCAGTTAATTTGTATTTATTTACTCATTTTGATTTATAGTCTTGCGTTTAATTACCGCTGTGTAGCAACCATACTGACACAATCTGTTATTATTTACACAACTCACCAGATTTTCCTGGGGAGAAGTTCTTCAGTGAAGGTCGTTCCACGATGAAGAACATGGAGCCAACGACAAAGACTTTGTACAGAATCGCATTGTGGTTGATGAAACTCTGAGCCACGCACGGTGGCTTCACATCCACAAGCCCATCCTCGTTGAAGATTATGGCCATCTGAAAAGACAGGCCAAACCACCAAGGCAGAGTTAGCATGGGAGTACACCTGTTGAAGAGTCACCGCCACCATGATGGCTACTGTCACCACTCCTGGGTGCCTGGGAAGTTATCAAAGAGCCATTTCATCTTGCTCTTACAGCATACGTTGAGAATGTTCCTGACAAGTGTGGCTCTTTTGCCAACAAAATCGAAAGATAAGCTTTTAACCGTAAATGGAAAACCGCTTTTGAAACATCTGCTGGGCTGACAGGGTGGCCTAGAGGTATGCACACTCGCCTTTGAGCCGTCTAGCCTGGGTTTGGATGCTGGCTCGATTGGATGAATTCCATAAATTCTCGATTGGGTTCAGATCTGGTGACCGAGAAGGCCAAGATCTATGGATAACATCAGTGTCATGCTCATCAAACCACATGTGCTCTGTGGATGGGGGGCATTGGGAGGGGGTCTCCTCTTGCAGCCACGTGAGCCATAATTATAGGCAACCAAACCTGTGCAGCATTTCTATACATGACCCTAAGCATTCTGGGATGTTATTTGCTTAATTAACAAATGGGCCACACCTGTGTGGAAACCGTTGCTTGGTATTGCTCATTTACCCAGGTGTTTCCAATTTTTGGTCCACTACCTGTAGTTCAAAAAAAAAGGTAAAAATACATTAAACAAAAGTAGTTTAGCAGGATAATCTATAAAGGTATGCACACTCGTCTCTGAGTTGTCAAGCTTGGGTTCAAATGTTGACACAGATATAAACTGTCAACCTGGTGTTTCACAGGTAGGGGGATTCGTCGATGTGTGTGCCATCCCTCGGATGGACGTTAAACTGGGAGTCGCGTCTGCCCGCATTAGTTGATGAACATTAAACACCCTACAGTGTCTTTAGCAAAGAGGAGACGAGTTATCTCCAGCACCATGAACAAATTATAAATTTCTGCCCAAATCAGCTTCGTCAAACATTGGGCCTTGCCAGCTGGTTCTTGAAAGACTTGGGCTAAATACTTTTCACGGCTGACCCCACAAGGTAGGAATAATAGGGGCAGTTGAAGAAATGGTAGTAGTAAGAGATTGAAATTTTTAAAAGACTATTTTCATGAAATTTTTTTTTTAATATGTATAAGATTTGATCATCGATTCACTGAACATCTTTATATGAAAGAAAAAACAATAAAGCAAGACATATTCCGTGAATTGTGCAATACATCTTAGCTGGAGGTAAATGTGTTCTGCTTTGTGGGTCGAAGCTGCATCATGCGTTGGCTGTTTATTTTCTCAAAATTAATTAGCCCGTCCCCCGCATAGTGGAAGATGGGGTTTTGCAATCATTTCTGTGTGTCTGTCTGTCTGTGTGTCTGTGTGTCCGTCTGGGCCGTAACTTTTTTTTACCATTTGAGATTTTGTCAAATTTTCAACAAAGCTTTATTTCGAGAATATAGAGAAGACAAAATATTAATTTTGGTAAAATAATTTTCGTTATTATTATTATTGTTGCTCGACCCTTTTTTGGCTTTTTTTTTTTGCTCGATTAGTTTTAACATTTGTTTTCTCCGCAACCACTCGTCCGAGTGATACAATTTTCAGGGTAGGAGCGACCCCCTCCTCCCCACCATGGAAAATATTTTAATTGTAATTGTGACATCATAGGTCATGTGATATGGCAGCTACCTCGGATTAAATGCAAAAAATTAAAGCATTATATCTCTGAAACCGCTGATCGGAAAAAAATTGAAACCTGGCACATCTCATTCTACTCCAAATGGGGAATAAAGGATTACAAGGATGACATCATCGGTGAAGTGAGAGACGAGCCATAAATGTTTTAATTGAAATCCTTGTTTACCATTGAGATTCAGTGTGTTCGTCCAGGCCGTAACAATTTTTACCAATTGACCTTTTGTCATCAAATCTTCAACAAACCATTATTATGAGAGTATGTGGAGAACGCCATTTAATAAAATGTCCAATCTTATTTTCGTTTTCATCAAGTGTAGTTTGAGTACAACGTGGACGTGGACAGGCTTTGTATTTTTAGATGCTTTCTAGTTTTTTCAGTAATCACATTTTTAATTTGTCTGATTGTGTTACAATTTGGTCTTTGTATGAATGTGCGCATGTTCAGATAATTGTAATGTTTTAATTGATAAAACATTTTGAATTGGTGTGCCCAATGAACCCATCATACACAAATAATGCAATTTGGTGTCTGTCTGTCTGTCGGACCATGATACATTCGATCATTACATAACGAATCTCAACCAAACTTGCCAGGGGGGACTAAGGGTTGTAGTGACTTAACTTGCCCCTCTGCCCAAGGTGAATTTCCCCTTGGCCAAACTCTGTGTTAAAGTGTATAAATAGTTCAGTGGGGAATTTCATGGGGCGCACATACCGGAAGTAAAAATGATTATAACCACAAACTATTCTGTCAATTCTTTCCAAGGTATGATTACCTTTTTTAACAGTCACTACTATTGTTTAACATGAAACTGAAAGAAATTTGGAGGAAACCCGATGTCCTGGAGGCATTCTATGCTTATTGCATTCCCCACAGACTAACGGATCTGAGCCGTCTCAAATTACTAGGCCTCTAGCTAAGGTGCTCAAATAAGTCTGTATGTATGAATGATGTATCCCATTGCCTATCCAATTTTTCCAGCCATAAGATTTTGTGGACTGCACATAATGTTTTATAACATATTGTTGGGGGCCGGGGTCGGTGGCGAGAACGACCACTAGGTGGGAAAGCTTGCGTCGCTCCCACCAAACTCCCCGGAATTGTAGGCCGTGATCATATAATCTCGCGAGCCGGCAGGTCGTCTAACCGACCGTGGTCGCCAATATTTCAACGCGGTGCGTAGGGTATTTTGTCTAGATCCAATGTACCTAAGTAACCAGCGCGGTCTCGGCTACCAGGGATCCACGCCCTCGGAACGCCTGGCCGAACCGGATTCACTCTACCGCAGCGATAAAATTACACCTCCGACTACCACTCTGCCACCCACCTTTCCGGCTCAGATGCAGTCGAGCAGGCCTGCCCAGGACGTACCGGCTACAATTATCCGATTACCGGGGATAAAACCCCGCCTAAACTCAAATCCGAACCATGCTGGACCAATTCAAGAAAGGAAGGAAACGAACTGGGGACATTTCTAACAAGTTTTATTTACAGTAAAAGACAAAGGCAAGACTTAACGCGAATATGGAAGCAGTATTACAATGTTCCAAAAACACTTATTCAGTTCTACTTAAAGACGGGCCCACACGCAGAACACACACACACAATGAAAGAAACCCAGAGTTCTTTATTGGACCCTCGCAGCCAAGGAGAGAGACAAGCTGGGGGTCAGAGTTCGGATGGGTACCTGGCCGTCAGAGAAAAGGGTACTCCGTGCTGCAGCACCTGACAATGGTCGCTGGTTTGGTCCCCAGTCGCACGTGTGGGACTCGAGGTTCGTGGCGGAGCTCGGGTGGTGAATGGCCGGGGTCACGGAGGGGGGTCAGGGTCGCTCTTCCTTCCTTGTAGAGGGCCAGCAGAGACACGTTCGCCGCCTCGACGACCTTCTGCTCAACCTCGTGACAGTCCTCGTAATAACCACTGTTATCACCCCTTCGTAACCCTTCGTAACAGCAAGAACCCTTTGGTGACAGCAAAACCCACCAAAAACTCTCCGCTCTCAGAGAGTGCTCGGAGATTTATCGACCTCCTCAACGGGGAGGGGCCCTTGGTGAAACACACCTCACTGTCCGCCTTTGATTGGACAGAGTACTTCGCCCACCCTTCCGGGCGGGCCTCGGCCCCTGCCGGGAAACCCAGCCACTCTTCCACGCGGGTTCATACTTGCACGAGCAACAGTATCATGTGCAAAGGTCGTCGTGAAAGAGTTACAACGTTTGTGGAACCGAGAAACCGGAACCGCGAGATCTTGCCTTGGCAGCGTCAGGATGCGAGAAGGCAGCTGGTTGGTGGTGGATCGTGATGGGCCAAGGGGTCATGCAGATGGGATGGTTGTTAGATGGCTTGTTAGATGTAATAACCTAACTAAAAGAAATCGCAACGCACGCCTTTGATTCTCCACTACACAAAAGGAAGGGGATCTGACTACACACATACTTAACGACATAACTTACTTTTGGGACATCTGTATGTTGAATGCAAATGGTTTCCAGATCCGTAACATATCTTGGGACCTAATGTCATTTTTCCGGCCAAGCTTCCAAGTGTGATGTGCGACATTGCCCCTGACATCCCTTCGGCCCAATTGTGACCTTTACTCGATGTATAACCCCATTTGTAACACACACTGGGACCCCCATAGTAACGCACATGATAATGGCGGACATGTACATTGTACATACACATGACCTTCCTCTGCCTACCCCCCTGGCCATTCCCATGAGAAGCGGGTGTTTCTGGTGATGTAAAGCGGGATGAACACTTTTATAATCTCAGGAAAACTAAAGCAACACAACAACAACAACAACAACAACAACAATGCTCTCAGTGCACCTTTCTAAGACCTTGGCACGTTGAACATGCATACAGTATTATGGAAACAAAAATGTGGGGGGAGTGGTGGAAGGAAGACTATGTATAACAACAACAAAAATAGTTACTTGAGAAAAGAAAGGATTAGAAAGAAAAGTGAGGGATTATGGATTTGGAGAGAAGAGGAGAAAGGGGGATTGGATGGGGGTCGTATGGGGACCACTGCAGAGAGCGGAAAGGTTAAAAAAATTCCACATTCTTTCATATTGTTACAGAAATGGCTCCTTGGGGTTAAGATTGTGTAGCTTAGAATTACGAAGTCCTTCTCAAAAGTAACGGGACTGATTTCACAGAAATTTTATTCCAAAAAAATATTGAAATCACAGCTTGTCTCCTTCAAAATAGTTTCCTCCAGTCTCAAACACTTGTCCATCCTCTTCTTCCACGCTTCGATGCCCCCCCCCGGAAGGATTCTTCTGGAATCCCCCGGAGCTCCGTCGTCACGGCCCTTTTGATGACCTCCACATCAGGAAATCTGGTCTCCTTGATCACCCCCTTTAGCTTGGGGAATAGGAAAAAATCACAAGGAGCCAAGTCTGGCGAATACGGGGTTGCTCCAGATTGGCATGTCCTCTCCACCAGAAACTGTCGGATGCTTAGGGCACTGTGAGCAGGGGCGTTGTCTTGGTAGAGCACCCAGGCGTTGTTCTCCACAGATCCCTCCTCTTGTCCGGACTGATCTCATGAGGCCACGGAGGATCTCCTTGTACACGTATTGATTCCTCGTTTGACCCTGTGGTAGAAACTCAAAGTGGACGATGCCCTTGATGTCAAAAAACACGATAAGCATCACCTTGACCTTCGACTTCGACACCTTGCTTTCTTTGGTCTTGGTGATGCCGGACTTTTCCATTGACGACTCTGCCGTTTGGTCTCGGGATCGTATTTGAATATCCACGATTCATCGCCAGTAATGACTCTCCCGAGCAGGTCTGGATCGTCCTCGAGCGCTCGATAATGTCTTGATGGACAGTGACTCTTTGCGTTTTCTGGTCCTCGACAACAGCTGGGCCAATTTTTTCGCACACCTTGCGCTTTTAGAGATTTTCAGTGATGATGCTCCAGACAGTGTCCTTGTTGATGGAAAGTTCCTCAGGAATCATCTGCACCGTAACTTGACGATCTGTGCGCACCATCTGCTTCACACGCTCGATGTTGTCCGCCGTTCTGCTCGTTGAAGATCTTCCAGACCGTGGATCGTCTTCAACCTCCTCCCATCCCTTCTTGAACCTCTTGTGCCATTCAAATACACGTGTACGTGACATCGTTTCTTTCCCGTAGACTTGCTGCAGCATTGCAAATGATTCGGAAGGTGTTTTGCCAAGCTTGGCAAGAAACTTCAGATCTCTGCCACGATCAAGCGCGCGACTTAGACCAGAAACGTGTAAAGCACGACCTCTAAAAAATCACACATGAGCGCAGTCAACCATCACCAATCATATATATTGCTGGAATGTGCAATAAGAACTGTGATGCAACGTTCATTCAAGTTGTTGTATAGTGGAGCACACAGAGGCTCAGTCTTTTTAGAAGGACCTCGTATCATAAAATATCAAGTATACAGTGCACTTTTTTCATGCTGGGAAATCTTTAAAGTCAGGGGCGTGCCTTATAAACAGGTCTGAGGAATTAGGGAAAAAAAATTCCTTCAGGTAATCTGATCCCTGCTTCAAATCCATCAGCACATGTTGAACACTTGCACTTCACAGGGCACTTGTAAATACAAATGCAATCATAAGGAAGCAGGCTTGATGTATATGTCAGAAATTCATATCATGTATTCACAGTTGTCAATCATAATATACAGTCCATCTTTGGATAAGGTATGGTAATCAGGATAAATAGTGAACCATGATAATGTCACAATGATGGTGATGATGAAGATGATGATGTATGACGTGGATTATGAGAATGATTAATCCACGTCGACAAAACTCAGTAAAAGATGGATGAATTGATGAAATCAGTTGTGTGACAAAAGGAAATACGACTAGGTGTACCGATGTGAGGATGATCTGGAAAATGCACCGATATTTTTAAGCGGTGAAGCTGCTTCAATATTTGGTTATGTCCGTCCATCTGTCCATACAAAATGAAGAAAAATAACCCAATAGTTTTTGTTGCTGTTGAGTTTTTCTTGTGTTGTTTAGTTTTCAAACTGCACCGCTTCCTTCGGACATTGTTGTGATTTTTATTTTCCATCAAGAAAGGGTTAAAAATAGGGGTGTGCCTTACACTCAAAACTTTACGGTAGTTATTCCCTTCGTAGTTTTATGAGCATAAGAGTGAGATAATTTAATTGTGATAAGGGATTATACGTTGATATTTATATCGAAAGCTATTGTCTTCCCTCCCTAATGTTTGTCTAAAACTGCTTCTCGTTGGAAACCCTTTTTAATGCTCTATCCTTTGTAATCCGTCTTATATGTGCTTTATAGGGGAATTTGGCCTTGCAACACCGATGAGGCATGAGTTGTGGTGCAAATGCATGACCCTGGAACATTTTGAGTCAAGAGGTTCAGAGGAGGGATTTCCTCATGATATACTGCCAAATCACCAATGGGTCTGGGGCAGACAGGACAGGGCAAAATCACAAGGCAGAGAGTCCTGGGTGCCCATATAAGGCCCGTGTACCCACCCATATAAGTCTGGTTGTCCAGAGGTCACATTACGGTCTGGTGGAAATCCAATCCAGTGCATGCAGCAAGGAGAGCCAAGCTGCTTTTTCCATCCCTCGCTTGCATGAGAACGGGGACGTTCATCGGTGTGGCATGCGCTGAATCCTATGATCGGGCTGTGGAGCCATTGACCCTTTAAAAGAACCTCACGGTGCCCATACAGCCCGTAGCTGGTACCTCTGTCTTGTTCTTGAGCTCGTCCATCGACTGTGGTGTGCTTGAGGGCACATTGAGGATTAGTTTAGTTGAGACGCTTCCGTCCGTAAGAAACTCGGGAAATGTATTTCGGCATTGGTGAATAAGTTTGTATATAAAAAGTTTGCGTGTTCCTTGTTCATTCACCCTCTCCTCTTTCTTGAATGCACACATTAATGTACTGGGTCTCATTTGAGTTTTTCGAGTCACCATGATCGAAAACCAGTAGAGGCTTGTCAGTTCTATAAAGGACAGATTTGGTGGAACGATTAGTGGTCAAGTCCAACCCCCTCCCCTATCGAGCACGACAAACCACTCTAGGTCTGCATTTTGAGTGGCTCGGTGAAAGGAGGAATCCGATGTCACTCAATCGACCTCGGACAAATCAAATTGAGCTCGGCAAAAGTGTGATTCGGCCCTCGATCCGGCTCGGTGCGTCTGGGCCGATTGGCCGATGTGACCGCCGTAACAATATGTAAAATGACTTTAAAAAGGAATGTTTATCATCATACTTAGCTTAAATGTGGGTTTGGGAGGGGAGAGTGGGGAGTTTTATGTATTATTTTTCAGAGTGAACCCAAGAGGGTCTTTCCAAATAGGGTGTCACATCAAAATGAAATTATTCTTTGTTATGTCATGTGCCACGACACACAACAAGAGCAGAAGATAAAATACTCCAATGAGACGAGACATAAATTTGCATAAAGGTAATAGCCCTGCATCACAAAATGGGCTGACAGTATAGCTCGGAGACATCATATGAGTTGGCTTTGAAATGTCTCGTCTGTGATTCCCAACTTGACTATAAACTATTGGATCGGTGCTTCACAGACAGGGCATTGTATCAAAGAGTGCAACATCCTTCCGGGTGGACATCAAAAATCTCACCATCTTTCAAAAATAGTCGGCCATTGTGTGTCAGTACCCAGGCCAAATTCAGAATTCCCACCTGATTAGCACTGAGAAAGCAAGGACAAATCACCCCCTCAAAGACTTTTTCAGCAACACCAAGGCTTTGGAAGGGGATATTATGGTTATGGGATGGGATGAATGAATAGATCACAACAGTTACAACAGGTATTGATATTTCATAATGGCAGGAGAGTATCAAAACACAAATATTTTCACTTAGTGACTGTCTTGACATGCCTCACACATGAAGCGTTGCACCGCATTCGATAAGAGTATGGGAATTTTGTTGGTTCTGGGACTATCCCATTTCCCCCATTGACTTTAATGTTAACTCAGGGAAAAACTATTTGACCCTGTCAATAAAAAGGAGTCAATATTTTTTTCCTCACAAACAGATCTCCGGCACCAACTTCTCCTTCTCCTCCCCCCACCTCTTCCACTCATCCTGCACCAGCTTCTCCGCATTAAATTGTTTCTGGGACCAAGCTCTTCCATGAACCTTGACTACGCATCAAAAACTACCCACCCACCACTCACCCCTGACCACCCACCCTCCACCCTCTTTCTCTTACTCTTACGTATTTCTACCCCCATTTGAATAGAGATTCCTTCTCTTTATATGCCGACCTATAGATAAACTCTGGAAGAGTATATACAGCGAAACAAGAACCTGTTTACCCTCCATCCTTCTTTGCGGTTTATGCCCTTTGTGAAAAATAACTCCAGAAGCAAAATCCTTGGCACTTGCTTGTGGAGTTGACAATCCTGCCAAAAAAAAATAAATAAGAAGACTTCTAAAGCCATGTCAGCCGAATGATGCTGTAGATTGTGGTGTAGCAGTTGACACTGAAATAGGCAGTGGGTGGTTCTGGTTTTTTCAGACTACAACTGAGCCGGTTTGCCTATTTAATTTTTATAGTTATCATCTCAGCTCAAACAGAGTTATTTTTGAGAGATTCTGGGGCTTATCGCATTTTGGTTGGAAAACGTGTGCGTAAACCCAGAAGAGGTACAAGGCCTTCCCTCCCAACTATAGCACGTGGAAGGTGGAAAAGTACCAGCACCACATTGTTCAACATTCTTCTGGAAAGATCCATGCCCCTCCTTACTCTCAATTCTATCTAAACCATGGAGGAGGAGGGTTCGACAAAACTCCTGTATCTGCTGTGATGGTGATTTTTTGAAGAAATGCCAACAGACAGGTGAGCGTTTTGTATATAAGTATATCGATGTGCAATTACTTAATTTTACTCAAAAAGCTATGGAGTACCTCAATTAATCATTTCACATATTAATTATTTTCCTTTATCATCACAGCGTGTTTGAAATCTCAAACTCGATCATGGATGACTCGCTATCATGGGACGATTATGACTTTGAGTCAAAACATATGTTCTATACCATAGATTCTTAACCTGGGGGTCGTTTGGGGTTTTTCCGGGGGTCCTGAAGGGGTCATAAATAACATCAATTTGTTGAGGACTATTTCAAACGAAAAGAAGCCGCACTCAAGGGTTCCCGCATCGATTCGACGGTGTCACGCGCTCGTCAAAATGAAGCAGCGCTGGAGGCTTCATACTATCGAATCGCACAGACTAAGAAAACTCACACCATCGGTGAAGAGCTTATCAAGCCATGCCTTCTCGAAGCAGAGAAGTTGGTGCTGGGGGAACAGCAGTCAAACAAGTTCAGGCAGATTTCCCTTTCGAATGACACTGTCAAAAGTCGAATCTTCTCGGATACGAGTAATGATCTTCTGCTGCAAGTCGTGAGCGCTGTGAAGAGCAGTCCAGTGTATTCACTGCAA
>CM068960.1:109095986-109111299 GCA_035128595.1 Eptatretus atami
GCTTGTGATCGACGCTGACATGAGGTGCTGCCTGTTGAGCATTCGTCCTCGTTTTGATCGCCTGATGGCTGCGAAGCAATTTCAGCCATCCCATTGATTGAGTATTGGCAGACATGTTTTAATAAATCGGGCTGTTTTTTTTTTCAATTTTTGTTTTGGGGGTCACGGTACTGACCAATAATGTCTGATGGGGTCGTGGGGCCAAAAAGGTTAAGAACCACTGTTCTATACTGATGTATATTTCGAACTGGAGCAAGTGGATTCAGCAATCGACCATGTCGAGGTAAAGTTTCATTTATTTTTTAAATATAATGCTATCCAAACGACTCTGTTGTATGAAGATGAAGTAATGTATATCCCTATTTTCACAGCAAACCCTTGCAGAATTCATTAACGAAAAGGAAATTCTTCCCAAAACTAGGAGTGAGTTGATCTCTTTATTTGAGGACATTTTGAATGACTCTAACGCTGGTGAAACTGGATGCAATCTGCTTTTAAGATTCATGTCCGAGGTTTCGGACACACTCGAAGAACTGCCATCCGACAGGTAATTTAATTAGTTTAATTTAATTTAATTAGTAATATTCAAAACTATCATGTGGTGGTGGAGAGTGGGGGGGGGGGGGGGGCTATTAAATGATGAATATTAATATCCATTAATATTCATCATGGCTTTGGTCAGAATTCTGCTCATAAAAAGCAACTTGTGTGTATTTCCAGCTCGAAAAAGACATTCAAACAGGCTTCAGTGGTTAAAGATTCCCTCCCCAGAGCCGATGAATGGTGAGAGCTTTGTATATAAGTGCAATATGTATATATATATATATATATATATAATATATATATATATATACACGTATACACGTATATACGTATATACATATATACGTGTGTGTGTGTGTGTGTGTGTGTGTGTGTGTGTGTGTGTGTGTAATTTACTTGGTTATCCTGGTCGGTTTGCCATTGCACCTAAAATTAATTAAATATTTTTCCTTCCTCGTTTTTAAGAAAACTCAGCATTGGAAGCGGATTGCTTTCAGGATCTTGTATTCACGCCAATGTTTCACACAAATGAGTCAAGCATTTTTAACTGTACACCCGAGCTCTTGTTTTGAGCTCGCCATGAGGCAACCAGCTCATTTTATCTCCTCCCATTGATGGTATCACCCAGCATGTTCATTGATGGTATCACCCAGCATGTTCAGAAACCCAACATGTTCAGAAACCCAGCATGTTCAGAAACCCAGCATGTTGACTACATTCCAGAGAAGAATATTGGTGTAATTGGTGCTTTTGCAACACTTAACTGGCTCAAAATTTGTGAGCTGAGCCCCCCCTGAAGCATACTCTACCAACACACACTACCACTGGATCCACTCAATGTATCAATTCCACAATATTTGAAGTTGCTAATGTGGTCAGAATTTATAAATTTCAGTTGCCAATGTGGTCAGAATGAAAGTAGGGAGTTTAAAATTGAGATTACAACTTTGATGAGCATGTCCTCTATATTTATCAATAAGATGACAATGGTCTCTAACTTTTGGTTCTTTCCTGATTACATATTGACAAAGATAACAAACATTGGAGTTCTTAAACTCTTCTTCCTCATATTGTGTTAATTTCATTGGTTTTTAGTTTTTTGCATTACTTCTGTTAGTTGAATACAATGTTTTTGTAATCGTTTTACAAACTCTTGAGGGGGATCTTCTTCTCTGTACATTTCTAATTTATTAGATTGGTCTCCAACAGATGATTTGATATAATAACAGAACCTACAAGGAGTATGCTTTTGATATGGCTTGGTGTAGGATTGATTTGGATTTGGAGAAGTAGTGTCTATCTTTCGAGAATGCTTTCAAAGTCGGCATATATCACAAATGGATGCTTTATGGATTTATTTATATCATTGAAATCTACCACTGAATCCACTTTTGGTATATTGACTACAGTTGACTTGTGGTTTGAGCAAAATATTGAATGATGTTCCAATCTTTCTATTGTGTGAAAGAAGTTGAGACTTCGCTTACAGGGATATGTCTTATTAGTTTGATTGTATACTTGAGAAGCAGTCAGTCTTGATAAATTTTTGATGTAAGCATAATGTGAATTTTCCTCCAAACTATAGTACAGAAGGTCAAACTATAGTACAGAAGGTCATCATTTTTATAGTTATTTGAAATTTTTAATATTTAAACTTCGTTTGTATATTTTAGTCCATATCAGTCCAAAGCCTGGTGTTGGCGCAGTGGTTAGGGCAGCGGCTTGGGATCCAAAAGGTCCTGAGTTCAAGCCCACTGAATTAATACACCAGGGGGTTGACTCAGCCTGTCATCCTTCCGAGGTCGGCAAAATGATACCAGTATACTGGGCTGGTGATACCCCGGTTAAAATAGGTGTACCATATCCCTGTGTCGTAAGAGGCGACCAGGGTTGCGTCAGGAAGGGCATCCAGCGTAAAACATGTGCCAAATCACTATGCGGATCATACGGATGATCCGCTGTGGCGACCCCTAACGGGAGCAGCCGAAAGAAGAGAAGAAGACATTAACAGAGAGATTGTTCATTTTCTCAAAGTTAGAGATATCGTTTAACTTCATTGGAAATTCTAATCCTTTAACATTTAAAGTATTTTCATATTTTTCATAATGCCATATTCATTCCGGTTTCCATGGTGGGGGGTGTAAGTGAGCAAGAACAGCCCAGAAGAAGCATTTGTTGTCATTGTTTTGAACATTTACAACTGCTTTTTAAAGTTTTATTACTCTTGGCAAGTCAATACAGGAAGAAGTTTTAAGAGGATCTGATTTCAAGATGTGTATATCTAAGAAAATGATTTTCCTAATGTTAAATCCACTTCCTTCTGTGTTATCATCAACATCTATTTCATACCTCTGAAGTTTATCATAAACATTACAATCTTGGAAACCTTGAAATGAAGAAATGAAATGAGGGTTTGTTCTCATATAAGGTGTTTCTTCTTTCAACTCGTTTCTTTCATCGTCTTCTTTTGTCAAATATTATTTTACTCCCATATATAATTTAATGGTATTAAATTCCCTCAGGCTCTTGTTAATTAAAGTTTCAACAGCCAAACTGACTTTCACAATTGTTTCAGCTACCGATTTTGGTTCTCACTGTTTAAACCAAAAAATTCTTATTTTTATATGATCTTTAAATGCCCCATCAGTTTTTTCAATAACAAATCCGGCTGTATCTTCTGAGTTTTTTTGTGTTTGCATAATTGAAGATGTCTCTTATAACTACATTTTAACAAGTCCTTTGAGCATATATCACAATGTTGTTTTTCTTGCTCTGCTGGTTTGATTAGTTGAAATATATTGAATGTGTGTTTGCATGATTGTAAATGTTTGTTGTAATATTTGTAGTCCTTATTGCAAACATCGCAATGAGATATATTCACCATATTTATATAACAAAAAAGATGATTTTCTAGGACATATATATATATATATATGTATATACACTTTTGTGTTTAAAATAAAATTTTCTGAGTGAAATCTCATTGATTTATAGATACTTTTGTCTTAAAAATATAATCTTGGTGAAATATCTTACTCATCACTTAGAAGATTTATTTTAAGCACAAAAGTATATATAATCAGCAAGAGATGATTTTTCTCAGATCTATTTTTGCATAAAATTTTTGTTTTTAAAATAAAATCTTCACGGTGAAATCTCTTGCCGATTTATACATTAGGTTTTTGTGTTTAAAAAAAATTTTTGTTCGTATTTCAAAATGAATTCAAAAAGGATACCAATAAATATTTGTTGGGTTTATAAATATCCAGGTTTATAAATATCCAGGCTTATAACTTTCATGACCATCCAGAATGTTGATAAATAATATGGTGGGGTTTGGTTCTTGGGCTAAATATCTTCGTTGAGTTGAGACAAAATGATAAACCTCTCTGAGCGTTCTACTCTGAGCTCCTCCTGAACCACATATCATTTTAAAATTCTCGTAAATTATTTTTCCATTGTTTTCTTGACATCCATTAAATATTTTTAAACCTCAGTCTGTGTGCTTTATTTACGGTTGTCTTGGTTATGCCTTTGATGATACTTTTTTGATACTGTCCACATTCATTATGTTTCCCATTTAAATACCAAGGTTGTGATTTTCTCCACTCTTTGGTTTGGTTTTTGCTTGGCTCTATACTTTTCCAGAGTTTTGAGGTCATTTATGTAGAAGTAATTTTGCTTAAACTGATTTTTTTAATGGACGAGATATCTGAAATAATTTTAAATATAAAGTTTTCCAGCACAAGGGAGTGTTATTCATAGGTAGGGATATAAAGAGAAGGAATCTCTGTCCAAATGGGGGTATAAATGGGTAAGAGAAAGGGGGTGGAGGGTGGGTGGTTAGGGGTGAGGGGTGGGGGGTAAAATAAAATGGGGGTAAAAAAAAAGAAAAAGTTTTTGATGCATAGTTGAGGCTCATGGAAGAGCTTGGTCCCAGAAACAATTTAATGCAGAGAAGCTAGTGCAGGATGAGTGGTAGAGGTGGAGAAGGAGAAGGAGACGTTGGTGTAGGAGGAGATCTGTTTGTGAGAAAAAAACATTGACTCCTTTTTTATTGACAGGGTCAAATAGTTTTTCCCTGAGTTAACATTCAAGTCAATGGGGGGAATGGGATAGTCCCAGAACCAACAAAATTCCTCGACTGATAAGGATGAGCAGCAAGTATTCGCACATGGGTTTTCTGAGATGGTTATCAAAACATACACCTGTGCACATTGAAATTTGATTCATACCTCGTGTGAATTTGAGCCATGGGCGACGACGTTTTTGCAAACTGCAAAGACAATAAAAAGCCAGAAAGTACATCAGATTTCAGCAGCAATGCTTGCTCTGCCTGGACGGCAAAAGACATTTCAAAAACCTGATTGATGGTTACATTTTTAAAGTTTTTGGAAAATCAATAATGTACATTCATGCAAATTTGAACCCCACCAATGCACCAATACCTTTGAAACATCCAGCTGTCAATATCCACTCACAACAAAATATGTAAAAACTAATGCAACTCATTTCATCAATCACATCAAATGTCACAACAGCCACCAAAAGTGCGTACACGATACAGAATGCTCACATTCGAAGGTGATGATATAATGACTCGATGAAACCGTTCTAAAGTCAAACCACTCTGACAACAGCAGGACACCAAGAAAGTGCAAGATAGAAGAGAGTATAAATCATTCCTCCAAAATGTGACACCAACCGAAGGGAAAGGTGATGCAGTTGTTGTTAAGGCGTCTAATTATTTCATCCCGGTTGGTTGTCCTTAGTTCCACAAATGGCGGTATGTTGATAATTCCATCTGCAGTGACAAGAGTTAAAAGCACACGTTATGCATTATGAGCTGGAGGTGAATTTTCTGGGTATATATTTAATATAATACTAGCAAAGAGTTTGTCCTTGTGGGCGAGAGGAAGAGGAAGCAGGACTCCGAATACATGTTTACTTTGGCGCCGCCGTAAAACACACAAACAAACATCTTCCCTCTCAGGAATAGTGTGGGGTAATTGGTTAAGGGCTAGAATTGCCAGGTAAAAGATACCGTAAGATAGGGGACAGATAGGGTTTCGGGATAGGTAAAAGAAACATATAGATGGGGATGATTGAAACAGTTAGCTTATGATTTTCCACATACATTTATGATGGTTCTATCCTGTTCATTTCTCATTATATTACTACGCCCCCTGTGGTGTTTAATAGCAGACATCAATGTGTCCCCCCACAGGGGGAAGACTCGAGAGAGAGCAGGTCCGAGCTGCTCCTATGGTTGGCAGTGAGTGCCCCGGAAGCAGTGGGGGAAAGAGAGTGGCACTATTATATGTGGAAGAAGCCTGGTGTTGGCTCAGTGGTTAGGGTGGCGGCTTGGGATCCTAGGGTCCTGAGTTCAAGTCCCGTCGGCCGCTGAATTAATACACCAGGGGGTTGACTCAGCCTGTCATCCTTCCGAGGTCGGCGAAATGAGTACCAGTTCAAGTGTGTGTACTGGTAGAGGGGCACTGCATCAGCGACACAGTCGCGCTTCAAGAAATGATAGCTACCCCGGCAGCTAAGCTGCCATACGACCACCACACCATATGTGGAAGAATTGTGTTATTCAGCCAGTGGCTCACCCAGATAGCTCAGATGGTAGAGCACTGGTACGGTTTGCCAGAGGACCTGGGTCCGATTCCTGGTCTCGGCCTGTAATTTTTTCCACGTATATTTATGATGGTTCTATCCTGTTCATTTCTCATTATTTATCTTTCTATATATAATTTGCAAAGTGTCTGTTTGTGGGTTTGTTTGTGTTTTCCAGCAACACTCCAATTCCTGCTTCCTTTATAAAAGGACAAGGATGGACTCCATAACGATGAGCTCTTTATTAAAGGATAAGGATGGGCTCTGTAAGGAGGGGCTCGGTATCAAAGGATAAGGACGGGCTCTTTGTAAAAGAACAAGGATGGGCTCCACAAGGAAGGGCTCTTTATAAAAGGATAAGGATTGGCTCTGGAAGGACGGGCTCTTTATAAAAGTATAAGGATGGGCTCTTTATTAAAATTAAAAACCGAGGTTTATCACGTAAAGGTCACCATGGTTGAGTGGTTAAAGTCGCTGACTCATAAGCTAGCGACAGTTCGGTCCCAAACAAAGCCAATTTAGACATTTCTTTCTTCTTGGGTGCAAAAATGTGTTATAAATCAACAGACATGGCTTGTAATATCTATCTATATGTATATAAATACAAGTTGCATGATTGTGTCTGAACGGGTAACTAACACAGCAGTGTAATGCTGAATGATCTCTTGTTTAAGAGCTCTTGGGTCGAATCAGTGCATGCAGAGGTTTACCATATACAAGTATACACACACACACACACACACACACACACACACACACACATATATATATATATATAAACACAACAATATACATGCATTTTGAGTTACGTGCACTTTGTTTGTCACACTGGTGGTGTATAGGCTCAGAGTCATTGGTTTGCACATCACCAGAATTAAAATATATATAAACTACAAATTATTCAGTCAATTCCGTCTAACATATAATTACCTTTTCGTCAATTTACTTCACCGAGAAACTTTCGTAGTCTTACGAATTTGTGAGGACGATGCGGACTTGAAGTTGTGAGGGATGCAGACTTAAAGTTGGGAGAGGGGATTGAGGACTTGAAGAAGAAAGAGGGAGTGGAGGACAGAGAGTTGGAGTTGGGGGAAGGGAGAGAGAGGGACAGAGTTGGGAAGGGAGGGGGGAGGGCAGAGAAAGGACAGAGTTGGGAAAGGGGGGGGGTTGTGGATTGGGGTTGGGGGGGGGGGATTGAGTACTTGAAGAAGAAAGAGGAGAGACAGAGTTGGGGTTGGGGGGGGACAGAGGTGACAGAGAGCTGGGAGAGGGGGTTGAGGAGTTGGGGCTGGGATGGGGGGTGGGGTGAGTGAGGACTTGAAGAAGAAAGGATTGAGGACTTAAAGTCACATTTTACATTATGTAGATTTCCACAGGTCCCCTTATGCTATCAAAGAACATTTTGGCAAACTGCCGAAATATTCCACACTCCATTGAACTAATTCCCTCACAGCAGCCGGTGGACCATGTTTCTGCTCATATATATGTACATATAATGTGTCGTATATACACAACAGATACGAATGTTGGTTGTTGCTCACCTTATCCAGCTGTTTGCACCATCCAGTTTTCGCAAAAACACTCGATCTCAACACACAATGCACATGTGAACAACACCCAACAGGAACCCCAACAATCACACAACCAACACTCATGTCCAACTCGGACATGAAAGTAGCCATGTTTGTGCCCCGGAAGGGTGCAATGGGGAGGGACGGAGAGCACAGCACGGGGGGGGGGTTTATACTAGAACCCACGACAAACACACAGATACAGCTTCTTAAAGAACACATTTAATGAAAATAAACAAATATTTACAAAGGACAATAATTCAAAAGGTAATGATAATAACGTAATGTTATTAGTCATAATATAAATTAGTAATAATATAATAAATAATAGTCACGACAAAAAGAATAATAAATAAATCCGAAAGTCGAGGCGCCGCTACACACGGACTTAAATACAGACAAAGGGAAACAAAATAAAAGTTAATAAAATCCCTCCTTTTATTCTTGCACTTAGCTTGGCCCAGAGATGGTCTTTGTGGAACTAGGAATCGAGGTGCTTCCACCAGCACGTGCAGACAGGCACAAAATGGCGCCAAGTCACTTCTCTCAGAGTGGGACAAAAGTAAGCCAGGCAATCCACAAGCGGCACTCAACACCAAGGCTCAGAGACCCAGTGCAGTTGCTTTGTGCGTCGATCGTCCTCACAACCCAACTAAAAGCCAAAGGCAGGTGTCTTCCCTCACCAGGTGAGCCAAAGCCCCTCAACATGAATACAAGAATTGTGCCGTCCTCTCTGTGCGTCGAAGGAAAGCCAGCCACAAAGCCCTGTTCTTACAGGCCATCTCTTAACTACGTTCTTTCTCGACCGCGTGCATTCCTTCCTTCAACACATCTCTGCCTCGTGCATGCGCTTACCCTGAACACCACTCTCCTCTGACTGACTGACTAACGTCGCCGAAACACCATTTCCTCCTCCGGGCGTGGCTTGCTTGCACGAAACCCGGGAAGGCGGGGCCTCCACCCACTCGGCTAGCTTCTGACGTCACGCTCATCAATCATCAGCCTCAGGGGCGTGACTTCGCCCGCCGTCACCCTTGGAGGCGAGGCTTCTGTCTGCTTGGCATGTTTGTGTGTAGTTGTTTTAGGGACGTGTTTCGCCACCTTTATTGCCGATCTTGAAATATAAAAATATCGGGAAAAGTCACAGAGGGGCAATTAGATACAGGGGAAACATATTCTTATTCCCTAGCTAATTAACACCGCACCACTCCCTGTGTGGTGACACGAACACTTCGGCTCACAGTTTCCCTACTTCATTACATCAAGATGTCTCCGACACGTCCACGGACCAAACTGCTCCATTCAATCCTAAATTCCCCATTAAATTCCTCCATCTACCCCCACAACTGTAACTATATATATATATATATATATATATATATATATATATATATATATATATATATATATATATATATATATCAGAATACAAAGGAGGAGTTTGGAATAATATGATACAATATAGTTGGGAATATTAGAATACAGTAAGATCCCAACATTTGCAGGGAATACATTCCTGAAAAATACCACGAATGTCGAATCTTCATTGTTTCAATGTGAAAAAGTGGTGTTGTTTTATTTCTTACATGGTCTAGGCTTGTGGAAGAGCTTTTTTTTTACATAGTCTTGGCTTGTGGAAAAGCTGTGACACAGAACAAATCGGGACACAACATAACAAAGTGAACATCAGCAGAAAGGGGAAACACCAACAAAAGGGCAAAAGGAGAAAGTAAACGTAGATGGACAAACAAGGGACACAGATAACGACGAGGGGTAGGAGAGAACGCAAGGGGTGGATAATATGGATACATTAGCAAAATTTTGCGAGGGGTCGAGGGTGGTTTAACAGGTGTAGAAAAGATCATTATTTTGGATGGGAGATGACTACAGCATGCATCCTGCAGATACCAGAGCGCGACAAAGTATGTAGAGGGTATATATATATATATATATATATATATATATATATATAATATATATATATATATATATATATATATATATATATATATATATATATATATATATATATATAGTGATTGTTTCCGAGCCACCAATATGTGGCTCGGAAGTTCCTTGTCAGGAACCTCGTGTGAAGTTGTGTGCATTGAAGTTCCTTGTCCGAATTGATGATCCGAATTGATGCACCTCGTGTGCATTGAAGTTCCTTGTCAGGAAACTCGTGTGCGTGTGCGTGTGCGTGTGCGTGTGCGTGTGGTGTGTGTGTGTGTGTTATGTGTATATAGCTTCTGTGTTATTTAATTTAAGAGCAAAGAACAATCAATGTTGCAAACTGACATCACTGGTTATTCCCTTGTTTAATAATTGCCATGCAATTAACCCAGGATGTGTAGCAAATTCATGCTTGTTGGTTATTAGCATACATTACATGACTTTGGTGATCACAGATTATTTTTTCAACATTAAACGGTCATTGTTTTTTGTTTGATTGGTGTTCAACGCCATACTCAAGGGTATTTCGCTTATATGACGACGGATTCTCCATTTCTTACTCCGTACTACTTAATATGATGGAAAACGGGAGGAAACAAGGATAAACCACCCCCGCGATAGCCGAAGTCACCTCATGTGACTCCCTCATATACCTAAGCAGGTTGATTGGGCGGTGGTACATCGAATGAGGATGGGTACTCAGACGCGCTAACCATTAAGCCACGGCGTGGGTCCATAAAAGTCACAATAAAGGTTTGACCAGGCTTGAACCACGATATGAACCAACTACGGAGCCCATGATATAACCAAATAGGCCATTGTAGTGCTCAGAGTTTATGCTGTGAAAGTTTTACAACCTTTCATTTTTTAGTTTCTCAACTCTGAATATTATGGTGGAACAGTTAACATGAATGAAAGGGAGATAACCAGGAGTAAAGTACTGACAACTCTGGGTTTCTACTTGTTCAGCTTTGACAACACTTGTTTTTTCATTGCACGGCTAAACTTTATACCATATAAATTATGTGACACCCCTGGTTATTTGTTAAGTAATATTGTGAGAGGAAACCTTATGTTGCCAACTATTGGCAGGTGCAATAACCCTGAAATTTATAAAAGTGACATCTCTGGTTTTCCCCTTGTGGTCTTCATATATATAGTATATATGTTGTTGTTGTTCGTCCTTCGGCTGCTCCATTAGGGGTCGCCACAGCGGATCATCCGTTATGATCCGCATACTGATTTGGCACAAGTTTTACCGGATGCCCTTCCTGACGCAACCCTGGTCGCCTCTTACGACACAGGGATATGGATTGGGTTTCGCCATGACTCCAGGCTGCCCTACACCCTCTCATAGCGCCGCCCAATGCAGAGCTCCCGCTATATATAGTATATAATATAATAATATATAATATATATATATAAATTATTTATATATATATATATAATTTATATATATATATATATATATATATATATATATATATATATATATATATATATATATTATATATATATATACTACATATATAGTGGTTACGAATTTCGGTCCGCCCGGCGTGCGATCGGTCACGTAACTCAAATCGCGACCGCGTCGCCCACCGGAACGGACAATTCAGTCGTGACCCTCCTTGGAACTACCGCCAGGAGCTAGTCACGGGTGGGTCTTTCGACCCCACCACAATCGTGCCAATCGGCCACCCGCGCAGGATAGGGTTGTTCGCAAACTCGACCTACCTAAGTACCTGCGCGGTAGTTAACCGGGCGATCGTACCTCGCCGCTGGCCGGCCTAGGACACGAACCGCTTAAGCGGTCCGTTCCGTGCTTCAGTGATAACCGAGCGTGTTATCGCCGGCCCCGACGGACGTGATTATTTACCGGGTGCTTACACCCTTCTACCAATTCCTTCCGTGATGCAAGATGGAACTTTCAAACAAAGGAAAGGACGCAACGAAACGGGGAACAGATCGACAAGCACATTTATTCCACACTCAGACAAGGCAAGCACGTATTCACAGCCATACAGTAAGAATGCAATTTACAGTCCAAGCAATGAAAGTAAGAATTACAACCGAATAAAGCAATGTTTATTTACATGCACTTAAACAGTTTCTACTTTACAAGACACGGCGCCACAACACGCATTCACACAAAAGCAAAGGAAAGACTCCCTCAAAGGCAAGGGAGTCAGACTGCGCCCGTGGGCCTAATGCGCGTGGAACCTGGGGAGCGGCCAGGTCCACGAGACCGAAGGGTCTTACCCGCGCCCTCGTGGCGCGATGGCGGGCAAGCCGCAATGTCAGCTAGCTGCGCCTGGCTTCGTGCCCTGGCGTGGTCGGCGAGCTCTCTCCGGCGCTCCCCGTCTGCCTTTCCGTCGGCTTCGAGCTCCGTCTCCCGACTCGACTGCCCCGCCGACACTGCAGACTTGACTCTTTCTGCCGACACTCCGCCGCTGCCACTCCACTGCTCCCACTTGGTTCTCTGCCGACGTACTGCGCACTGACTTCCCGCTTGACTGCCGACACTGCTGCTGCCACTCCGCTGCGCCCACTTGGTTTTCTGCCGACGTACTGCGCCCCTTTCTTCTTCCGCGAGCTCGCGCTTATATAGCCGGGGGGCGTATATGTAAATTTCTGGATCACAGCGGGTTCGGAGCGGGGCTATGCCACCCGATGCTCAGTCATTGGATGGATGAAAAGGGGGCGTGAAGCATTCCTGATCCGATTCTTGAGGCGAAAGGAACGCATTCACAACCCATGGCCCGGCGTGTGGTAGAAAGGCGGTGGTGGTGGGAGTTTGGTTGTTGGTGGGCATCGTTTGAGAATGGCGGTGAAGCAATGTTTGCGGGGTGGAGTTGTGAGGTAAAGAGGCGAAGGTGGTGGCGATTTGGTTGCTGGGGTGCGTTGTTTGGTCCAAAATAACGATAGAGAAAAGAAAAACGGCTATCTCAAAGGATCGCAGCCCGGTGAACACGGAAATTCCCTCTAAACAACGGTGGGGAAATCTAACTACACAATTACTTATCGTCATAAACTGATCTAAGGACCCTTTATGGTGTATTGCGAATTTCCACAGCCGTAACACTATATACTATATAATTATATATATATATATATATATATAAACTACATATATATATATATATATATATATATATATATATATATATATATATACAATATATATATATATATATATTATATATATATATAATACATATATATATATATTATATTGCATTATATATATATATATATTGCATAGTATATATAGATAATTATATATATATATATGTCGTATAAATATATATAATATATATATATCGTATATATATATATATAAGTATATAAATATTATATAAAATTATATATTATATAAATATATAATTATATATATATTATAGTGTATATATAGGTATATATATATAATATATATATATATATTATATATATATATACATACATACACACACACACACACACACACGAGGTTCCTGACAAGGAACTTCAATGCAGGAGAAGGCCAACCATTCGACCCATCAAAGCCTGAACTATGGTTGTCAACCTATGGTTGCTTGCGAAACCATAAATAAATATATCTCTGATTATTATCATCATGACATGGGGGGAGGGGTGGAGGGAGAGAGGGACGAGAAAAACATTTCAATTCATTAATATGACTAACTAATGTTGAAGCATATATGTGCCAAACTATGGAAGTCTGGTACATCTGTATAAATATATGATTGTGTATCATACACGCCCAGTACCTGCCGGATAAATGTAATATTCCTTAGAGCAGGTGCATACACAAAGCCAGGATGAATGGTAATATGGGCATCAAAGCACCACTCATAATCATTGACACGCAAGTTGTGCATAATAAAGAGATGATGGATGTGTGATGTCACATCTTGGCAACAAGGCCTACCAGTTTGACACAGATCCAGCTCCTGTATCATTTGATAGGAATGGCAACGGTTGAGCAGCAATCGGATAGAGTGCAGAGGATCCAGCAAGGTCGTCTCTGGGTGCCGTGATATGAAATCCTGCAAAGATTTGCGGTTGATGAGAAACATTCAAGCACTCTAGTTTTCATAATTTCTGCTTGGTACAGGCCACCCAAACCGATGAACTTGCACGTCCATGCCCATGATAGACAATCGCTGCCTTATAAAATGTCTCTTTCTGGCAAAGTGAACAGCAAAATACAAGTCCATCATTTTAGAGGCTAACATCAGTTGTGACACATCAAATGAACAATTGTGCAGCTTTCCTTCTTTATTTATATATGCTCACTAATAATAATAAAAAAAATTACATTCACTCAGTACAAATAGTTTTTAATAACCATCAACCATTTCCAGATGATATTATTTATTTAACAAATAGTTCAATAACTAACATACCCAAAAAGACTACAAATCAGTTTTCTTTTCTTTGTGTGTCTCAATTACCACTTGCCCGGTCAATGTTATTACCAAACCCTACACCTCCCCTTGCCAACAGTTAATTACAGAGAATGCCTGGTGTTGGCTTGACAGTTAAGGTGGCGGGCTTTGGATCCTCGGGTCCTGAGTTCAAATCCCGCTCAGCTGTTGAATTAATACCAGGTGGGGTTAACTCGGCCTGTCATCCTTCCGAGGTCGGCAAAATGAGTGCCTGCATGCTGGTATACTGTATCGCAGTGGTGACCCATCCACGAGTGTGCCCAATAGCCAAGGAGACTGCTTAGGCAGCACCAATGCTCTGCACAGAGTATGGTCCCAATCTCCTCCTCCTCCTCCTGTTTACTGTTGAATTAACACCAGGTGGGATTGACTCAGCCTGTCATCCTTCCTACATCAGGGAAATGAGTGCTGGTGTGATGGTAATAGAGGGCACTGCATCAGTGGCACAGCTGTGCCCTCAGAAAATGATGCAACCAGCAGCCATGGGCTGCACACAATGGCTGATTACAGAGAATCGTCTGATTATGATGCATGATATTGTAGAAAAATTAGATGTTGATATTGGAAGTTTTTGGGGTTTTTTTGGGACAAGACTGTACAGAGCATCAGTACTGCCAAAGCAGTCTCCTGAGCTCTTGGGCACAATCCTGGACAGGTCACCAATCCAACACAGGATACTCGAATGGCTCAATTCATCCCAGCAAGCTGGTACTCATTTTGCTGACCTCAGAAGGATGACAGGCTGAGTCAACCCCACCTGGTATTAATTCAATGGCCAAGCAGGATTTGAACTCAGGACCCTAGGATCCCTAGCCTGCCACCATAAATATTAAGCGAACACCAGGCATATTGGTAGCTCGGAAACAATCATTCATTCTCACTTGAAATTAAAATGGAGAGTTCATAGAACACGATGCTCCACGCAGTGTTACACAAGGAAACTAGACACAGGAGGAGGCCATTCGGCCCATCATGCCTGTGCCACATCAACACTAGACCAATTTATATCCATCAAAACGACCCAATTTCACGATAGGAATGAGGGGAGGAATGTGGCTGAGACAATGTGGCATGCCCAGGGATATCCCATGGGTGTGTCAAAATAAAGATGGGGAAATACATTTATTTTAATTATTTAAATAAAAGAAGAAGAAGAAGACAAAAATTCTGCTGTTT
>CM068960.1:109111309-109122316 GCA_035128595.1 Eptatretus atami
GGGGAGGGGGGGTGGTCGAAGGTGGTTCTTGATTGAAAAACACACATCAACCACACACCACCCCTTGACGAGATCCCCACAGACAAGACATTGTGCACAGATGCATGCAATCAACCATCAACACTAAAGATACCTAAAAGTTCTGTCAAAATCCCCATACCCTTCTTTCTCCAATACTTCCAGGTACCTATCCAATTCCAATTTAAACTTAACTACTGTTTCTGCTGCCACTACCTTTCCAGGGAGACCATTCCATGCATTAACTACTTTTAGAGTAAAAGTCCCCTGTCTTACTACCATCTTAACTATCCTCTTCTTTACTCTCAGGCTCTGGCCCCTGCTCTTATGACTGTCTACTCTGCTGAATAATTCTTCTCTTCTATTCTTATTTTTTCGATACCCTTCATTACCTTCAACATCTCTATCATATCCTCTCATAACCACCTCCTTTCTCATGTATAAATCCCTGTCTCCTTCAGCCGCTCCTCATATCCAAGTCGAGCTAGACCCGGAATCTAGTAACCCTGTGCTGAACCCTCTCTAGTGCAGCTATGTCCTTCCTGACTTGTGGTGACCAAAATTGCACACAATATTCTCGACTAGCCGAAACCCCGTCACAGACGGATTCCGTTCATTCAACCACCCTTACCAGCTCACCCACAACTCGAGGGACATGGACTGGACAGGGCGTGCTTGCCCCGCCTACTCATCCCCCGCCCCTGCCCATTCCCCCCCCCCCCGCCTTCAATTTGCTTACCCTCGCCCAAAAATTTAATTACCCCGGCCCCGCTCCGCCTCTTCACTCCCCGACCCCTGTCTCTTGATTCCCCGCCCTACTTGCCCCCGGGCCCCGCCCCCTGTCCACCCCCTCACACTCAACCCGCCTAATTCACCCCAGCCCCCGCCCACTCATCCCCCACCCCATTGGCAATTCACTAAGTGTTCAAGTATATACAGTACTTAAATTTTTAATAAAATAATGAAATTAAAGATCGTTGCAAAAATCCGGAAGTTTAGGGCGACTGATATAGTCTCATACATCACTCTTATGGTCTTCAACACTGTAATAAGATGACGTTGAGTCGCAGTTTAGAAGATGCAGGCTTTATTGATCACCACAGAATGCAGCGTCAATCGGTCTCGGGCTGCTATAGCCGTACTGGCAGAGCCTTTTTTAAATCCGATACTGTCCCTCTCACATACCACACCCTCTAATGCTACATATTGAGATCATATATATGTATAGTGGTGGATTTGAAAATGACCCCAGGGAGTTACATCCAACATCCAACACGTAAAATAGTCTTGGAGTTTCGATATTTCATTGGAGATTGGTAAGTTAGGTTCTCCATCCTCGCATCAGGGGAAAGGGAGATGTGATTATAGGTATAACTTTCCCCATTGTTTCCTTCTTTTTTTTGTATCCACTGTGAGGGAATGGTTGGATGATAATTTCCCGAACTGGATTGGACGACGTGGCCCTGTGGAATGGGCTGCACGCTCGCCAGATCTGAACCCCCTTGATTACTTCTTCTGGGGTATGCTGAAGGTGCAGGTTTATTCAGTGAAAATCAGACACGAATCATCTGAGGCAACGCATCACAGATGCATGAGCAGGGATTGATGGAAATGCTGCAATTATGCACCGCGTTCATTGCAATTTTGCACAGCGCATTGAACTGTGCATTTCTCATGAGGGACAACACATTGAACATGTCATGTTGTCATTGAACACATCATGAATTGTAATGTAATGTCAATAAACCATTTATAATGCATATTCACCTATGTTTCCAGACTTTATGGCCACCCTGTATAATGGATTTCTTTGAGTGCTCGGGGTAAGACTGTTTCTTATGTGACACTAGATTTCTGTAAATACTTGCATTTTTGTAAATACATACCTTTTGTTAAAGTTAATACAAGATTTGTCGTTTCCAAACCTGCTTGATTGTCTCTTTCCTTCATTGAATTGACATAGCATTAAATAAATAGAAGGGAGGGTTGCACCCCACTGATTCACTGCACTAGTCTATCCGGCAGCCCACCTACAATTTCACTCGGCCATACAAAAGTAATAGACAAAGGCGGGAGGCCGAGAGCACAGTTCCCCATCTGGGCGGGGCTAAATCAACGGTAAGGTCACGCAATTTTTGGGGCGGGGACCCTGCCATACTTAGCCTTATCAAACGGCGTCCGTGGTTGCTCAACAACCCATCAGGTCGAAGTTATCCGTGGCTTGCAGCTTCAGGGTCAAAGGTCGGGAAGCGTATCCGAGAGAGGCCACTTGTGACCCAGCGAAAGGACCGTAACAATATCATGGTTCTTGGAAGTATTATGAAGGCGATTTGTGTTATGCAGTGTTCAAGTATATAATTCAATTTCAATCAAGATTTATCGAGCTGTTGGAAGATTTAAATAATTTAAATAAAGATTTAAAGGCATATAAATAAATTTATTCTGGATTTTACCAGCATTTTCTCCAGCAGCTATTACACCACCCTATCTAACATTATATTCGTTCTTCATGCCTATTGTATGTGTCCATTACGACATCCTTTAAAACAGTAAGTTTCCTGTTTGGAATGATTTTCAATTTTCTTTGACTGCCATGCAGACAGATAGAGTAAAAATATTATGTCATTCCTCTGCGCATGTACGATCGGGACGAATTCAGAGCAAAAATATACGGCAAAACAGCAAATTTGTCTTTCTATTTATGTTCCGATTTGTGTTCAGAATATAACATTCGATTTAAATAAGTTGTTCCTCGATCATAAACTGATAAGACAGGCAGATGAACGGACAGACGGACATGAACCAATTGCTTAACCCTACTTTTCGTTTGGCATGCACAGGGTAATAAAGTTGGTGCACTAATTGTGGCCTAATGAACCCCACATAAATCGATCTATAACGCAATTGACCACACGAGTACACGGATAAATATATATATTGGACTGGAAACACCAATGTAAAGTCGTTTAATAGGGCATCGGGCCACCACGTGCGGCCAGTACGGCCTCTATGCGCCGTGGCATAGAGACCACCAGTGTCTGGAATTCTGCAGGAGGGATGCGGCATCATTCTTCCATGAGAAAGTAAATCAACTCACACCTGTTTAATGAGGTGGAAAACATTGTATCAGGTGGCATTCCAGAATATCCCAGAAATGCTCGATTGGGTTCAGATCTGGTGACTGAGAAGGTCATGACATAAGGATAACATCAGTGTCATGCTCATCAAACCATTGGGTGACCACACGTGCTCTGTGGATGGGTCATTGTCATCCTGGAAGACACGTCTCCCGGCAGGAAAGAAATGCTGCCACATGGGGTGAAGATGATCATTCAGTACCATTAAGTAGCGATTGGCATTGACCTTGCCATCTAAGGGAATGACTGCACCCAAACCATGCCAGCAAAATGTGCCCCACAACATTACAGAACCACCAGAACCCTTTACTGTTGAAACCAAGCACTCAGGGTTGTAGAGTTATTTAGGTTGGCACCACATATGCACTCATCCGTTTGTCAAGAACATTGTGAATGATGATTCATCCGACCAAATAACATTTCTCCATTCCTCAGTAGTCCATTGCCTGTGCTCTTTGCACCACAGGACTCGCAAACGTGCATTGCCAGGTGTGATGAGTGGTTGGATGACTGCAATTGGACACTGCAACCCGACTATGGTATCCCAATCTGTGGAGTTCGTGGCGGATCGTTTTTAATTAAACAGGCTGCTTGTGCCCCAGGTTGAAATTTACAGTCAATTTACAGTCAATCTGCAGCTGCTCGCTTGCTTTGCCTTGCACTTCAAATTAATGCACGGATATTACGATCCTGGAGTATGCGCTTCCGCCCACTGTTGCCCTTTGCTGACGTCTTTGTTCCTGATGTTCCATGCGACATCACCTTCGACAACGTTGCTCGTGAAAGATCAGCAAGTTGAGCTGTCTTTGTCACTGAAGCTCCTGCCAAATGCGTCCCAACAATCACCCTCTTTCAAAGTCACCAAGGTCTCCTCCTGCAGCTATGCAAGCCAAAGTCATAATTATAGGCAACTAGGCCTGCGTAGCATTTGTATCCATGACCCGAAGCATGCTGGGATGTTATTTGCTTAAATAACACGTGGGCCACACCTGTGTTGAAGCCGTTGCTTTCAATATACTTGGTGTCCCTCATTTGCCCAGGCGTTTCCACTTTTTTGTCCACTACCTGTATATGTCTATAATAATAAATGTCAGTGTGTGTCAGTCCGTCAGTCTGTCAGTCCTCTTGCATCACTCCAAAACCATGAAACCTAGCAGCTCCAAACTTTGCATGCAAACTATAAGGGAACTACAAGGTAGTGTATGAATGAAAATTGGGTGTTTGGGTTCATTTAACCCCCCCTTTTGAAGATAATTAACAGCTTTGTTTAATTATCTTTCATCAATGCATCATCCTTGGTCAGCCCCTCTCAGCCCTCTATCATTTAGTTTGGGGTCTTAATTCGCCATTCTGTTCAGCCTGCTCAACAATGCCTTGACTTGGAACAATCTACAACAGTTTCCTTACGGTAAAGCGCTCAAATGTTGTTTTTTTTCCACTTTCCTCACTCATATCATCAAATGCCTCATCTTCATACCGACAAATCTCTGGATACATCAAAATGCTTATAAGCGCCAAGAGACACCAGTGTTCAGGGCTTTATTTCATTTCCGAAATTGTGATAACCTCTCGAAACTCTTCACCTGAGCCAAATTTCAGAATTTAAACTGCAGAATTGACCTTGGCAGCAGTTCCGACTGCTAAAACAAAAGTGTTTGTTTGTCTCATTTGGACATTGCTTCTCAATCCGGGCGTCTCCGTGTGATGTTTGTTATAACCGATCGCTAATCACTGCCAAGCTAGCACGGTCATATTAAACACCATACGGAGATGACCGGAGACATCCGGAGTGTCAAAAATATGCGAATTGGACAAATGAACACTTTATTTTAGCAGTCGGAACTGTTGCTAGGGTCAATTCCGCATTTAAAATTTTGAAATTCGGTTCAGGTTGAGAGATTCTAGAGCTTATCGTATTTCAGCTGTAATGCTTATAAACGTCCAGAGTTGTATTCACACATTATTGGATACTCCGGATGGTGGTTATCTCTGAATGTGTCCAGACAGTGGTTATCTGCAGACGTATCTGTATGGTGGTTATGTCCGGATGTATCCGGACGGTGATTATCTCCGGACATTGGTTATGTCCGGATGGCGGTTATGTCTGGACGTGTCCGGACGATGGTTATGTACCGATGGCAGTTATCTCCATATACAGTATGTCCAAATGGTGTTAATCTCCGGACGTGTCCATGTGGTGTTTATCTCCGGGCAGTGTTTGTAATGGAGTAGTACAAGACCAACCACTCCTGAATCCATGCTGTTCATCACTTAGAAGATCACTTCCCCATAGATGGCTCACAAGTGCATGCTTGATGATCTTCTCCATCAGTTTGCCTACCACAGATGTCAAACTTACTGGACAATAGTTTTCTGGATTCCATTCTTCCCTTTCTTGAAGATGGGCACCACATTAGTTTGCTTCCAGGACTGGTACCTCACCCTCTTTCGAAAGCTTCCCAAAGATGATTCTAAGAGGTTTACATATTTCCTGATACGTCTTTCAGCAGTCACGAATGCAATCCATGAGAGCCAGGGGACTTATTGATATCTAATTTCAACAAGTATTTCTCCATTTTCTCCTCCATAAACTCCACTTAATGTTGTACACACTATTGTCCCTATTTTCCCAACAATGGTGTGGATGAAAAGTCCTCAACTGTAAACACACTAGCAAAAACATTACTAAGTGTCTGTGCTTTTTGGAATTCATTCCCTGTGAAGACACCGTCCTGCTGCCGTAAATTAGGAATTCCACTCTTTGTTTTTGTCTGGTTTCTTACATAACTCCAGAAACTCTTCGGGTTTACTTTCACCTCACATGATAATTTATTCTCAGAGTTTGCTTTTACCTGCCTGATGGTTAAGGTTGCCTCATTTCATGCAATAATATATTCCTTCCAATTTGCCGAAGTCCTGTTTTTCTGGTACCTATTCTATTTCCTGTGCTTAGAACGTATTGATTGCATTGCAGCCGCAGACATCCACTGGGGTTTACTCTTTGTACTCTTCTTTTGCACTTGAGCAAATTCCTCGATGCAAGCTTTCATCCTGCTTTCAAAAAGCTTCCATGTTTTCCTGTCCTGCATAATCCATCCCAGTCAACGTGGCTTAAACTTTTCCTCATACTGTCACAGTCTCCATGAACTATCCTTACTCTTACTATCCATCTCATCACACTTCAACTGATAATACATATCTATTTCAAAACACAGTGTTGCATGGTCACTCTTTCCTATTGGTGGACACCTCGTCAGATTTATTACCAAGTCTTCCCCATTTGATAAAACCAAGTCGGGCAAGCTTGGCTCTTGACCCTCCCGAATCCACGTGGGTTAATCTACGTGTTGATATAAAAAATAAACCATTAACGGAATCCAGAAAATAACTCGAGCCTGCTCCAACAGTCTGGTGAACCTCCCAATTAATGTCCTTGTAAATAAAATCACCAACAACCTCCAGCTTTGGGTCATCTAATTCAGTTACTCTCATTAAGAATAAACACAAGTCAGCATTGTTAATGAAAGAGCTTGCAGCACTTCAATAAATGCACCCAAACAACAAACTGGATCCTTGAGTTGGAGTGATGTTTACCCAAATTGACTCCTGGAAAAAGCATTCTTCCATGTCGACGATAGATGCTGTAATAGTGTCCTTAACATAAACTACAATTTCTCTCTTCATAATGTCTGGAACAAAAAGTTGATATCCTTGTAAATGCAGTTCAAAAAGTCAAATCTCATCACAAGCATTTTTTGGCAAAATCTCAGTCAATGCAACAACATCTGGATGATCAATCGACACTCGAGCTTTCATCTCATCCCTTTTGTTAAGCATGCAGTCACAATTGGTATAAAGACATTTCAGAGATTTAAAACTTGGTATAGTAGATTTATCTGTTCCTGAATTTGAAGACGAACGTGAAGTCAACAAAGCTGATCTTAAAGAACCCGTGGAAGTTAAACTTGAACCAAACGTATTTACACGATCATCACATTGACCGTGTGATCTACTTCCCAGCTGATGACGGGCCTGGATGAAACCTCTTCTTCACTATCCTCCCGTTCTGTATGGTCAGGTTACTCTCTCCACCCTCGAGTCTGGACTTCGGTTCTTCTCTGAGCTACTTGTGCTCATTTCATTATATAATGGTCCTGTCTCTGGCAATCTGTCTGGACCATCCACCTTGCTTCACTGGAATGTCACGTACTCAACTCAACACCTCATCTCTTGTTTCACAACTACCCAAGATGACTTTTAAGGGCCAAGACAAATCCTGCACTTTCGTCCCGAGACGATATACTGCCTTAATCTCATATGAGGGGACCCTCAGATCCTGACAAATGATGGTTTCCACATTGTATTTATCTTCTTATTTTCTGATCTCTGAACCATCACCCTCAGACTCTGGAAGCTGGAAAAGATGAGGTTACTCTTTCTAGGTTCCCTCTCATTCAACTCATCCATATTGGTAGTAACCAACCTTTCTATCACCTCAATTGCAAGGACAATTGGCATATTGTTGGAAGTTCTACCAAGTGTTTGGTCTGCAGCTGAACACTCATTCATTTTTGATCTTCTGAAGTTCCTTCTTCATATCACAATAACTCTCACCACACTTATCACTGCTCTCCTTCATTTCAGATCTCAAACTCTTAACTTCTTCTTCAAGCTTGTTCTGCAGTACCAATGTATACTGCTCTCCCCATTGTCAACTTCACTGATTATTTCTTAAAACCTCTTGGACACATTCTGGCATGCAGCATGAAACCAGCATCTACAGAGTTCACATTTCATGGCACAATTATCCTCTTGAGCAACATCATTGCAACTTCCACACAATGAGTCATTCTCACTTTAAGATGTTTCCTTATCAGCATTCATGTCAGCAATGGTGTTAGCTTTATCCTTTCTTCCTGAACTAACAGCGAATGTGTGGAAACTGAAAACTGCAAACCCAAATCAAACAGCAAGGGAAAAGACGATCCGGTGGACTGCGTCCGTCGTCCTTGTGTCTGCGCGGCTCCTTCATGGTATATATTATGCTTCACTTCATGGTATGACTCTACATACCTGCCCATTAAACTCTGAAGTGCCGTTGTAAACCATGCCATGCACGTGACTCCCAAGGGTTCTTGTACACTATGCTGGGCACGTGAATCTCAAGCGCCGTTTTGCACCGTCCTGAACATCTATCTATAATTCCAGCAATCTGTGTGTGTGTGTGTGTCTGTCTGTCTGTCTGTCTGTCTGTCTGTTTGTCTGTGACCGCCATTTCTCGACAACCGTCGATCCGATCTGGTTGAAACTTGCCAGGAATATTGCCGGGGCCCCGCAGATGTGCCTTTTCGAGGTTTGATGTCATCGGGACGAGCGGTTCCCAAGTTACGGCCATTTATCTGTCGACCAATGACAAGACACGGTGCTATGACATCACAGAATGACGTCACAAGTATGTTTATTTATTTATTTATTTATTTTTGCACGATTGACGGTCCGATCTGATTGAAACTTGCCAGGAATATTGCCGGGGCCCCGCACATGTGCCTTTTCGAGGTTTGATGTCAATCGGACGAGCGGTTCCCAAGTTACGGCCATTTATCTGTCGACCAATGACAAGACACGGTGCTATGACATCACGAATGACGTCACAAGTAATGTTTATTTATTTATTTATTTATTTTTGCACGATTGACGGTCCGATCTGATTGAAACTTGCCAGGAATATTGCTGGGGACCCGCGGATGTGCCTTTTCAAGGTTTGATATTAATCGGATAAACGGTTCCCAAGTTAAGGCCATTTATCTGTCGACAAAATGACAAGACACGGTGCTATGACGTCACGAATGACGTCACAATTAATGTTTATTTATTTATTTATTTTTGCACGATTGACGGTCCGATCTGATTGAAACTTGCCAGGAATATTTCTGGGGACCTGCGGATCTGCCTTTTCGAGGTTGATATTAATCGGACGAGCGGTTCCCAAGTTACGGCCATTTATCTGTCGACCAATATCTGCGAGAGAGGGGGACGGGAGAGGGGGATGAGAGTGGGGGCGAGAGAGGAGGGGGGGAAGAGGAAGGGTGAGACTAGGGGGAGAGAGGGGGGGCAAGAGAGGGGGGGAGAGAGAGGGGGGCAAGAGAGGGGGGGTGAGAGAGGGGGCGAGAGAGAGGGGGCGAGAGGAGGGGGCGAGAAGAGAGGGGCGAGAGAGAGGGGCGAGAGAGAGGGGGCGAGAGAGAGGGGGCGAGAGAAGGGGGTGAGAGAGAGGGGGCGAGAGAGGGGGATGAGAGTGGGGGGCGAGAGAGAGGGGAGAGAGAGGGGGGCGAGAGAGGGGGGGCTAGAGAGGGGGATGAGAGTGGGGGGCGAGAGAGGGGGGGCGAGAGAGGGCTGCACATACTGGCACTCACCTACGGGCACGCACCTACGGGCCCGCACTAGTCTATCCAATTTTAAATATAATGCTATATCTCGTTTTTGGCCTTAACTCGCAATGGTGAAGAATCAGTGAAGCGCATACCACCGCCAGGCTTAACAGTTTACATTTTGTATCCCATTGATAGGTCGGATCTGGATTCGGACCTGAACCAAAATCGAATCAGCTTGTTCTTGTCACCTACCCAACTCATCCACCTAATTTAGTCTGAATCCATCCACAACGTTTTGAAATATCCTGCTCACAGCCAAACAGACAGACAGGGGTGAAAACATAACCTCTGTCCACCTTAGGTGGCAAAGATCATGATTTTTAATCACAGGGCACATGCCCTTCAGCTTTTTGAACCCAAAATGTAATCAGTTCATCTTTTTATTACATTCTATACTTTTGCCAAGTTGGGTTGAAATTTCTTCAGTGGTTCATAAGTTATTGCGGTAACAAAGATTTTCGATTAGAGGTCACATCAACTTCGGGCTTAGACCTTTGACCTTTTGAACCCAAAATCGAATCACTTCTTCATTGTTTTACAGTTCATACGTATGCAATGTGCAGTTGAAATCCCTTCAGTAGTTCATTAGTCCACATCAATCTTTAACTACACTCATATCATGTATTCCGGAATAATAACTGTGGGAACGTCGCCCATTACTGTTTGTTTTATTGAAGTGCTGTATTTTGAATTGGACACATGTACCTCAAATAGTTCATATGGTTACATTTATCGGGGGGGGGGGGGGAAGGGTGGGTCGAAATATAAGAATTAAAGCCTTTAGCACCGTATCTGTTTGCATAAGGTTTAGAACAAGAGTTTTATAGAAATTAAGTGAAGCTACAGGGTAAATGTCCTTTGTGAGCAATCTCAGGGAATGGCTCGGGCCAACTGTATCGTTTAGAAAAGGTTTGGATATCTTGTCCACGTGTTCCCTCAGGTTTAACTGGTGTGAGGTCAGACGAGGTCATGTGGGGTGTAGCGTCTTCACAGTAGACGTGTCACGCAAGACAGGTTCAGACATGCGTACTGGTATGAATGGCAACTTGCCCACAGACACGATGGTTGGTGGCTGAGAGGACACATGGGGGGCAATCAAATTGAATGGGCCTGTCCGAGTCTTAGGGACCATCGGCAATTGTGACGCGGACCACGCGGGGATTTTATTAACAGGCAAAGACCGGAATGTCCCTCTGTTGCCTTCCACTCTGGACTCTCGCCTTTCAGCTCTGGCCTGCCTCTTTGGTTTGACGCCTTTGCGGACTGAGCCCTTCCTTCCTGGCCTTCCACGGATACAGCAGCAAGGAGTCTTTTTCTCCAAACAGCACCACAAGACACCCCAGCCAGGACTCAGATCGTCATTCCTGCCTTCTCACCTATAAGTATCTTGTCTCTTCAAAACCTTGCCTGGTTGAGTGTGTGTG
>CM068960.1:109136457-109148339 GCA_035128595.1 Eptatretus atami
CCTTCATTTTGTGTGTGTGTCTGCGGTGTGGGCCCGTCTTTAAGTAGAACTGAATAAGTGTTTTGGATCATTGTAAATACTTCTTGCATATTATCCGAGGACGGCCTACAATTCTGGGAGTTTGGTGGGAGACGACGCAAGCTTTCCCCACCTAGTTGTCATTCTCGCCACCGACCCCTGGCCCACAACAATATTTTAATAAATCAAAAGAACACCCCACCCCCCCCCCCACCATTTGCTCCCACCAGGTTTCTACAATATATTCATACATGATAACAATAGTGTGGTAGCTGGCAATGTGACCACAATCCTTGTGCAAGAACTAATTTTGCAATGATTTTGTATCAATGTGCAAGACCATCCACCCCAGGCTCTTCATGCAAATGAGCAGATGCACACGATGAATGCATCATGTTTGTAAAAACCACTTGATGCTGTTCTTTTGTCAGGTCAGGTCAGATGAGATCTGTGACTAAACCATCTCCCCCACCAAGTTTCTTGGTGAGGAGGGTGTTTGGATACGGACACCCAGCAGGATTAAAAACAAAACCTGTCACAGGGGGGGGATCTCCTTGTGAGCCAACGGCCATCCATATCTAGTGTCAACTGTGTCTGCGGATGTTCTCCTGCAGTTGGATTACTTTTTATTAGGAGGTTGGTGGCAGGATTTGCACCTCTGGCCACCGTAAAACCCTTCATTCCGCAAAACATACCGAAAGCCAAATAAATCTGAAAACCCACTCCGTGGGAGTACCTCCTGTGCAGCTTCCCTTCGCATGGCAGCTCACTCGATGGGATTGAGGCAAAGCCTTCAGGACACCAATCTTTGATGATAGGAGGGAAACCATGGGTAACATTCCGGGTCAGATTGTGGTAGTGTGTGTCGGGTGGTGCTGAGGTGTCGTCACCAGACGGCGGTCTCCTTGGGTTAACCTGAGGTGGTCCTTCGGGTGGGTGCCTGGAATGTCCTATCCCTAAGAGAGGATGATCACCTGTCTCTGTTATCATCTGAGTCAAAGCGTTTGGACATCGGTATTGCAGCACTCTCTGAGGTTCGGAGACCAGATTGCGGCGAGATCATGGCGGGTGGTTACACCTACTATTGGTCTGGTCGCTCTGATGGTTACCATGCCCATGGAGTTGCTGTGTTGTGTCCAAAGAAGGTACACACTGGTCAACGAGCGTATTTGAGACTAAGGATTAGTCACTCCTTGGGTGTCATTTCCCTGGTCTCTGTTATGCTCCGACTGAGGCGAGTGATTTCATCATGAAGGATGCATTCTCTGGCACGCTGGAGTCTGTAGTTGATCAGTGCTCCAGGCGAGATATTCTTCAAGTCTTGGGGGATTTCAATGCATCAATATGAACTGATAGGGATGGTTATGAGACCTGTGTTGGTCCCCATGGGTCAGAAAATGTGAACCAGAATAACACTAAGTTCCTTGACTTTGCAAGAAGTCATGGACTCTAGGGTGGCTGGTTCATGATTTCAATGCCCACAGGCTCAGTCGCTGGACTTATATTCCAACGCTGGTGGTGTGGCAAAGGAGATTGACAATGTGCTCGTTGATGGTCGCTGGAGGATGATCCAGAACTGCAGGATCTACCGGAGTGCTCAGTTCCTCAATACTGACCACAGGCTTGTTGTAGCAACTCTGAAGCTGCACCTTAAATCCAGGAGAATGGTACCATCCCAGCAAAGGCTGAATGTTGGCAAGCTCAAGGATGCGAGGGTAGCTGAAGCGTTTGCGAACAGGCTGAGTGGACATTTGGGGGTCTGGGTGCTTTGGGGATCCTAAAGAGCTGTGGAGTGCCTCAAGACCACCGTCCTTGACGTTGCCGGTGAACGTCTTGGAACTCACCGTTGGGCGAGAAAGAATTTTGTCTCTCAAGGGACACTGGATACCACTGACCTGACTTGATGCTCGGATAATAAAATCAAGTTGAAATTGAAAGACCAATCCCCTCATCTTTATTTACATGAGCAGAGTACCCGCCCTTTGGGCGATCTTGTTCCAAGCATGCTACACGTTCTTCTGGCGCACCCTTAATTCGGTTGTGTATAGGCAACAGAGAGAGGAGCTACCTCGATCGCTCCGAAAAAAAAAAAAACCCCGGTTACGTAGATGAAGCAAAAACATACACACTGCTTATGTGCATATATAATACATCGTGGTTATATCGCTTGGATAATTCCAATTGCACCCCCTCCTTCCCCCAAGGCAAGAAAATGCCAAGATGGGCAAACAACAAACCACTTGATGGAATCAAACAAAACTTGCACAGGCACAACTTCAGGGTGTTCTCATTTATCCCTGAAAGTTTCAGCTTCTTAGGTCCAACCCTCTCAGAGTAGTAGATAATACGTACGTACACATATACACCATAGCTCCATTATTATTAAATTGAAAGAGCTTCATTGTACCTCAAAGCGCTGCTACAATCGCCGTGCGGCCTGGTTGCCTGGCTTGCCTCGAGCAGTGGATCGGTCAATTTGTGCACAATCACCTGAAAGGGACCCTGCTCTTCCATGGGCTTTTCAAGATCCACCTGAAGAGCAAACAATCATCAAAATTCCTTACTATCTGCAGCATGGATGGAAATGACATAATGAGTAAATCGGTTTTGTTGTACATAGAAAGGTCACACTTTTAATCATTTCCTGAGATGAGTAATTTGTATTTTTTTATTTTTGGTATATACTGAAGGGATGTAAGAGTTTCTGGTTGTAATCTGACAGGTTAATCAGTGAATGACATTCACTCAACTGCCAACGAAAGATTGAATCTTGAAAAATGTTAATTACAAGCAACTTTAAAAAAAAAAAACATTCTTCTTTGTCTTCTTCTTCGTTCATATACACAGCACAAGGTTGTGGGGTAGCATCATTGGCTGACGGTGTGGTTGTGCCGCTGATGCAATGTCCTTTGCCGGTTAGTGCAGGAATTTTGAATTTTGGCAATGTGCCGGCGATAGCTCACCTACTCTTCACAAAGGACACAGTGGGATCCTTAACATCAGACAGGCCAGCAGACAGGACACCCAGTTTAACGTGCATCCGAAGGACGGTACACACATTAATGAATCACCCTGTCCGTGAAACACTGGATGACAGTTTATAGCTGGGTTTGGAATCAAACCCAGGGTAGACCGCTTAGAGGTGAGTGTGTGTACCTCTTGGCCATCCTGACAGCCCTATTTGAACCTCCACTGCTATGAACATAACGCCAAATAATTTATCCTGCAATTTGATAAAGGTTTACATATTACATACACAAACATGGCAGAATGCTTGACATTACCCAAACTGAACCGCCTCCCTCTCCCCCGTTTTATCCCTCTGCGTATACATGATTGGAAATTATTAACTAATGCAGAACTACTACTAACTAGTAACTGAATTATTAACTGACAACTGAGGCTTCTAGCTGATCATGCTGCTTGTAAATTACTTGTCCAGTTTTGACAAACTGAATATGTACCAATATTAAACCATCTTGGAAAATGAGAGCGCGCTCAGCAGAGAACTGCATACATCATTACCGTGACACAGTGTTCTTAAATATCCATTCACCTGTAGTAATTACAAAAATGATTCAGTAATTGAAATACGACACCAATGTCTCGTGTTGTCATCGAGCGATTAAACTCGTATTGTCAAAACAAAACCTCAAATACATCATATATGAGAGAAGAGGAAAATATTCCACATTAAAGAACAGTTTTCACTTCAACCTGTTTTTACTGACTTGAAATTTACCAAAAAGTATTTAATATGTCCATTTACCAGCTTTATAATGTGCGATCGAATGAGGGTCAACTGTACTTGAGCTCACACAAAGTCGTGACACCACATTGAATCAAGCAACCCGTTTGTTTGTGATGGTCTGAGCACTTGTTCATGATGCAGAGTGTACAGACTCAAATCTGACATAACATACATGAATTACCCTCATTGTATCTCAAAACACTTGTTCTTTGGAAGATATGTGCATAAGCTTCTGCTGTTTCAGGCTCTGTTATTGTTCAAGACGTTTAATCCGCCACAACAACTGATATTACTGACTCCAGATATATACGACACCATACTATTGGGGAAACTATAGATATACTGCACTGCATAAATTAGAGAGGTCATAGAACACCTTACCCCATGCCGCCTTTAGAAACAAAGACATTGGCGGGGTTGTACGAACGGCAAAATTTGATTGGTTGTGATGACGTAAAATGCGTAATATTTTGTCCAAGTCCTGCTAAACGGAAGGTGTTGAAAGTGTCAAAAAGGCCATTTGTGTTCTACAGTGTTCAAATATATATATTAATTCAAATGAAATAAAATAAGGATTTTAAAGGTCGAAGAAAAAAAAAAAAAATCAGAAATTTATCGCCATTGATGCAGCGTCTTTTATACCACCTTATTTAACACATCCATATTAGTTGTTCGTGCTTGTTGTTTATATCCTTTGTGACGTCCTTTAAAACAGTAAGTTTCCTGTTTGAATGATTTTCAATTCTGTTTGACTGCCAGACAGGCAGACAGACTTTAAAAAACAAAAAAAAAAACACTTTGTGCGCATGTGCGATCAGGTCAAATTCAGAGCCAGAGTACTGCTGAACTGTTCAGACCCGCAAGGGAGGGTACAAGTTACAAGAGGCAGAGCGGCCGAGAGTAGCGGCTATGGAGTTACGCGTGCCAGTGCCATTGACTGTTGGAGAATCGCTGCATTGCTGCGTTGAATCACAGATTCCCCCAGTTGTTCCAACTGAAATACTTTGGATCTCCTATGGTGTGTCCATCAGGCATGATCTGATGGTGGTCGAAATGTCATGAATACAATCGTGACCGTCTGCTAATGATCAGTTTGTCTCCCATTCCATCTAGATGTAACACACCAGTTCCCCCCCTGCCCCCCTCCCCACATCTTAGCAGTTTCTATCAGCAATACAGTGAAGTCTTATCTCGTGAAATTTCACCCACATGACCGCATCACACTCGTTATGAACGGATATTTTTTCCCTTTGCAGAATATGATGTGCATAAAGCAGATGCATATGAAACCACCTTTTGAGAATTTCCCCCAAAAAATCCCATGAAGGAAAACTATTAAAAACGAGCGCAAGTAAACTCTCGCAATTATCGTACACGTAAACAGAAGTAGAAAGCTTCAGCAGACAACGCTAAAGGAAGACCGAAAAATAATAATAATAATATATTTATTCAAGTGCAAACAGCGCCAACTATGGCGTGATCCGGCTATTTCGGAAAGCAAGAATTAACCTTTCATAACAGAATTTTTATCCCCCAACGATGAAGAAATTATCCTGCACCAGCACAACTTGGCACAGATGTTAGTCTTTTCTGTTTAGTTTTAAAAACTTGTCTGTTGTCTCCTACTCCTGTATGATACGTTGTCACCTAATGCTTCTCCAAACCCACCCCTGCCTTCTTCAACTCTACTGATCCTCACCCCCCCCCCCTTCCCTTTCTACCACCCATCTTGAACCTGACAACATTAGAAACGAGAAGACGATGTGTAGAACGACTCCAAGCGTATCGCATCTTCCACCAGATTGACACTATAAATGAAGTTACACTTTGGAAAAGCAGAAAATGTGGGTACAAGGGGTCATTCACTCTAACTAAAAAATCAACGCACTCATCTGGAAGTCAGGAAATACTTCTTCCTACATAGAGTGGTGACGAGTGCAATAAACTACCAGACAGTGCAGAAAACCACCAAATCACAAGCATATCTGAAGAAAGAACAATCAAAGCACATGGATCAGAATGGATATGAATATCCTTCTCAACCCAACCATGCGCCGGTCTTCTTCCTTGCCAAAGGATCCTGAGGCTCAGCGTGTGGTACTTCAAGTTGATGTAATCCAACTCATGTACGACATATTTGTCTCACAGTTTCCACTTAGATCCTCTTATCCATCTGCAAACCTACTGCCCTCTGTCACTTAGCTCATCATCATCACACTGTGAGTCAGTGCTCCCAAAGCAGTTTCTTGGCATGGGTCATGGTGGGTGGTTGCGACTTGCCTTGCCAGTGGTAATTAGGGAGAAAGTTGGAATTTGTTCATGGTGCCGGCAAAAGCTCACCTACTCTTCGTGAACGACACCGTGGGATTTTAACGTCCACTAACTAATGCCGGCAGACGGGACGCCCAGTTCAACGTCCATCTAAGGAATGGCACACACATTGATGAATCACCCTGCCTGTGAAACACCAGGATGTTTCACAAGAAAGCCGATACATAAATGTTTACAACGGCGTTAATATTCGAACCCAGACGAGATGACTCAAAGGCAAGTGTGCTATCCTGCCAGCACAAATGAGAGACGAGCTAATTAATTACATCTCTGCCAATACCATATATGGAATGATTGATGTCAAGTTAAACATCCGATTGGCCTTTATATATTTTTTTTTGCCTGTTTTTTTTTTTTTCTTGCAGGTTCTCAACTGTATTGTGAGCTCATGTCCCGACTGAAAACATGGGTGGGAGAACATTAGACATATCTGGACATTAAAGACATTCCACCATTGTAGTGGATTCCTTAAAGGTCTACTGTGAACATTGATTATTACACGATAACTCTGGATAGACTTGTCGGAGAAAGGAAACAGAAAAAGAAAGACTCAATAAATTGTTCTTTGCCACATGGCAAAGTGCATCTCATTTCTGATCGGGAAGCAATTTGGATTTGAAATTGCCTCATAGGCCAAGACTTCCTCTACCAAACGGCGAGGTTACTCAAACGACGATTTTTATTCCACAGAATTTAAAATATAACTAAACGGCACTCGGTCGAGCGCATACATCCGCCAGGCTGAACAGTTTACATTTTATATCCCACTGACAGACCGGATCTGGATTCGGAGCTGAACCAAAATCGACTTGGCTTGTTCTTGTCACCGAACCAACTCATCCACCAAGTTTTGTCCGAATCCGTCAATAACTTTGTGAGATATCGTGCTGACAGACAAAGAGGGTGAAAACATACCCTCCGTCCACCTTCAGCGGTGGAGGTAAAAAGGGAAAAGTTTACATTAGTCCACCAGTGAAGTCATTTAAACAGATGTATAAAAGTACAACCACTATCAGATAAAGAATCCTTCTTAAAAATACAAAACCTTCTTACTGTAGTATCTCGTCTCTAAATTGTTTAAAACTTTGTCGTACCGTCAAGCAAAACCACACCACATGACCTATGACGTCATAATTATCAAAAAACATTCCGCATGAGTAGTCACTCCTTTGGTGAAAAATTTGTCTCAATCCGACAAGCAGTTGCAGAGAAAAATACGAAAGTTCTGTTGCGGACAAACAAACAAACAAATAACAAAACAAGAAGAGAAATCAGAGATTCCAGACCCTTGCCAGGACTTCTTTTGAGTGGTGTATTTTTATAAGGTTTAAGGGTAATTCTAATATGGCTGCCAAACCATGTGGACCTATTTATGTCATGTGTGTGATCCTTTGGTTCCTCATGGATAGGCGGTCATAGATGTAAAGTTCGCCTCGATCTGCTGGGCCGTTTCAGAGAAGATTTTTTAAGGTTTTATTTTTTTTAAACAATATGGCTGTGCCGAATCCCGTGACCAATGATGTCATCAAAAAAAAGATTTGTGGAACATTTATCCCGAGATGACCCTCAAAATTTTTTATACTGATCAGATGTAGCACTCTACATATGCAATTATAATGTCATAAAAATATCACACTTATTCCTCATGAAGACTTTCTATGTGCCAAGTTTCAAATTTTTCCTTGGTGCGGTTTCAGAGATACAGAGATACAAAGTTTTCCCATTTTTCCAACATGGCTGCCACAGCACGTGACCTATGACGTTATAATTATCATTAAAACATTCAACACGAGTCGTCGCACCAATGGAAAATTTTGTCTCAATCCGACAAGGAGAAAACACACTGAAGTTTTGTGCGGACAAACAAACAGACAAGCCGGTAGGCGACGAGGGATCCGCTAGGATCGAAGCGCTGGATACGATGCTTTTCATTCTGACCGATCCACCGACAAAGATTCATGCCAAGACGTATTTGTTCACATACAATTGTTCTCTGCCTGCAAGATTTTTCCTATTGCGTATTTTGCCAACTGGCACTCCTCATAAAAAATGACGGTAAATAGACGCCCTATTTTGAAGGACTACCATTTGAAAAATAAAACCTAAATCAAAAATTCGGCTCGAGTAAAATTTTCTAAATATCTCGAAGTGTTTCATTCCGAAGTCTTCGTTTCTCCACATTCAAAACTTTAGGACAAGTATTAAAAATAGTGAACGCGGTTTTTCGGCCGCTGCATAGCAACGGGTGGTTGCTTAGCAATAACTCAAACTCGACATTCCCACCCCAAATGGCACCTGTTCGCCAAGTTTCATCGAATCGGTTTGCTGGTTTGTGCTTGTGGAGCCTTGCGTTGCAGACACACCACACACACACACACACACACACACACACACACACACACACACACACACCACAGACAGACAGACAGACATACGACAGAAACCCGACAATAAGGGATATCTATGAATCCAACAAACAAACGGACCCAAATGCAATCCTTCTCTCCGGCCGAGGGCAATAACCCAGGTTATGCGCATGAAGCAAAAACAATACATATACATATATATACTATATTATATTTGTTACGGAAATGGCCCTTAGTAGGCTACTAAATATAGGATTAGCTCAGATTCCCATTAAATGCATGTTTAGCTAGGCTGTTCGGTAAAATGGACGTTACATGTGTGTCGGGAGGTGTTAGAGCTGTTATTTGTTTGTGCGTTGGTGGTGGATCGAGAGCTCCCTCTTCTTCTTTCCCCTCTCCGGACGATAGGCCCCGCCCAGTCGGCTGAGGGGAGTGGCCTGGAGAGGGAGTGGAGCTAAGGGGAGGAGCCAGTGGCTTCGAAGCGAGCGAAACGAAGAAGAGACAGTGGTGATTCTGCGGGAGAGAAACTGGACTTGGACGCGCCGGGTCTCGCTTCTGTGGCCTGGAGAAGCGAGCCAGGGCCGAAGGAAAGGCAGGGAAATGACTGCAGGAGGTCTGTCTGCCCTCGGCAGCGAACGAAGACCTCTTGGAGTGGTTCAGTTTTGGAGAAGTACAAAAAACGGCAGTCGTTTTGAGCCACGAGACCCGAAAGAAAAAGGAAAGCGAGTGGTGCGATCGCAGGGAGAGGACCCGGCTGCTGTGTGAGTCTGGAGTCGCGCTTCGAGCGGAGGTCATCGACAGATTAACCTGCCGTCTTAAGACGGCGAGCCTGCTTGACTAGTCCCGACTCAACCTCCACGGCTCGACGACGTTTGGTTAACTCCCATGGACCCACCTGCCCGAGCCCGGCACCCCCGGATTGGCCTTGTCTGGTGAACAAGGCCAGGCCTTGGACTTTGTATGCTGGACCTGAGAGAAACCAGCTGGGACCCATCGTCAATTCTGGCGGTCTTGTGCCATCGACCTTACGCGGGCAGGGTCAGAGCACGGCGGAGACGCGTGCAGTGCGTAAAAAAGAAGCGAGCGCGTCTCGCCACGCGGCGTGTTCGAGCTTTGGGCTTCGAATCCAGGGACATCGGCCTTGTTACGAGCGACATTCGGGCTTTTGACACTTTCCTCTCGTCATGAAACATCACCAAGTTACTCTGTTCTTGTCTGCATCTGTTTTGTCTTGTTTGCACTGTCGTTTAAAGGCATCTATCTCGATTAGGGACCCCACCGAAACCCGTAATCCGTAGTTTCCCTAGTGAAGAACACGGATTGTGTAGATTAATTAAACAGCTTGTCTGAATGTTTTGCGTTGTGTTGTGTTTCCCCAATAAACCTGGTTGATTCGGATGAAGTCTGACCGCTCATGGATTAATTCGTGGTCGCGTTGAGAACTATCCGTTCGCATTCGGTTATATAAAACAAAAAGTTACAGACTGCAGAAAACACTCGCACTTCTGACAAAACCAGTCTGTAACCGGGGTCCTCTTTCCCGCAACTGTTAAGGTCCAGGATTAACGTTTGGCATCGCGATTGAAGAACGCGTGCACCGCGATGCCATGTGCCGAGCCAGCGGCGTTATTAAGCCCCGGAGACGCGGATGGTGGTGAGGGTGCGACCAAGACTCCGTCCGAGAACCCGCCACCCCCAGATCCGTAACAATAATATTTAACATTCGCACCTTTTGCCCTTGCCCATTCCTTTGTATTTAAGTTTTGGTTATATATATATATAGTATATATATATATATATATATACTATTAGTAATATATATATATATTTGTCAGGATGAACGACATTTTCACATATTTGAAGACATAATTTTGTCAATGTCTGGAGAAGGGAAAGAGGCTGCTGCCTGCCGATCTGAGACATGTGAGGGATGCTCACCAGCAAATAAAAGAATAATTTTCTCAGAGTCAGAAGAACAATTGTGATGAAGAGTAGGAAAAGGATGGGGCCTGGAACATTGCTTTTGGGGCACTCCGAATTCACAGGGAAGGAGATGATTCTCGGTACTGGTCAGTTTCCTAATTTCCCCATTATTTAGACAAAAGTCACTGGGTTATCGGACGCCCTCGTTTAGAAATGTCAGTTTTCCTATTTCGTATCTGAGTCTATGTCTATTTTGCATTTTTTTGTTTTCGATGTTCCACACTTGACTCGGATGGTCCGGGTTTGTACGTGTACCACTATGTCCTTTCTTCTTTATTTCATTTTAACAATAAAATCAACACTATTCCCTCATGTCTGAGTATTCTTCTTTAAATGGAATTGAGGTCCCTGATGCAATGCAAAACCCAGAACTCTTTTCTCACTGTTTGTTTTTTCGAACTAAGGCCTCCTTTCCTCTCCCCCTCACTCCGTTCGCTGTTCAAAGGCGGAACACGAAACATCAGCACCTTTGCCTTTGCCATTTCCTTTGTATTTTAAGTCAATGGAGGTCAATTAGGCACAATGGGATCCTTGGAACGCCCACATAGAGAGTGTGAAAAAAAAAAATGGGGATTGCAAGACCTGATAACCGAACATACTGCCCTTGCACATGCTGCATCGGGGAGAAAAAGAAATAAGAAAAGTAGGCAGCTATTGGATCCCGGCAATACATCGCTTTCAATTTTAACAGGAGCCAAAAAGCAAACTTGGTCACAAAATTAAAGGTTTGGCGCCTGCCAAGTCTTTTAAAGTTAAACAGCCTGTCCAGAAAACACTCGACACAAAAACTACCTTACCTTCAGACAAAAGCAGCGTAAACTGCGGTCAGCGTCTTTCCTTTTGATTTTTACAGCGAGTCAAAGTGCATGGGGGAAGTGCGGGAGGGACAGGAGTGAGGTGGACACATATTGAATTTGCTTGCGAACGTCTGATTCTAGTTAACACAATTATACTAACAGACAGCATTCAAATACAAACTACTTATTCCAACCAAGTCACTCAAACCACCATTGAAGTACATCTTGAGGAGGAAAGCTTGCTGTTTTGGCAGCAATTCACCTCTGAACGTTGCTTCGTACAACAAAAAAGTTACGGATACCAACTCATCAAAAGCGAACTCTCCTTCCACAAGAAAGTTAATTACATCACACGGCGAATCCATGGGAAACTGAGATCTCTCCTCTAACAATAGTGTTGGTAGCTGGCAATGTGACCACAATCCTTGTGCAAGAACTAATTTTGCAATGGATTTTGTATCAATGTGCAAGACCATCCACCCCAGGCTCTTCATGCAAATGAGCAGATGCACACGATGAATGCATCATGTTTTGTAAAAACCACTTGATGCTGTTCTGTTGTCAGGTCAGGTCAGATGAGATCTGTGACTAAACCATCTCCCCCACCAAGTTTCTTGGTGAGGAGGGTGTTTGGAT
>CM068960.1:109166166-109178470 GCA_035128595.1 Eptatretus atami
AGAGAGATCGACACATATGAATCACCCTTCGTCCGTGAAACCTGGGATGACAGTTTATAGCTGGGTTTGGAATCAAACCCAGGGTAGACGCTTAGAGGTGAGTGTGTGTACCTCTTGGCCATCCTGACAGCCTATTTTGAACCTCCACTGCTATGACAATAACGCCAAATAATTTATCCTGCATTTGATAAAGGTTTACATATTACATAACAAAATGGCAGAATGCTGACATTACCAAACTGAACCGCCTCCCTCTCCCCGTTTTATCCTCTGCGTATACATGATTGGAAATTATTAACTAATGCAGACTACTACTAACTAGTAACTGAATTATTAACTGACACCTGAGGCTTCTAGCTGATCATGCTGCTTGTAAATTACTTGTCCAGTTTGACAAACTGAATATGTACCAATATAAACACATCTTGGAAAATGAGAGCGCGCTCAGCAGAGAGACTGCAAACATCATTACGTGACACAGTGTTCTTAAATATCCATTCACCTGTAGTAATTACAAAAATGATTCAGTAATTGAAATACGACACCAATGTCTCGTGTTGTCATCGAGCGATTAAACTCGTATTGTCAAAACAAAACCTCAAATACATCATATATGAAGAGAGAAATATTCCACATTAAAGAACAGTTTTCAGCTTCAACCTGTTTTTACTGACTTGAATTTACCAAAAAGTATTAATATTGTCCATTTACCAGCTTTATAATGTGCGATCGAATGAGGGTCAACTGTACTGTGAGCTCACACAATCGTTGCACACACATTGAATCAAGCAACCCGTGTTGTGATGGTCTGAGCACTTGTTCATGATGCGAGTGTACAGACTCAAATCTGACATAACATACATGAATTACCCTCATTGTATCTCAAAACACTTGTTTCTTTGGAAGATATGTGCATAAGCTTCTGCTGTTTCAGGCTCTGTTATTGTTCAAGACGTTTAATCCGCACAACACTGATATTTACTGACTCCAGATATATACCGACAACCATACTATTGGGGAAACTATAGATATACTGCACTGCATAAATAGAGAGGTCATAGAACACCTTACCCCATGCGCCTTTAGAAACAAAGACATTGGCGGGTGTACGAACGGCAATTTTGATTGGTTGTGATGACGTAAATGCTGTAATATTTTGTCCAAGTCCTGCTAAACGGAAGGGTGTTGAAAGTGTCAAAAAGGCCATTTGTGTTCTACAGTGTTCAATATATATATATAATTCAAATGAAATAAATAAGGGATTTTAAAGGTCGAAGAAAAAAAAAATTCAGAATATTTTCGCCATTGATGCAGCGTCTTTTATACCACCTATTTAACACATCATATTAGTTGTTCGTGCTTGTTGTTTATCCTTTGTGACGTCCTTTAAAACAGTAAGTTTCCTGTTTGGAATGATTTTCAATTCTGTTTTGACTGCCAGACAGGCAGACAGACTTTTAAAAAAAACAAAAAAAACCACTTTGTGCGCATGTGCGATCAGGTCATTCAGAGCCAGAGTACTGTTGAACTGTTCAGACCCGCAAGGGAGGGTACAAGTTACAAGAGGCAGAGCGGCCGAGAGTAGCGGCTATGGAGTTACGCGTGCCAGTGGCCATTGACTGTTGGAGAATCGCTGCATTGCTGCGTTGAATCACAGATTCCCAGTTGTTCCAACTGAAATACTTTGGATCTCCTATGGTGTGTCCATCAGGCATGATCTGATGGTGTCGAAATGTCATGAATACAATCGTGACCGTCTGCTAATGATCAGTTTGTCTCCATTCACTAGATGTAACACCCAGTTCCCCCCCTGCCCCCTCCCCACATCTTAGCAGTTTCTATCAGCAATACAGTGAAGTCTTATCTCGTGGAAATTTCACCCTCATGACCGCATCACACTCGTTATGAACGGATATTTTTCCCTTTGCAGAATATGATGTGCATAAAGCAGATGCATATGAACCAACCTTTTTGAGAATTTCCCCCAAAAATCCCATGAAGGAAAACTATTAAAAACGAGCGCAAAGTAAACTCTCGGCAATTATCGTACACGTAAACAGAATTAGAAAGCTTCAGCAGACAACGCTAAAGGAAGACCGAATAATAATAATAATATATATTTATTCAAGTGCAAACAGCGCCAACTATGGCGGTGATCCGGCTATTTCGGAAAGCAAGAATTAACCTTTCATAACAGAATTTTTATCCCCAAACGATGAAGAAATTATCCTGCACCAGCACAACTTGGCACAGATGTTAGTCTTTCTGTTTAGTTTTAAACCACTTGTCTGTTGTCTCCTACTCCTGTATGATACCGTTGTCACCTAATGCTTCCTCCAAACCCACCCCTGCCCTTCTTCAACTCTACTGATCCTCACCCCCCCCCCCTTCCCTTTCTACCCCCATCTTGAACCTGACAACATTAGAAACGAGAAGACGATGTGTAGAACGACTCCAAGCGTATCGCATCTTCCACCAGATTGACACTATAAATGAAGTTACACTTGGGAAAAGCAGAAAATGTGGTACAAGGGGTCATTCACTCTAACTAAAAAATCAACGCACTCATCTGGAAGTCAGGAAATACTTCTTCCTACATAGAGTGGTGGACGAGTGCAATAAACTACCAGACAGTGCAAGAAACCACCAAATCACAAGCATATCTGAAGAAAGAACAATCAAAGCACATGGATTCAGAATGGGATATGAATATCCTTCTCAACCCAACCATGCGCCGGTCTTCTTCCTTGCAAAGATCCTGAGGCTCAGCGTGTGGTTTCAAGTTGATGTATCCACTCATGTACGACATATTTGTCTCACAGTTTTCCACTTAGATCCTCTTATCCATCTGCAAACCTACTGCCCTCTGTCACTTAGCTCATCATCATACACACTGTGAGTCAGTGCTCCCAAAGCAGTTTCTTGGCATGGGTCAGGTGGGTGGTTTGCGACTGCTTGCCAGTGGTAATTAGGGCAGAAAGTTGGAATTTGTTCATGTGCCGGCAAAAGCTCACCTACTCTTCGTGAACGACACCGTGGGATTTTAACGTCCATAACTATGCCGGCAGACGGGACGCCAGTTCACGTCCATCTAAGGAATGGCACACACATTGATGAATCACCCTGCCTGTGAAACCCAAGGATGTTTCACAAGAAAGCCGATACATAAATGTTTACAACCGGGTTATATTCGAACCCAGACGAGATGACTCAAAGGCAAGTGTGCTATCCTGCAGCACAAATGGATGACGAGCTAATTAATACATCTCTGCCAATACCATATATGGAATGATTGATGTGCAAGTTAAACATCCGATTGGCCTTTATATATTTTTTTTTTGCCTGTTTTTTTTTTTTCTTGCAGGTTCTCACTGTATTGTGAGCTATGTCCCCGACTGAAACCATGGGTGGGAGAACATTAGACATATCTGGACATTAAGACATTCCACCATTGTAGTGGATTCCTTAAAGGTCTACTGTGACATTGATTATTACACGATAACTCTGGATAGACTTGTCGGAGAAGGAAACAGAAAAAGAAAGACTCAATAAATTGTTCTTTGCCACATGGCAAAGTGCATCTCATTTCTGATCGGGAAGCAATTTGGATTTGAAATTGCCTCATAGGCCAAGACTTCCTCTACCAAACGAGCGAGGTTACTCAAACGACGATTTTTATTCCACAGAATTTAAATATTAACTAGAACGGCACTCGTCGAGCGCATACATCCGCCAGGTGAAACAGTTTACATTTTATATCCCACTGACAGACCGGATCTGGATTCGGAGCTGAACAAAATCGACTTGGCTTGTTTTGTCACCGAACCAACTCATCACCAAGTTTTGTCCGAATCTCAGATAACTTTGTGAGATATCGTGCTGACAGACAAAGAGGGGTGAAAACATACCCTCCGTCCACCTTCAGCGGTGGAGGTAAAAAAGGGAAAAGTTGTACATTGGAGTCCACCAGTGAAGTCATTTAAACAGATGTATAAAAGTACAACCACTATCAGATAAAGAATCCTTCTTAAACAAATACAAACTTTCTTACTGTAGTATCTCGTCTCTAAATTGTTTAAAACTTTGTCGTACCGTCAAGCAAAACCACACCACATGACCTATGACGTCATAATTATCAATAAAACATTCCGCATGAGTAGTCACTCCTTTGGTGAAAAATTTGTCTCAATCCGACAAGCAGTTGCAGAGAAAAATAAGAAAGTTCTGTGCGGACACAAACAAACAAATAAAAACAAACAAGAAGAGAAATCGAGATTCCAGACCTTGCCAGGACTTCTTTTGAGTGGTGTATTTTTTATAGGTTTAAGGGTAATTCTAATATGGCTGCCAAACCATGTGACCTATTATGTCATGTGTGTGATCCTTTGTTCCTCATGGATAGGCGGTCATAGATGTAAAGTTTCGCCTCGATCTGCTGGGCCGTTTCAGAGAAGATTTTTTTAAGGTTTTATTTTTTTAAACAATATGGCTGTGCCGAATCCCGTGACCAATGATGTCATCAAAAAGATTGTGTGACATTTTATCCCGAGATGACCCTCAAATTTTTTATACTGATCAGATGTAGCACTCTACATATGCAATTATAATGTCATAAAAATATCACACTTATTCCTCATGAGTACTTGCTATGTGCCAAGTTTCAAATTTTCCTTGGTGCGGTTTCAGAGATACAGAGATACAAAGTTTTTCCCATTTTCCAACATGGCTGCCAACGCACGTGACCTATGACGTTATAATTATCATTAAAACATTCAACACGAGTTCGTCGCACCAATGGTGAAATTTTGTCTCAATCCGACAAGGAGAAAACACCTGAAGTTCTGTGCGGACAAACAAACAGACAAGCCGGTAGGCGACGAGGGATCCGCTAGGATCGAAGCGCTGGATACGATGCTTTTCATTCTGACCGATCCACCGACAAAGATTCATTGCCAAGACGTATTGGTTCACATACATTGTTCCTCTGCCTGGCAAAGATTTTTCCTATTGCGTATTTTGCCAACTGGCACTCCTCATAAAAATGACGGTAAATAGACGCCTATCTTTTTTGAAGGACTACCATTTGAAAAATAAACCTAAATCAAAATCGGCTCGAGTAAGTAATTTTCATAATATCTCGAAGTGTTTCATTCCGAAGTCTCGTTTCTCCACATTCAAAACTGTAGGACAAGTATTGAAAATAGTGAACGCGGTTTTTTCGCGCTGCATAGCAACGGGTGGTTGCTTAGCAATGAAACTCAAACTCGCACATTCCCAGAAATGGCACCTGTTCGCCAAGTTTCATCGAAATCGGTTTGCTGGTTTGTGCTGTGGAGCCTTGCGTTGCAGACACACAACACACACACAACACACACACACACACACACCACACACACACACAGACAGAACAGACATACAGACAGAAACCCGACAATAAGGGATATCTAGTGAATCCAACAAACAAACGGACCCAAATGCAATCCTTCTCCTCCCGGCGAGGGCAATAACCCAGGTTATGCGCATGAAGCAAAAACATATACATATACATATATATAATATTATATTGTTACGGAAATGGCCTTAGTAGGCTACTAAATATAGGATTAGCTCAGATCCCATTAAATGCATGTTTAGCTAGGCTGTTCGGTAAAATGGACGTTACATGTGTGTCGGGAGGTGTAAGAGGCTGTTATTTGTTTGTGCGGTGGTGGTGGATCGAGAGCTCCCTCTTCTTCTTTCCCCTCTCCGGACGATAGGCCCGCCCAGTCGGCTGAGGGGGAGTGGCTGGAGAGGGAGGTGGAGCTAGGGGAGGAGCCAGTGGCTTCGAAGCGAGCGACGACAGAAGAGACAGTGGTGATTCTGCCGGGAGAGAAACTGGACTGGCACGCGCCGGGTCTGCCTTCTGTGGCCTGGAGAAGCGAGCCAGGGCCGAAGGAAAGGCAGGGAAATGACTCGGAGGTCTGTCTGCCCTCGCAGCGAACGAAGACCTCTTGGAGTGGTTCAGTTTTGGGAGAAGTACAAAACGGCAGTCGGTTTTTGAGGCCACGAGCACCGAAAGGAAAAGGAAAGCGAGTGGTGCGATCGCAGGGAGAGGACCCGGCTGCTGTGTGAGTCTGGAGTCGGCTTCGAGCGGAGGTCATCGACAGATTCAACCTGCGTCTAATGAGGAGCCTCTGACTGTCCCGACTCACCTCACGGCTCGACGACGTTTTGGAATCCCATGGACCCAGCCTGCCGGAGCCCGGCACCCCGATTTGGCCTTGTCTGGTGAACAGGCCAGGCTGGACTTGTATGCTGGACCTTGAGAGAAACCAGCTGGGACCCATCGTCAATCTGGCGGTCTGTGCCATCGACCTTACGCGGGGTCAGAGCAGGCGGAGACCGCGTGCGGTGCGAAAAAGGAAGGCGAGCGCCGTCTCGCCACGCGGCGTGTTCGAGCTTGGGCTCGAATTCCATGGACATCGGCTTGTTACGAGCGACATTCGGGCTTTGACACTTTCCTCTCGTCCATGAAACATCACCAAGTACTCTGTCTTGTCTGCATGCTGTCTATGTCTTGTTTGCATGTCGTTTAAAGGCATATCTCGTTAGGGACCCCCTCGAAACCCGTAATCCGTAGTTCCCTAGTGAGGAACGGATTGTAGATTAATTAACACATTGTCGTGAATGTTTTGCCTTGTGTTGTGTTCCCAAAAACCTGGTTGATTCGATGAAGTTGCCGCTATGGATTAATTCGTGTCGCGTTGAGGAACTATCCGTTCGATTGGTATATAAAACCAAAATGGTTACAGACTGGCAGAAAACACTCGGCATCTGACAAAACCAGTCTGTAACCGGGGTCTCTTTCCCCAACTGGTAAGGTCCAGGATTACGTTGGTATGTGCGATTGAAGACGCGTGACCCGATGCCTGTGCCGAGCCAGCCGGCGTTATAAGCCCCGGAGACGGTGGTGGTGAGGGTGGCACCAAGACTCGTCCGAGAACCGCCCACCTCCAAGATCCGTAACAATATATATTTAACATCAGCACTTTTGCCTTGCCATTCCTTTGTATTAAGTTTTGGGTATATATATATATATATATATATATATATATATATATATATATATATTTGTCAGGATTGAACGACATTTCACATATTTGAAGACATAATTTTGTCAATGTCTGGAGAAGGGAAAGAGGCTGCTGCCTGCCGATCTGAAGAATGAGGGATGTCACCAGCAAATAAAGAATATTTTCTAGAGTCAGAGAAATTGTTGATGAAGAGTAGGAATAGGATGGGGCCTGGAACATTGCTTTGGGGCACTCCGAACTTCACAGGGAGAGGAGATGATTCTGGTACTTGGTCAGTTTCCTAATTTCCCCATTATTTAGACCAAAGTCACTGGGTATCGACCCCTCGTTTAGAAATGTCATGTTTTCCTTTTCGTATCTGAGTTCTATGTCTATTTGCATTTTTTTGTTTTCGATGTTCACACTTGATCGGATGGTCCGGTTGTACGTGACCACTATGTCCTTGTTTCTTTATTTCATTTAACAATTAAAATCACACACTATTCCCTCATGTCTGAGTAATTCTTCTTTAAATTTGGAATTGAGGTCCCTTGATGCAATGCACCCAAAGTCTTTTCTCATGTTTGTTTTTTTCGACTAGGCCTCCTTTCCTCTCCCCCTCACTCCGTTCGTGGTTCAAAGGCGGAACACGAAACATCAGCACCTTTTGCCTTGCCATTCCTTTGTATTTAAGTCAATGGAGGTCAAATTAGGCACAATGGTCCTTTGGAACAGCCCCACATAGAGATGTGTAAAAAAAAAAAAATGGGATTGCAAGACCTGATACCAACATACTGCACCTTGCCACAGCTCCATCGGGGAGAAAAAAAATAAAGAAAAGTAGGCAGCTATTGGTCCGGCATCATCCTTTCAATTTAACAGGAGCCAAAAAGCAAACTTGGTCACAAAATTAAAGGTTTTGGCCTGCCAAGTCTTTAAAGTTAAACAGGTCCAGAAAACACTCGACACAAAACTACCTTACCCTTCAGACAAAAGCAGGTAAACTGGTTCAGCGTCTTCCTTTTGATTTTACAGCGGTCAAAGTGCATGGGGGAAGTGCGGGGAGGGACAGGAGTGAGGTGGACACATATTGAATTTGCTTGCGAACGTCTGTGATTCTAGTTAACAATTATCTACAGACGAGCTTCAAATACAAACTACTATTCACCAAGTCACTCAACCACATTGAGTCATCTTGAGGAAAGCTTTGTTTTGGCAGCAATTCACCTCTGAAGTTGCTTTCGTACACAAAAAAGTTGATACCATCATCAAAAGCGAACTCTCTTCACAAGAAAAGTTAATTATCATCACACGGCGAATCCCATGGAAACTGAGCTCCCTCATCAAAACAAAAGTGATTGAGAATTTTCACTGTTCGTGTCAACCGTCACTCAGGGAAGCACCACAGATTATTCTTGGTGCTTTTTTGTCGACATTTCCATTCACTGTGTACTATATGTGTATGGGCTGCTAATACAAAGATGAACTGATTAGATTTTAGATTTAAAAAAAATCAAAGGTCTATGGTCATGTGCACTTTAATTGAAAATCGTTGTTCCTGTGATAACTTGCGAACGACTGAATAAGGTTTAACCAAACCCGGCAAAAGTACGGACTGCAATACAAAGATGAAATTATTACATTTTGCATTCCAAAGGTCAGAGGGCATGTGCCCTTTGAAAATTATTTTGCGGACCACAACTGGAGTGAGAAGCAAGCAATGTTGTCTCTGTTTGTTTGTCTCTCTCTCTCTCTCTCTCTCTCTCTCTCTCTCTCTCTCTCTCTCTCTCTCTCTCTCTTCTCTCTCTCTCTCTCTCTCTCTCTCTCTCTCTCTCTCCTCTCTCTTTCTTCTCTCTTCTCCCTCTCTTCTCTATCCCTCCCCTCCCTCTTATCTCTCACCCCCTCCCTCTTTCTCTCCTCTCTCTCCCTCGTCCACTGTCCCCTTCTCCCCTATTCTCCTCCGTCTAACATCTCTCCTTCTCTTCTCTCTCTCTCTCTCTCTCTCTCTCTCTCTCTCTCTCTCTCTCTCTCTCTCTCTCTCTCTCTTCTCTCTCTCTCCTGTCCGTCTTCCCTCTTCCCGTCCGTCCGTCTCTCTCTCTCCCCCTCCTCTTTCCTCCACTACCTCGTTCCACTCTCTTCCCCTCCCCCACACCCTCACTCCCTCACTCTCTCCCTCCCTGTATGTCTTCCTCTCTCATGTCACCTTTAATTTTTCATTTGAGCTTGACTTGAGATCAAACCTAACAGAAGGTTGACATCTAATGTGGACGGAGGAATATCCATCAACACATTTTGTCCGAATGCGTCAACTTTTTGAGATATCATGCTAAAAATCATTTTTGGCCCAATCTTTCAATGGTGAAGAATCGCTTAAATTCTAGTATTCGGATCCGGATCTTCACGAAAATCGAATCAGTTCGTCCTTGTTACACAACCAACCTGTCCACAAAATTTCATCTAAATCAGTCAACAACTTTTTGAGATATTCTGCACACAAACAAACAGACAAACATACAAGCCGGTAGGCGACGAGGGATTCGCGAGGATCGAAGCGCTGGATACGATGCTTTTCATTCTGACGGAATCCAACCGACGAAGATTCATTGCCAAGACGTATTGGTTCACATACAATTGTTCCTCTGCCTGGCAAGATTTTTCCTATTGTGTATTTTGCCAACTGGCACTCCTCATAAGAAATGATGGTAAATAGACACCCGATTTTTGAAGGACTACCATTTGAAAAATAATCGGTTTGCTGGTTTGTGCTGTGGAGCCTCGCGTTGCAGACACACACACACACACACACACACACACACACACACCACACACACACACACACACACACACACACACAGACGGAAAACCCGATAAACTTCTCTCAATGCTCTTGTTTGACCACACCTCCTGAGCCACACAATATTTTTCATAAGCCACGCCCACTTTCCTACGCCACTCCCACGTTAAATAATAAATAATTGGAGGTGGTGTGTGGGTCGTGGAATCGTTTTCAGTAAATAAATAAATAATTGAAGTGGTGTGTGGATTGTGGAATCGTTTTCAGTAAATAAATAAATAATTGAAGGTGGTGTGTGGGTCGTGAATCGTTTTCAGTAAATAAATAAATAATTGAAGGTGGTGTGTGGGTCGTGGAATCGTTTTCGGTAAATAAATAAATAATTGAAGGTGGTGTGTGGATTGTGGAATTGTTTTCAGTAAATAAATATATAATTGAAGGTGGTGTGTGGGTCGTGGAATCGTTTTCGGGAAATAAATAAATAATTGAAGTGGTGTGTGGGTCTGTGGAATCGTTTTCGGTAAATAAATAAATAATTGGAGGTGGTGTGTGGATCGTGGAATTGTTTACGGAAAATAAATAAATAATTGAAGGTGTGTGTGGGTCGTGGAATCGTTTTCGGTAAATAAATAAATAATTGGAGGTGTGTGTGGATCGTGGAATCGTTTACGGAAAATAAATAAATAATTGAAGTGGTGTGTGGGTCGTGGAATCGTTTTCAGTAAATAAATAAATAATTGAAGGTGGTGTGTGGATCGTGGAATCGTTTTCAGTAAATAAATAAATAATTGAGGTGGTGTGTGGGTCGTGGAATCGTTTTCGGTAAATAAATAAATAATTGAAGTGGTGTGTGGATCGTGGAATCGTTTTCAGTAAATAAATAAATAATTGAAGGTGGTGTGTGGGTCGTGGAATCGTTTTCGGTAAATAAATAAATAATTGAAGGTGGTGTGTGGGTCGTGAATCGTTTCGGTAAATAAATAAATAATTGAAGTGGTGTGTGGGTCGTGGAATCGTTTTCGGTAAATAAATAAATAATTGAATGTGGTGTGTGGATCGTGGAATTGTTTTCGGTAAATAAAAAAATAATTGAAGGTGGTGTGTGGATCGTGGAATCGTTTTCAGTAAATAAATAAATAATTGAAGGTGGGTGTTGGGTCGTGGAATCGTTTTCGGTAAATAAATAAATAATTGGAGGTGGTGTGTGGTGGGAATCGTTTTCGGTAAATAAATAAATAATTGGAGGTGGTGTGTGGGTGGGGAATCGTTTACGGTAAATAAATAAATAATTGGAGGTGGTGGTGTGGTCGTGGTATCGTTTTTGGTAAATAAATAAATAATTGGAGGTGGTGTGTGGATCGTGGAATCGTTTTCGGAAAATAAATAAATAATTGGAGGTGGTGTGTGGATCGTGGAATTGTTTACGGGAAATAAATAAATAATTGGAAGTGGTGTGTGGATCGTGGAATAGTTTTCGGTAAATAAATAAACATATTATTAGAAACCCACAAAGACAGAAATGCCGGTGATTCCATTTATTTTGGATCCTTTTCACTTTGGTCAATAACGTTTGGATCGAGGAGAGATCGAAGGTGGAACGACGGTGTAGTTCCTTACAAACACTGTACAACCTATATGACGGTAAATAGACACCCGATTTTGAAGGACTACCATTTGAAAAATAAAACCTCAATCAAAAATCGGCTCGAGTAAAATTTTCTAAATATCTCGAAGTGTTTAATTCCGAAGTCTCGTCTCTACATTCAAAACTGAAGGACAAGTATTGAAAATACTGTACGCAGTTTTTCGGCCGCTGTACAGCAACGGGTGGTTGCTAGGCAACGAAATTCAAACGCGCACATTCCCAGTATATATTCCACCTTTTGGCAAAGTTTCATCGAAATCGGTTCGCTGGTTCGTGCTGTGGAGCCTCGCGTTGCAGACACACATACACACAGACAGACAGACGGAAAACCCGACAAAAGGGATATCTCATATTATAGCGAATCCAACAATCAGGCAAACAAACAGGGGTGAAAACATAACCTCCTTCCACCTTCGGTGGTGGAGGTAAAGAGCTAAAGGCTTAACAAGGAATAATCATGTCAGAGACACATGACAGAATGGAAGGCGAACAATTAAATCTGTCTCGACATACTTCAACATGTTATGATCCTTGTACACAAATATCATATGCCATGTGCTGAACATTTGACAATGAAATAACTATACTACGTTACCCCCTTTAACACCTATCGCATCCCCGCAACAATACCATGATAAATTTGTGTTTGAAATCGTGATTTGAAAAAGCTTGGCAGTAATTTAAGTTGACTCATACTTTTGCACCCCATTGTATATATAAATTGTCTATGCTGTGTGTGTGTGTGTATATGTATATATTATATATATATACATATATAATATACATATAGAAACATATATATATATGTATATA
>CM068960.1:109188423-109201580 GCA_035128595.1 Eptatretus atami
CGGAAAAAAATAGACCGTCGTGAACACACAGTCATGTTAAAAGATTGCCTTTAAAACTCTTCTTACATTGTCCATTTTGAAGGGGGAAAGACATCACACAAACAAAACACAAACAAACATGTGTTTTATGGGTAGATATAAGCGAGTCTGTTTGCTTCTTTGTTTGTTTGTTCATTTATTGTTCGTTTTCAAACACCTGGGCCTTACCACATTATTTCACACACAGACGATCAACATCACAATAAAAACTTTCAACTCTCAATGGTAATTTCTGTAAAAACAAGAAATAACAGCAGTTTAGCGACTTGCCTTCATCTTCAGGCTGAACATGCATGTGCGGTCCAAGCTCTGTCCCTGTCCTGGTCGAGTTTGTGATGCACCACCATTAGATGATCACGAGTATGTTTAAAATAAAATACTAAAGTCTACATAACACAATTTTTATCTGCATAAACCAGCTTGCTCACTCACATACGCATATTGAGGAGTTTTTTTTATTTTCCAACCTGACTTCACATTGATGTACTCAATTGTAAAACATTGGAATTTAGATCAAGGTCTTATTCTGTTAATGTGGTTATTTCTGCCCTAAATCAACTATTACCAAAGAACATAGATAAAGTTTTAATAATATACTTTTAAATTAATTTCAATATAAACAGTTACCTTGACAAATATATAATCTGTATGTGTGTGTGTGTCATATCTCAGTAATAGTTAACAAAGTTTCAACTTTATCCCAGCATCTTTGGACAGACTGTTGTACCTGATTTGTTGTATCAAAGTGCATATGTTCCAGTGTCCAGGTTTGTAACAAACTTATTGTATGCAATTTGATAAAGGCTTTACACATAAAACCCAGGTATAGTGGAGGCTCGCTCGGTGAGGACAATGGACAAGCAACCTCGAGGTTGTAGTTCCAATTGAGTTGAAAGCAAGTGTTAAGGATTTTTGATTCTAAACATCAGAAGATCTGCCAAGTCACTAATAGATTGTCGGAAAAAACCTAATGGGCTCATGAAACAATCTTTTAGAGCGGGGCACAATCTGCTTGTCCCAGCTGGTCTGGTCTGCATGTGATGCCAGTCCACACATTATAGTTGATCCTATTCCCTTCCCTTGCAAAGTTACCCTATATCCTGTACTTAGAACTTGGAATAAAATAAGAACATACCTTGACAAGTTCGGATACGTGGGCTCTGAAAGAAAAGAAAACAAAACAAGAACCGGTCAATTATTGCCCATTTCATGAGAAGCCTCATGAGATAACTTTCAAGTTGATGGACACAAAAAGGCCAAAATGTTATTGGCTTCCAAGCCTTTCTGCAGGCCCGTTGTACATCTCCAATCAAACTCGAGCTTCATGTGCAGCTCTAAGCAAACTACAGCTTGGTTCGCAGACGAGATTGAAAGATATTAAGATGCGTCAGAATCCTACAAGCAACATTGGAGCGACTAATCAACCAAGGTTATCCCTGCTATGAAGCATCAGAACTTTCAGTGAGCCCCTCAAAAAGCTGGATAATTGAGTTCCAGAACACGGCCACCAATTCGTATTCTGCCAATGTCCTTTCCAATTAAACAACGACGAAACCTTTTGCAATCCTTCAAAGGCAGCTTGAACTGCTTCTTGTTTTAAAGGAGAGTGAAGGTTGCTTGTTACTACAATTTGAGTTTCCAAAGATTAGGGTGTGTGATGCAGATAACAGGCAAATTTTCACAAAAAGGCATCGTATGTTCTCACATCTTTGTGAGATGTTTGCTGAAAAAGACGAGAAGGCCACAAAGTGTCTGAATAAAGTTATCAGCGCTTGGTATTTTGAGGGTTTTTCTTTTTCAAAGGTTTACCAATTTCACTTTATGCCGAAAGCGTAGGATTTCAGGCTGAGCATGTGACGTGGTGCATGGTACAGTTTGGCACCATACTTCGACAAACACTTTGGTTAACCAGCACTCCCACAACAATAAGAATTATCATCATGGCAAGTAAGGATAGATCTTTCAATCCATAACCAGAAACAAGTGATTGTTTCAATTATCCATGACTTCCTTACAATCAAAAAGCTCTATTTTAGGAGCGGTAATCATAAAGGCAAAATTTTATCAACAACACAGAATTCCTTTTTGAGAACATTTTCATCCTGTAAAATCAGGTAACTTCGTACATTATTCATATCTATTCACAAAATATTTTATCCATTCTGGGAATAAAGACCCTCACTGCTATTTAATATTTGGAGGTTGGGTCAAGCCTTTCATTTATAATCAGACATCAATCTCATCATCAGAAAAGCTCCATAACACTTAATTATTATTAGTAAACCTGCTAACCAAAAACCATTGGGATCATACTCTGTACAGACATTGGTGCTGCCGAAGCAGTTTCCTGCGGTATTGGCCTGAGGCCTGGGCTATTATGCCCTGAGCTATCCTGGGCTTATTATGCCTGAGCTATTTCCGGGCTATTATGCCGATGCTGGCCCTTTAGGCCTGAGTCGACGTAGTAGTAGTATGGGCTATGGCACAATTCTGGATGGGTCACCACTCCGACAGAGGATAATCAAATGGTCAATCATCCAGCAAGCTGGTACTCATTTTGCAACATATGAAGGATGACAGGCTGAGTCAACCCCCACCTGGTATTAATTCAACAGCTAAGCAGGATTTGAATTCAGACCCGAGGATCCAAGCCACCACCCTAACATTAAGCCAACACCAGGCATTAACCTGCCAACCAATGCAAGTAAACTCAGCCCACCCCAAAAATGCTTTCGGAAGCCTCGACTCCAGATGCGGAAATCTGGAGGGTTGCGGAGACCTCATTCCTCGGACATTGACTTCCTTTTCCGATTTATTTGTCACGGCGCAATGGCCTTGACATCGTCTGTTGCTGTTTAGTGACGTTGCACCTCAGATTACTCTGGTGGGAACAAGACAAGGTCCAACAGCAAAAGTTGCAGGGAAATCAGAATTGCTCTATCTTCATGGAACTGATAAATGGATACCTCTGAACCCCAATTGTTGAATTGATGCCTCTGAAAAACTTGTTTTGCTTTGTAGTTCGCATTCCTTGTCACCCTTCATTTGATAAACGATAAGTACTCCCTGTTGGCCTCAGTTTGCTGACTTTTTGAACAGGCATGATTGGCTGCCTGACCAGAGCTTTCCAAATCTGGCATCTTGAAATGAACCTCGTGATAAGTAGAAGCCTTTTGTTATGGCAAGCAATGACAGGTCAGAATGTGCGTAACTGACCAATGATCAACTTGGATATGACGTTCATGTAAGAGGCATTTCTACGCGATACAAATCATGTGGATCTGCCACCAATGACTTAATTTTTACAGATCTTTTTCTGCAGAATACAATAGTGTGTGTGTGTGGATGTATGTGTGTGCGTGGTGTGTGTGTTTGCGTGCGTGCGTGCGTAGAACATTCGCTGTGTGATGCACAGAACGACTATGTGAGTCACATGCCTAGTGTGTGAAAACTCAAAAATGCTACATGGGTGGGTACCATTTATTACTATTATTTATTTTACAAACGCTGAAACAAAGTACATTTTCAAACATCACGTAAGGGAGTACATTTGGAGCATCACTCGAAAGAAAGTATGTCAAAAGTCGAAAAAAAATTTGGCTGTGTATGAATGAAAAAAAAATATTTAACTTTAACTCTGTAATTTCTATGCAATAAACTATTGTAATTATACAAGGAGATCTATACAAGGAACTTTTAAAAAGGGACATTTGACCCATCATGCCTGTGCTACATCAACACGTGAGTTATCAGGTGGGGATGAGGGAGGGAGAGAAGATCGAAGTGAGATGGGGAGAACACTGGGCGCAAGGGCATCACAGGATGATACTGTATACCCCTAATCCTAATGCATCCAGGTACCCATCACTTCCAGTTTTAAACTATCTATTGTGAAAAGTGGGGTTAAGCAATTGGTTCAAGTCCATCAGGTCCTTTAACATCTGTCTGTCTGTTTGTCTACATACGTCAGTTTATGATCGAGGAACGAGTTGTTTAATTTTTTTTTTTTTAATGTATACCTTGTTGAGGCTCGTGTGAGAGCGAACACACAACGCATGAGACAGAGGGCGTGGGAAGGACAAAACAGTGGGACAGAGACATTAGGAGATCTGTGGAAGGAGAGGGATGGGTGTGGGGAATGGGATCGACAAGATGGACATTACAGGACTTTCAGGAAGGAAAGCAGGGGAATTTGAAGGTGCATTAACGGGGTAGAAAAGATCGAGGATTTGGATGGGACGATAAGAGGTGTGGTGAACAGCTGTTTTGAGACATGAGGAAAGAGTGGGATTGAAGAGAGTGAGGGAGCTTATTCCAAAGGTGGGAAAAAAGAGGATATGAAAGAGTGAAGGTGAGCAGTGATTCGTGATTTTGGTAGTTTTACCAGAAGGAAGTTGTTGGCAGACCTTGAGCGCCCTACAGAAATATGTGGGGACAAAATTGCAGACACAGCGGGGGGGGGGTGGGCGGGACCGGAGAGGAGATGTAGAGACAGAAGACCACCGACCAGCTGCGGTGAGAGAGTGAGAGGCCCAAAGACAGCCCATCGCGGGAGATGCCAATGATCCGAAATGCCTGGTTTCCACAGCGTGAAGCCGAGAAAGGTGGGAGCAGGAGCACCATCCAGAGGGGAGCAGTACTCATCAGGCTGCGGATGAAAGTTGTTACGTGGTCAGGAGCTCAGGTGGCCGAGGAAGGACTTTGCACGACCGGAGGATCCCAGTCGCGACTGGCTTTGGAGGCAGGTTGGAAATGTGGCTTTCCCAGGAAATATCATTGGCAGTTAGTGAGACCAGAAGCTTGAAAGAAAGGACTTCTTCCAAGGATTGTTGAAAGCGGATGGGGGGATTTGCCAAAGAGTCCTTTCGGAGAGACATAGTGATGTGTGAGATTGTGCCGATTGAAAACATGTTCCACGTGTTGGACCAGTTGTGATTTTACCCAGATACTGCAGTGAGCGAAGAAGCTGCTGCTTGCCGGTCTAGGGATGACAGATGGTACGGCAGAGGGTGGAGTCATCAGCAAAGAGATAACGAGGATTTTCCAGAGAATCAGAAAGATCATTGATGAAAACCAGAAAAGAAAGGGCCAGAATGCTCCCTTCAGGAACTCCAGCCTGGACAGAAGAGGGGATGAAAGAACTCCATTTAGGCCACACGATTACTGCAACACGAGAGGAAGTTGCACATAGTGGGAGATGGCCTTGGATACCTTAGGAAGAGAGTTTGGTGAGCAGGGCAGGGTGCCAAACTGTCTCAAAAGCACGCGATATGTCTCGGGATATTGCTCTGATTTCATGTCCGGCATTGAGGACCTCCACCATTTGTGGGAGAGTAGAAGCAGCATAATCCAGGGTAGAGTGACCTGTATGAAACAAATTGATGATCATAAACGAGCCATTGGAGAAGAGGAAGGATTTAATGTCGAAGCGATGTTGGATTCCATGACCTGCTGATATTGGGAGAAGGCTGATTGCGTCTGAAGTTGCAGGGATCTGTTTTTGTACCTTTTTTTGCAGGGCAGTGATGTTGCTGATTTCCAGCAGATGCAGATGATCGTGAGCAAATGAGAGGGTGAATAGACACAGAAGAGAGGGTGATCAAGCGCAGCGGAGCAGTTTTAGGACACGTGGGCTGATGCCGTCTGGACCGGTTGCAGAATCTGAGTCGAGGTTGGACAGCAAACTCTCCACCTTGTCAGGGAAAAAAGGACACAAGAGTCCAGGGACCAATTGGCGTGCACTGGTGTCAGGTGCGGTACAGAAAGCGATGAGTTTTGGACACAAGATTTCGATACAAACATCGAGTTTAGGCATTCAGCCTTTTCACGTGCGGTATCTTTTGAGTACTGTCTCCCAATTACAATTTTTGTACCTTTTTGCAGTACTTTGTCTGAATCGTCTAGATTGCACATGCGCAGAGAGGAGAGATGATTTTTTTGTACTGTCTGACCTGTGTGGCAGTCAAACAAAATTTAAATCATTCCAAATGGAGACTTACGTTTTTAAGGGTGTTGTAAAAGACACAAACAACAGGCCATGAGAATTAATGTATCGTGTGGATAGGGTGCATGTAATAGACTCTGGGTTAAAAACGCCGTAATACCAGGAAATAATTTACTTACATGCCTTTAAAACCTCCATTTTAAATTAATTATATACTTGAACACTGCAAGAACAGAAATTACCTTCAATACCTCCAAGAACCATGCGTATATATTGATATGTACAATGAGAGGGTGTTGCATGTGGAGAGGTACGGTATCAGGGTGAAGAAGAACTGCCTACATGGGCTATGTACGATGTTATGGCTGTGCCTGGATGGGGTTTGAGGATGGAAGAGTGAGTGCAGCGAATGCTAATCCTATCCAGTCCTCCTGATGACTCATCTTTGCTTTTTTTCTTGTTCAGGTTCCTTCTGATTACTCCAATGCAGGACTGTACCTATTTGGTCTTCCATTTGATCTGAATTGAATTTATTTTAATCCCATTCTGAATTTCAAATGAATGAATGAATAATTATTTTTTTTAAACGTCATGGGTCAGGGTCAGGTGTCCGATCAAAGCGGCGTTGCATCAAGCGGTTAGGGTGGTGGCTTGGGATCTTGGGTCCTGGTTGCAAGCCCCATTGCCAGCTGAATTAACACAAGGGGTTGACTCCAGCCTGTAATCCTTCCGAGGTGGCGAAATGAGTACCAGTGTAGCAGCCAAAAAGCTGCACACGAAGGGAAGGGGTATCAACGGATGATGAAATGTGGTATTTAGTGTGATGCAGGCATGATGGCTGAATGGCCTCCTCTGTGCCTTAATTCCTTGTAAATTCTTGTTGACGTCTTGTACCCGGTCTCACTGCAGCATTATATAAGTGACAGTTCTAATCAATGTCTCTGATTAATGACGTAACACAAAACACACAAACACCACACAAAACAAGTTATGAGTCTGCAATCTATGACTGCTCTTCTAGTTTGTTTAAGTGATCCTTCACCCATTGAGAGGTATCACCAATAATGATTATATTGCATATTTCAAAAATTGTGCATGAATTTATAGACAAAACTTTGTGCATGGTCGGGTCGGAGACAAGAACAAGTCTGATTCGATTTGGGTTCAGGTCCGGATGCAGATCCGGCCTATCAGTGAATTCAAAAACGTAATCTGTGCTCATACACTCCACCAAGTGTCATTCTAGTTCTCCTTGAAACCACCGCAGTCGGGCAGGTGGAGAAGGGTTGAGAATTTAGCAGGGGTAAAGTGACTTTCATGCACCCTGTATAAAGTCCTCAAATAATCGAATAAATTTGTTAAACAGACCATAATTTGGTAGACTTTCTGAGGATTAAACTACTAAGTTGCTTGGAGGGTTAAAATAAATAAATAAAACCTAAGACATCAGACAAATACCAGACACAAACCCATTGCTAGGATTTTCAAAGGGGGGGGGGGGGTATTAGGAAAGAGGGTGTCTCTTAAAGGGTCATCACCAACTCCCCCCCCCCCTCTTTCTTCCATCACAGAACATAGACAATCATGACCTTTTTGAGGAATTCCTACATGTTCTCAGGCACACAAATCCCATGAAGGTGGGAGCCTGTCAGTTTGAAGGATGGCAATTTGGCCGAAACTCACTGTTACCATATACTGTGTCAATGCTTTACATTTCGAATCTAATTTTGGGTTAAAACATGTCAGTCTAATATAAACATGAATATACATTGATGACAGAGCATACCAAGACAGGGACAAGTGACCCATGGCTTGTGTGGTACAAACCAAGACAGGGACGAGGTGACCCATGGCTGTGTAGTACAAACCAAGACAGTTTTCTTCAATAGTTCTGGTATCCTGTGGTATTTTCCAACACCATGATTTAAAATGTTCTCTTTTCAACAAGGATCGTTAATGCTGCATAAAGAAGAGTTGGGAAATACTGTGTGGAAAAAGATTATAATCACGGGGCTTGGGAAAGAGTGGGAGCGTCGGCAAGCCCCTACAAAACCTCTCCCCCATTGACGTCCTTCTCTCCTTCCCCCCAATTGATAGGTTTGGATTTGATTAGACCAGTAGCAGCACATGGCACTTAGACTTAGGATAGGTATGGTTATGTTGACGGGTCATTGTGTGTAGGTAGTATGAGTGTTACATGCTACATGTGTGTGTATAGGTATATGTGCTAGGTGTAGGTGAAAGTGTAAGGATAGTATGTACAACAAATCCTCCAGCGATTAGAATCTGATTAGTGATGTCACATGATGGGTTGACTGACTGCCTGGCCACAACTGATGTTGTGATTCAATCTGATGTAGGTAATCTACTGACGTGGATCCATGACCGAGGTTGTGGATCCACTGTTTGGAGAGGTTCTGGGATGAAAGGATCGAAACCTCGAGGAAGAATGCTGCCAGCTGATGATCCAGTGTGGTCGGGAAACCAATCAATTGCTTCCAGGTTAAGGTCTCACTTTAGGTAAGGGAAACTATGTGTTGAGGTTTACAATTTAAATTAAATAAAGTTGAAATATAGGATTTGAAATTAACATAACTAACAGCAATCTTTTAAATTATATCATATTTTAGAATAGGTGATACTGTGCAATTCAGTGTGTGTGTGTGTGTGTGTGTGGTGTGTGTGTGGTGTGTGTGTGGTGTGTGTGTGTGTGTGTGTGTGTTGTATTGTGAGAACAAGAAATGAAAAAAAACGAGATGTATGTGTGGTGTTAACGTTGTAAGGTAGGTGGTACATGTGCTAGTGTATGCGTGATATGTGAACAGGTGTATCTGCATGTATAGTTACATGTGTGGATGTAGTCATGTGTGTGCGGACGTAGTAGGTATGTGTGATGCCCGTGGGAAGTAATCAGGTAGTGTACATGTGCAGGATATATATGTGTGTACGTGGGGTGTGTGCAGGTAGGTGTATGTAACACGGTTGTATCTGCATGTATAGTTACATGTGTGGATTGTAGGCATGTGTGTGCGGACGTAGGTAAGGTATGTGTGTATATGCCCGTGGGAAGTAATCAGTAGGTGTACGTGTGCAGCTATATATGTGTGATTAAGTGCGGTGGGTGTGTGCAGGTAGGTGTGGAACATGGTGTATCTGCATGTATAGTTACATGTGTGGATGTAGGCATGTGTGTCGGATGTAGGTGGTATGTTGTGTATGCCCGTGGGAGGTAATCAGGTAGATGTACGTGTTCAGGTATATATATGTGTGATACGTGGGTGTGTGCAGGTAGGTTATGTGAACACGGTGTATCTGCATGTATAGTTACAGTGTGGATGTAGCATGTGTGTGCGGATGTAGGTAGCTGCAGGTAGCTGAACTGGGTACGTAGGTAGCTGAACTGGGTACTGGGTATGTGTGTATGCCCGTGGGAGCATGTTGTGCTGTGTGTGCGGACGTAGGTAGGTATGTGTGTATGCCCGTGGGAAGTAATCAGGTAGGTGTACGTGTGCAGGTATATATATATGTGTGTACGTGGTGAAAGCTGCAGCGATAGGCGCGTGTGCGGATTTAGATATGTGTGTATCGGTGTAGGCATGTGTGATTACGTGGGCTGTGTGCAGGTAGGTATGCGTGCGTACGTAGTGCGTGTATACACCTGCACAGGTCGCCGAACACAGCGAAGTTGATCCGTTTCTCCTTCTTCTCACTCATCCAATAGCCCACCCTCTGCGGTCCGTTGCTGCTGCTGTGGCTTCCCCCACTCGGGCCTTGCATCTTGCCCATGCCAAGCGATTCGAGATCACCGACGTTTGGTCCACAAGCCCGAAGAGTTCGGAGAAGGGGACCGGTCCGAGTTATTGTCACGTGTTAACAAAGCCCCGTCAGGCGTCCGGCGTCCGTCCTACGTCTGGCGACAGTCGAGGCATCCATTTACCTACTGAGAAGGACCGGTCATTGTACGATTCGCCACATAGCCACGTCCACACTCTCACATCCTATTCTCTGCTTGCTTCGAAACGGCAGCCGAGCAAATATTGGAGGGTTGTAGCCTTTCGAGGGTGCACTGAGACGGAAGAACGGGGTATGGGAGGGTGAGTGGGAGGGACGCCGACAGGAAGAATGCCAGGCAGGCACACACACAGAGACGGAGAGAGAGACCTGCGATCACCCTTATCTGAATGCGACGCGCATCGTCAACTCACTCCCAACCACTTGGCCGTGAACTGTGTGCAGCCGCACCAGAGGGTCGTGAATGGTGTGCAACCGCACAGGAGTGTCGGCAACTGTGTGCAGCCGCACAGGAGGGTCGTGAACTGGGTGCATCCGCAGCGGAGGGTTGTGAACTGGGTACAGCCGCACAGGAGGGGCGTGAACGGTGTGCAGCCGCACAGGCAGTGTCGGCAACTGATGTTGCAGCCGCACAGGAGGGTCGTGATACTGTCGGCTGCCACCACCACAGGAGGGTCGCTGAACTGGTGCAGCCGCACAGGAGGCACGTGAACTGGTTCAGCCGCCACAGCGATGTGTGAACTGGGTGCAGCACAGCGCAGTCGTGAACTGGGTGCAGCCATACCGGATTGTGATGAGTTGGCGATATCTGCACCGGAGGGTCGTGAACTGGGTGCAGCCACAGCAGAGGGTCGTGAAACTGGGTGCAGCCGCAGCGGAGGGTCGTGAACAGTGTGCAGCCGCAGCAGAGGGTCGTGAACTGGGTGCAGCCATACCGAGGGTCATGAGTTGGCTACAGCTGCACCGGAGCGGTCGTGAACTGGGTTGCAGCCACAGCAGAGGGTCGTGTAACTGGGTGCAGCCGCAGCGGAGGGTCATGAACTGGAGCAGCCGCAGCGGAGGGTTGTGAACTGGGTGCAGCCGCAGCGGAGTGGTCATGAACTGAGGTGCAGCCGCCAGCGGAGGGTCATGAACTGGGTGCAGCCGCAGCGGAGGTCATGAACTGGGTGCAGCCACAGCAGAGGGCGTCGTGAACTGGTGTGCAGCCACAGCGGAGTGTCATGAACTGGTGCAGCCACAGCGGAGGGTCGTGACTGGGTGCAGCCACAGGGAGAGTCGTGAACTGGGTGCAGCCGCAGCAGCAGGGTCTCACCTGGGTGCAGCCGCAGCGGAGGGTCGTGACTGGGTGCAGCCACAGCGGAGGGTAATACCTGGGTGCAGCCACAGCGGAGGGTCGTGAACTGGGTGCAGCCGCAGCGGAGGATCGTGAACTGGGTGCAACGCAGCGGAGGGTCGCTCACCTGGGTGCAGCCGCAGCGGAGGAGGGGTTGAACTGGTGCAGCCCACCAGCGGGGGTAATGACCTGGGTGCAGCCACAGCGGAGGGTCTCTGAACTGGGTGCAGCCGCAGCGGAGGATCGTGAACTGGGTGCAGCTGCAGCGGAGGAGTCTGACCTGGGTGCAGCCACAGCGGAGGGTCGTGAACTGGGTGCAGGCGCAACGGAGGGTTATTGAACTTGGGTGCAGCCACAGCGGAGGGTCTGAACTGGGTGCAGCCGCAGAAGAGGGTGTCGTCACCTGCGGGTGCGCCGCAGAGGAGGCGTCGTGAACTGTGTGCAGCCGCAGCGGAGGGTCGCTCACCTAGTGGGTGCAGCCGCCTGCAGAGGGTCGTGACCTGGCGTTGCAGCCGCAGTGGAGGGTTGTGAACTGGGTGCAGCCACAGCGGAGGGTCGTGAACTGGGTGCAGCCGCAGCAGAGGGTCGTGACCTGGGTGCAGCCGCAGCGGAGGGTTGTGAAGCTAAAGCATCAGTCTCTCATGCACTGCCGTACTTCGAAGTGTGGCATCGTCAGCAGCTGGGACGTGGTTACAAGAATTGTGGAGAAATATTAATCATTTAATAGTTTATTAACTTAAATGAGATTTTAATGGAACGAATGCCACTGATGGAGCCCTCATCTGTGAAATTGAATGACTGAATAGCAATCACCAATCACCATCAGATTGGCACAAGTTACTGAGAATTTGTTCCTAAAGAAAACAATCAGGAGACGAGGAAGGAGAAAACAAATATTGTGAAACAGGAGAGGTACACACACGGCCTTCTCAGCTGTCTAGCCTGGGTTCGAATCCCTACCCAGCTTTAAACTGTCATCCCAGTGTTTCACAGGCAGGGTGATTCATCAATGTGTGTGCCGTTCCTCGGATGGACGTAAAAACACCACGGTGTCCTCATGAATAGGAGGCGAGCTATCGCCGGCACTCTGAACAAATTACACTTTCCTGCCCTAACCAGCAGGGGGCATTGTATAGCCATGCCCTCAGTCAATGTGCACACACAGGTAACGTGTGTCTACCCCTGCACACACCTTGACGTGTCACCCTGCCTGCGAAACACCAGGATAGCAGTTTATAGCTGAGTGGGGATTCGAACCTCGGTTCGACAGCTGAGCAGCTTCGAGGAGAGTGAACGTAACTCTAGCACTCTCAGCCATCCTGCCAGCCTAATAAGTGAAGGGAGCCAGTTAGTGTAGTAGATAGTAGAAAAATCGTGCAAATTATGATACAAGCATCAAATTTGGCAGGTCTGTTCTGCAGGGCTTTCTGATCAAATCTGCCCGATTGGCCATTTGAAAATCCAAATTTTGAAAAATTAATGTCCGATTAGCCTTAATGATAATGGACTTTGCTACATCCGCGTTGCATCCCTTGGCGTGTACGGATATTCGAGTTCAGCTTCTTTCATACACCATGGAGACACAGCATCCAGGACTCCTTTTTGCTAATGCATCTTTTCCTTTTGTGACAATGACTGTGCTTGTCGTCTGTGTTCACACATCTTTTCCGCAAGAAGTGAACAGCTCATTCTTGGTTGCCGTCATCTCGAAGAAAAGCTCTCCAGTTATTGGGGTCTTATGGGCCTGTCACTCTTCTTCTGATTCCTGCCCCCTTTTTCGACCTGGCCATCGGGACTTCAGCATTGACTCTTTACACATTCAAAACACTTCGTCACCCTCTCGTACCTGGCACCATAGATTCCACCTTTGGGATATGTCTTCTTAGCATAGTCATCAAATATCTTTGAACGTTGGTGTGGATGGTAGGCATTATAAGTGCTGAGCATTCAAGATGATCTGCATTACCTTGGTGCTCTGTCTGGGATGTTCACTGCGCTTCAGAATTTCAGCCAGCTGTGACTTCAAATTTTTTTGAAGTTTTTTTATTT
>CM068960.1:109219605-109234414 GCA_035128595.1 Eptatretus atami
ACTGAGCTCCATAATATTGAGGAACTATACTTGTGGATGAGACTGCGTTTGCTGATGAGGCCACGCGGCTGCCATATTGGAACTCACTATGACACAATGGACACATTCAACAGGCACGAATAACTAATGTAACATGTTAGATGGGGTGGTCTAATCACTGAGCTCCATAATATTGAGGAACTATACTTGTGGATGAGACTGCGATGAGACCACGCGGCCGCCATATTGGAACTCACTATGACATAATGGACACATTCAACAGGCACGAATAACTAATGTAACGTGTTAGATTGGGTGGTCTAATCACTGAGCTCCATAATATTGAGGAACTATACTTGTGGATGAGACTGGGTTTGCTGATGAGGCCACGCGGCCGCCATATTGGAACTCATTATGACACAATGGACACATTCAACAGGCACGAATAACTAACGTAACGTGTTAGATTGGGTGGTCTAATCACTGAGCTCCATAATATGAGGAACTATACTTGTGGATGAGACTGCGTTTGCTGATGAGACCACGCGGCCGCCATATTGGAACTCACTATGACATAATGGACACATTCAACAGGCACGAATAACTAACGTAACGTGTTAGATTGGGTGGTCTAATCACGGAGCTCCATAATATTGAGGAATTATACTTGTGGATGAGACTGTGTTTGCTGATGAGGCCACGCGGCCGCCATATTGGAACTCAATACCAACCGTAAGTTCCATAGTAAACAATCCAAAAACATTTCAATACCAGAATCGTCTTGCATTGTCCTTTTACATAACACTTGCTATTTACCAATTGCTATCTCCTTTTACATAACACTTGCTATTTACTAATGAATGACAGTGGGCCAAACTTTAGATATTATAACTCAGATTCAACTCCGCCGAAGTAAAGCTACGCTGTATCTAGGGTTCCAGTTATATGTTAGACATTAAATTACCTGTGAAATGACTTCTCACAGCCAAAATATTGTTTGATGTTGCACCCAAATGAAACACACGCCGGCATTGTGCATGTCGCCCTTGTAGTTGTGGAGGGTACCAAGATGGCGGCCGCCGGCTTCAGTTTTTTTCAGCAAACCAGTGATGTAGTTATATTTCGATCAGTGGGTGTAACAGACACTGCGGTACAATGGTGGTAAAACCAGAATTAATTTATTTATATGACTTTTACAATCGTTATTTTATGTAAATTTAATTATATACTGTACTTGGAGAGTGCGGAACACAAATCGCCGGTCATAATATCTCCAAAAACCTCACGTTTTGCAGTCCTTCAATTTAAATGAAGATTAAATGGCGTGTATAAGGGTGGTGTTCGCGACTGCTTCTGGACTACTTCAGTAACACCAAACTTTAGGATTTTTTTTCACGATTGTTAAAAATCATTATTTTATTAAAGTTGAGCTGTGGTACTGTACTGTAATCTGTATATACAGAACTGTACTTAACACTGTGCAGGGTATCATGTTCTATGAACTCTCGAGTTGTGAACAGAGATAAGTTCACATTGAGGTTTTATTTAAATAACGAGTTCGACCACAGTTATTGGATTACTGTTCTCAAGCATGGAGGCAAAATTTACAATGGGATATAGATCTCTTGGAAGGGGTACAAAGTCGGGTGACCAAAACTGTCAACAAGCTATAGGAGTATAGGGTATGGAGATCGGAGAACAAGGACTATGAGTCAAGACTATCAGCACTGAGTCTGACCACATTGGAATGGAGAAGGCTTAGAGGGGTCCTGATAGCAGTCTTTAAACTGCTGAAGGGTCATGAAACAATTGAGGCAACAACATTCTTCCAAGCTGATCCCAACATCACAAGAGGCCATTCTTGCAAATGATTTGAAGTTTAAACCCATACGCCGATTGGATTTGAGAAAGTTCCCATTTTCTCAGCAAGTAATAGATCATTGGAACAATTTACCAGTTGCGACTCTGGAGGTTGGAAGTATTACTGCTTTTCAAGGCAACTCCGCGAGGTGGATCAATATATGAGGCAAGTAAGGGAGTTGTATGAATTAAATCTATTGAGACTTGATCCATGCTCCTTCCTGCCACAGGAAAATGAACCACCTTCGCTCTTTCGGTATTTACTGATGGAGTCATCATAAATCAATATTAGCGCATTCAAATCATTTCTCTGACTTCTATTTATTATGAGTTTGCAGGGAGATTCTCTGTGTAGAGCACTTCAGAGTACATATAGTGCGTGAGCGTGCATGCATGTCGAAGGACTGAACATGGAATATATTATATACTAGCAGGGGTACCCGTCGTTGCCCAGTGGGTACCCCATGTTGCCCGGTGTGTACCCCATGTTGCCCAGTGGATACCCCATGTTGCTCAGTGGGTACCCGAGGTTCCCCTGGTGGGTACCCGGCATTGCCTGATGGGTACCCGACGTTGTCCGGTGGGTACCTGGTGTTGCCCAGTACCCGACGTTGTCCGGTGGGTACCCGACATTGCCCGGTGGGTACCTGGCGTTGCCCGGTGGGCACCCGACATTTTCCGCTGGGTACCCGACGTTGTCCGGTGGGTACCTGGCATTGACGGTGGGTACCCGGCGTTGCCCAGTGGGTACCCGACATTGCTCGGTGCTGTTCTATCCCTGTTGGCATTTTGAAGAAATCAATTTGTTATTTTTTTCCATTATTTTGTGGGTGTCTAAAATACTTCCTTACACTTACGAAGGAATGGGGACGGGGATCATTTAATATTACCTTTCACACCACTACAATGGCTTAGGCATGATAGTGATTAACCCAAAAAATCCCGAAAAAAACAATTAAAAAAAATTTTTTTTTTTCCTTTTTGGCCTAAAACACTCCCTGGCACTCATTGATGAACCTCAGAAAGTTTGAAGATATCTGAGAAAAATGACCACACAACACACACACACACACACACACACACACACACACACACAACACACACACACACACACACACACTATTACCGTATATCCAGAGCCTGTGAGACAGTTGGGCAATTCCAGCGTAACGGACGTAACATTGAGACAAAAATTGCATCACTATGTTGAAATTTTGAAAAGGTTGGCCATATTACAGAGAGTTTCTTTATTACATATCGTAATTAGTCTCAATGGCTTTCTGATATTGGTACAAACCCACGTTGTCGTCTACTACTAAAGCAAAAATCAACATTTAAGAGGCGTAACGGACGTAACATCGAAATGGACACAACTAAAACTGGCCATAGCACAATTCTTAAATCCTGCGAAATAACCAATTTGTAGTATACCTTTCATTCACGGTAAGTAAACTAAGCATTAGTAGCATACTTTCTATATTCCAACGATACGATCTGTCTGTTGTTTGTAAAAATATTTTGAAAAGTTCACTGTAACGGACGTAACATTTTCGACAAAATGATAACAGACAGAATGACTTACCGTTGGAAGACGTTGAGGCAGTTCTTTCAAGATGGCCGCCAAATCACGTTACATCATCCACGGAATAATATCGCATAAATTATGAAAATTCAGACCTAACTAAACACCGTCCAACAGAAATCCTTTTGAAAAATACATTTTCAAATTTTATGCTTCATGTCCATTATTACGTGGAATTACCCAGTTTGAAGAATCTGTAATCTTGTCCATGGAAGATATGTTATTGTAATTTTTTTCATTGAGCCCATACCTGTGGTAGTTCTGTCGGTGCACAATCTTCTATCTTCTATATATTAATACTGAAGGACCAATTTTGTGCTCCTCCTGGCGGTCGCGTCACGTTTTTCTCGGTACTGTGACCTGGACTGAAAGAGACTTCGTACCTGTGAGAGTGCATCGCACATAGTGGCAATAGTCAACTTTCAACTCTGAAGCAGAATAAACACTTTTCGTTTTACATTCGTTTACATGGCGACGTGTGACTCACCCTGAGAGGCGTCAGGACGTCATGACATCATCGGTCATTCGCTGACGTCATTACGTCTGTCGCCGACACAGACCCGCTGAGGTGTAATTCCACTCCTCGAAAATAGCGTCTGCAATGTAAAACCCTCTTCTGCACATGCTGACTACCTCAGAATGTGAATTTGATAAAAAAATGTAACAATAAACATTGTATCTTCTATATATTAATACTGAAGGACCAATTTTGTGCTCCTCCTTGCGGTCGCGTCACGTTTTTCTCGGTACTGTGACCTGGACTGAAAGAAACTTCGTACCTGTAAGAGTGCATCGTACATTGTGGCAATAGTCAACCTTCAACTCTGAAGGAGAATAAACACTTTTCGTTGAGACGGGGTGAGGAGTGAAGAGGCGGCGGGGGATGAAGAGGAGGGGGATGAAGGGGGGGGCGGGGGATGAAGAGGCGGGGCGGGGGATGAGAGACGGGGACGGGGATGAAGAGGAGGGGGGATGAAGAGGCGGCGGGGGATGAAGAGGCGGGGGCGGGATGAAGAGACGGGACGGGGATGAAGAGACGGGGCGGGGGATGAAGAGGCGGGGGATGAAGAGACGGGGCGGGGGATGAAGAGGCGGGGGATGAAGAGACGGGGGCGGGGGATGAAGAGCGGGGCAGGGAGTGAAGAGGCGGGGCGAGAAGTGAAGAGGCGGGGGGGATGAAGAGAGCGGGACGGGGATGAGAGAACGGGCGGGGGATGAAGAGGCGGGGGATGAAGAGACGGGGCGGGGATGAAGAGGCGGGGATGAAGAGACGGGGCGGGGATGAAGAGACGGGGCGGGGGATGAAGAGGCGGGGGGATGAAGAGACGGGGGGGGATGAAGAGGCGGGGGGATGAAGAGACGGGGGCGGGGGATGAAGAGGCGGGGGCAGGGAGTGAAGAGGCGGGGCGAGAAGTGAAGAGGCGGGGCGGGGATGAAGAGACGGGGACGGGGGATGAAGAGACGGGGATGAGAGAGCAGGGTGGGGAGTGAAGAGGCGGGGAGTGAAGAGGCGGGGCGGGGGAGTGAAGGGGCGGGGGAGTGAAGAGGCGGGGAGTGAAGAGGCGGGGAGTGAAGAGGCGGGATGAAGAGGCAGGGGTGGGGGAGTGAAGAGGCGGGGGAGTGAAGAGGCGGGCGGGGGAGTGAAGGGCGGGGGATGAAGAGGCGGGGAGTGAAGAGGCGGGGGAGTGAAGAGGCGGGGGCGGGGGTGAAAGGCGGGGGGTGAAGAGCGGGGGCGGGGGATAAGAGGCGGGGGTAAGAGGCGGGGGAGTGAAAGAGGCGGGGCGGGATGAAGAGGCGGGGATGAAGAGGCGGGGAGTGAAGAGGTGGGGAGTGAAGAGGCGGGGAGTGAAGAGGCGGGGGCGGGGGATGAAGAGGCGGGAGGGGGATGAAGAGCGGGGAGGGGGATGAAGAGGCGGGGCGGGGATGAAGAGGCAGGGATGAAGAGGGCGGGGATGGAAGAGGCGGGGGCGGGGAGTGAAGAGGCGGGGGATGAAGAGGCGGGGGATGAGAGAGGTGGGGAGTGAAGAGGCGGGGGAGTGAAGAGGCGGGGCGGGGGATGAAGAGGCGGGGAGGGGGATGAAGAGGCGGGGGAGGGGGATGAAGAGGCGGGGCGGGGGATGAAGAGGCGGGGGATGAAGAGGCGGGGGTGGGGGAGTGAAGAGGCGGAGGATGAAGAGGCGGGGCGGGGAGTGAAGAGGCGGGGATGAAGAGGCGGGGCAGGGAGTGAAAAGGCGGGGATGAAGAGGCGGGGCGGGGAGTGAAGAGGCGGGGGCAAGGTAAGCAAATTTTTGGCCGGGGTAAGCAAATTGAAGGCGGGGGAGAATAGGGCGGGGGATGAGTAGGCGGGGGCACACGCCCTGTCCAGTCCATGTCCCTCGAGTGTGGGTGAGCTGGTGAGGGTGGTTGAATGAACGGATTCCGTCTGTGACGGGGTTTCGGCTAGTTATGATTATTTTTCATGAATACAAGCCCCTGAAGTTCCTTCATCCGTCCGTAAATTCGAGCGGTGTATAGCCTAAACCGAATGCAAGTGGTATGCCATCATCAACATCGTCGAAGTACGGGATGGGAGGATACGGATATCTCGATTAATTTTTTCTTGTGCATGTAAAATAAATGCGGAATATAAGTATAACTTCCACGTTGAGAAACGGAAACAAAAATTAAAATGATAGACTATTGGTGGTGTATTGAAGCACGTTTTTGCATCACAACTGGCGTCCCACTTCATATCGTATTTCAATAATTTATTGCCCTTGCTGTAAAAATTTTTTTTTTTATTTTCATTGACATGTTTAAATAAATGTAGCATAACGCATTTCAACAAAAAGCCATCAAACTGTACTAAATAAGGGTTACGAGTGTAAATGAAATGTAGTCTTTCCGGTCTCGTGATTTGTGTTCGACTTCCGGTTGACGGTGTATTGCGGCGAACGGTCTGAACAGCGTTATATAAAGTTTCTCAATCTTAATTTTCTTTCGCTGTGACGGTGTACGGTGAATTAGAAATCGGTACACAGTGTACATTGCGACGGTCCGATTAATTATTAAAAGGTAGTACTGTACCGGTTTGCATGCATGACGTCAAGGCGTCGTGTACTGTACACACGAGACTCGTGACCAGCTTGGCGGCACCAGGAAGTATCGGGGAAATCTTTCGACTAACCTGGCTGCTCTCACAGGCGAGTGTCAAACCTTTCTGTGCATCACACTTCACCCGCCTCCGCAGTCGAGTTTTTAAACGTGTGTAGCGTACAACGTAAACTAGCAATCGTTTAGTAAAGTTTAATTTAAACAAGCTCAAATTAGCTAAGATCCTCGCCCTCTTAATGATGACGTCATGAAAACGAATATGACGTCATTGTGATGTTTTTTTTTGCGATAAATTATCTGTGCTAATGCCCGGCTTAATTCCCGCAAACAAAATTCAAACAGCTTGTCTAGTTTCGGAGATAATGGTATAGGCGATTTCCATTAGCGGCATATTATGACGTCAACTCTTTTTTTTCTAGGAAGAATTTCCAAATCGGAGAGTTACTGCCTGCGCGTGGGCTTTCTGCATATACATGGCAAGTTTCACGAAGATCCGATGAAAACTTTGGGTTTGTGAAACAAAAAATGTCAAAAAAATAGGAATGACGTCATAAAAATTGATATGACGTCATAGTGATGTATCATATGTGCGGTAATTCATCTCTGCTAATGCCCTGTTCGATTCCCACAAACAGGATTCAAAAAGCTTGCCTAGTTTCGGAGATAATTTTTTAGGCGATTTCCATAGCGGAGATATTTTGACGTCATAACTTTTTTTCTGGGAGGAATTTTCAAAATCGGAGATGGTTACTGTCTGCGCAGGGTATTTTTACATGTATATGCCAAGTTTCAGGAAGTTTCGATGAAAACTGTAGGCTGTTGAAACAAAAAAGTCCACAAGAAGAAGATGAAGAACAACAACGTTTGTAAGACTTAGAGATCCTCCACGAGGATCTAAAAATAATAAGAGACGAAGTTTTTATTCGATTCATATAGCGCGTGTTGAACGGAGTGTTTACTGAACGTGTAACCAACCTTACTACGTCTGGTTATTGAAGTTGAGGACGTCACCAAGAAACAGATTTACAAATGCGATGAAGTATGCACACAAGAACCTGGAATCAGCAAGTCTGTTGGGCTCGTATCAACAGGAAGCTTGGTGATGGTTGGCTTGAAATCCTCGGGTCTTGAGTTCAAGCCCCCTGTTTCCGTTAAATTAACACCAGGTGGGGTCGACTCAGCCCGTCATCCTTCCGAGGTTGGTGACATGAGTACCAACTTGCCTGGTAACGGGGAGCATTGCATCAGCGGCACACAGCCATGCTTCCAGAAATTATGCAAGCAACAGTTTGTGGGGACTAAAATACTTCCTTACACCGACACAGGAATGTGGTCAGAGGTCACGTCATATGATCTTTCACATGACTGCAAAGACCTGAGGCACTAAAAGGGCGATTAAAAATAAATAAAAACAATCAAATTTCTTTTCCAAACTTTGAAAAGGTTTTTTTTTTGCCGAACCACTCACTGATGAACCTCTGAAAGTTTGACGAAGATCCATTTGGCCATCTCTGAGAAAAATGGTACGCACACACACACACACCTCATCATATAGATGACACGTGATCAGAAGTGAAGTGATGCTGTGCATGGAATCCAGCAGGGTTGATGTGGCCTTCAGTGAGGGAAAGCTCACGATGTCAAACAGCCTTGCCTATTGTCCTAATACCCCCAAATAATTGGGTCATTCCACTTCACCCACAAAGAATTAGGGTATTCGGAGAACAATTGAATGAAAATAATAGTGAAAACCACAACGGACAAAACCGATGAAAAACTGGAATCCAGTGATACCTTGTAAATTGGCTCGAGGTCGCTGCAGGTTTTTCAGTCTTTGTGAATCCATGTGAGTGGAAAGGAAGGGAAACATTGCGTTTTTGAAATTTATCGTACTTTCTATCCAATACGGGTTTTGATGATGATCTACTAAAGCGGGTCTGCAGGTTTTCAGAAACTAAACCGGTCAAACCCGTGAAATGCGGGTCACTTGCCATCTATGGTATTAACCACAATGGGGGAAACAAAGTAAAGCTGTCGTGTTTTGGGCATTCGACCACCTTTGGAATGACAGGACGAATTGGGAAGATCCAATTGAGCGGATCTAACTTGGCCAGAGAGGGGGTCGGGGGATGGGGAGGAGACGAATTTTGATGGAACTGGGGAACGATTTCTGTTGAACCCTCTTCCTCTGACAAATGTCTAACCCCTAAAATATCAGCTTCATTTTCCTTCCCATGACGGTTAGCACGTCTTTATCACCTTTCATTTGATACCTATCACTCAAACTGTCCACCGATACAGACTCGTACTAGCTGACAAAGTCCTAGTATTCCTTTATATCAATCAGGTAGTAGTTAATCGAAATGGTGAAGATGGTACAACAGCACAGACTGACATTTCCAAGCATAAATCTTATTTGCTGGGATCATAAACAATGTATGTCAGCTAAATATTCTTGGATGAAGTTGCTGAACTGTTATTTCAATTCTGTCGCATCTTTAACAATGACTGCTTTCAGATCATTGTAAATCACAGTGCTGCCCCAATCTTGGATGAAAACCAAAAATGTGGGAAATGCTTTGATCTTCCATTTGACAGACAAGAGGTACAAATGTCTTGTTTCTGAATAAAAGCTGTTACATTGTCTGTTTTGAGGATGACACTTGCATCCTTTACTTGCGTAGACCCATTCGGTCAATTCAGACGGTCAAATGTCAACCAAGCAAGCAAGTTGAGCTCGCCAAGGGCAATCGCAAATATTTACATCTTCGTTGTTCAACTCAAGAAGGTGAATCATTTCTTAATTAATTTTCATGCAAGTCCAACATCCTCCCCAACAACTACCACTGATCCCAATTCACACCTTCATCACAAATGAAAATTATCTAGCATCGCAAAACTCTTTCCCTCAATAGTACGGGATGGAAAGGGTCGACAAAAAAAGACATTCTTCCAGCAAAAGCTCTTCATGCACAAATTTGCCAAAAGAGCAGTCGTACAGCTCCAGCGATATTGGTTGTCTTGTTTCGTTGACTGGCGAAGAACTGGCTCATTATTTCGTAGTTTCACAAACAATCCTTCACATAATTTACGAGTTATGAAATTAAGCAACCCATTGTGTCATTTGTCTTGAATTGCAACAACTTGCATTGCGGAGCTTTCTCCAAACAAAATGGAACAAAATGTTGTTTGCAGTTTAAAATCCATGTCTTGGCGTATGTAGTGCGACTCCGAGTATGAAACATTGCTGTGTGACAGCATAGGACTCCTGAATACATTTGAAAAACCCTATGAAATGCTTCTTTATAGGACTTGCTTTGTTGCTTATCCTTTTGACATCTTTGTTAAATGACATCTCAGTTTGCAAGGATTCAAACGATCGTTAGCCAGCACCTCACCACAGACAACACACTGATGATGAGATGCATCTGCAATATCGGCGATTCCCAAATAATCTACATACTCCCTACCTTTCATGAAAAGTTTTTGTTTCTTTTAGGAAGAGGATGATTTGTAGCTGGTAAATTCACATTCCCCTTTCCACAAAAATGTTGTACAAGGTACAGTGCAGTGGGAACAGAACTATCACTTATCGTTGGGCATCAAGATGCACGCAATTTGTTTTTCCTTTTTTTTTTTCCTCCCTTTTTTTTTTTTAGTTCATCTGGAATTGGAATTCCAGATGAGTTATTGTCATCATGCACCGTCTGTCCGTGTGTCTCCTCTATCGACTTCTCCGGCCAAACCGCTGGGCCAATCCGGCTGAAATTTGGCAGCAACGTTCCTCTTCTGACTGGTAATGAGGATTGCAAAGCTTGTTCCGGTCACGTGACTTTAAGTAGGTCAAAATGGCAGACTGATTAAATTGCTTCAAAAGTCTTCTCCAGACCGACCACTCAGAATGCTACCAATTTTGGGTTGCAACATTAGGCCAAGGATGTTAAATTGCGGAGGTCATGCCGATTACGTGAGCAGAAGTGTCAAAATGGCCGACCTTCATCAATTTTTGGGGAAACCGTGTAAATTCCTTCAAAAACCCACCAGTCAGAATGCTACCAAATTTGGGTTCCAACATTAGGACAGGGTCCTGATGTTAAATTGTGGAGGCCATGCCGATCACGTGACCAGAAGTGTCAAAATGACGGTCGTGCAACTTCCTTCAAAAATCTTCTTCTCTCGACTCACCACTCAGAATGTTACCAAATTTGGGTTACAACATTAGGCCAGGGCCGAGATAAGCTACATGTCCAGTGGTCCTATTTTTTAAGACTACAAGTGTATGTATCATCATCATTATGATTAATGTACCATGCTCTTGATGGTGTTGGTGCTGCTGAAGCAGTCTTTTAGTAAGGGGTATGCTGGGTTGTTTGCCATTGCCTTCTAGTCAGTCGGGCAGGAATTTAGAATTTGTTCAGGGTGCTGACAATGACTCGCCTACTTTTTCATGAAAGACATTGAGGGATCTTTGACATCCACCAATGACCAGTGCTGACGGACGTGTCCTCTGCCTTGATGTGCTTCCGATGGACATTGGACAGGTGCACACATTGATGCCTCACCCTGAATGCAAAACACCAGGGTGACAGTTCATAGCCGAGTCGAGATTCAAACCCAGGATAGACGGCTCAAAGGCGAGTGTATGTACATATGAGCTATCCCGCCAGGTCAGGAGTATCACAAGTAAAATACAAATGCAAGAAAAACCTTTTGTGAGTTGATTATATTTCCTGAGTTAGTAGCAGGTTCACCACGCCATGCTTCCTCCACCTGTTTCATTGTTGAGAGCTCTTGAATTTTAATACATTCTGAACAAAAATTAAAATCTGTATACTGGAGGAATAGTATGTTGTTCGTTTCATCGACTTCTCCGAGAGGATTTGATCGAGGAAGCTGAAACTTTCAGGGATTGATGAAGGTACCTTGAAGTTGTGCCTGTATAAGTTTTGTTTGATTCCATCAAGTTTTGAAGAAAAATATATATATATATATATTTGCCCTTCTTGGCATTGTCTTCCTTTGGAATGAGCGAGGGGGTGCAATTGGAATTGGCAGAGCTATACAACCACGATGCATTATATATGCACATAAGCAGTGCACATGTTTTTGCTTCATCTATGTAACCCGGGTTATTTTTATTTTCGGGAGCAATCGAGGCAGCGGTCTGTTGTCTATACATCGCCCAATTAAAGGGGTGTGTCGGAATGAAATGGAAGACCAAGAAGGAACCTGAAGAAGTAACGAGCGAAGATGGAGTCATCAGGAGGAACCTGGATAGGATTCGGGTTTCAGCCGCAACTCCACGACCCTCAAACCCATCCAGGCGCAGCCAAGTGAGCCTTACAGAAAGATTTCTGCAATAATTCACTTCTCTTTGGAGAGATAGATAACGAAATGGAGAGAGTAAAAGAGATGAAAGAGAAGGAAAAAGCAAGAATTGGAATGAATAAAGAGAATTGTTAGAAAAATGAACAGGACAGAACAATCATAAATATATGTGGAAAAATTACGTGCCCAGACCGGGAATCGAACCCAGGTCCTCTGGCAAACCGTACTAGGGCTTTGCTATCTGGGCGACCGACCAGCTGAGCAACGCAATTCTTCCGCACGTGTACGTGTACGTGTGGAAGAATTGCGTTGCTCAGCTGGTGGGTCACCCGGATAGCTCAGATGGCAGAGTGCTGGTGTGGTTTGCTGGAGGACCTGGGTTTGATTCCTGGTCTGGGCATGTAATTTTTCCACATATATTTATGAAAGAGAATTGTGAAGAATGTGTTGCATGCTTGGTACATGATTGCCCATAGGGCAGGGACTCTGCTCTGGTATTAATAATCATCAAGATAAAATGAACCCCTGGCTGTGCCTGGAGGGAGTGGGTGCTTCTTGTCACACTAATGCATGTTAAAGGAAGAATCATCATCTTTGTTGTTGGCACCAATTTAAATGCTACACCATATAAAATTGTTGCTAACATGACAGAAAAGAAATGAAGAATTTGTGTTCCTTCACAGGTATGTTGATGTCACAACTTGTATGGCATGGAGCAGTATGAACTTTAGGCAGCGGATGGGCTGGATCTGTTTGGCTTCGTACCTGCTGGCCAGCTTAGCTCTTGCTCACTACATCTTTGATGTGAGCATTGCCTACAGCTCACTAACTCTGGCACACGCTTCCTTAGCCAACCCAGCTCCTTCCAGTTTGCCTTGGCGCCTATTATCCTGGACGCTATCACTTCCACTCAGTTTATGGATTTTTGTAATCATCACACTATATCTCCAGGTCTTCTGCTTCCTGGTGTCATGTACTCGAACAAATCCCAAAACGATGGGTTACTTCCTCTTGCCCCTGTGCCTGATCATGATGTGTCGGTCACGACACCCTGCTATCAAGGAATATCGCCCAGGCATCGGTATGAGCTTGTAAATTTGGAACGGTGAGGCACCTGTCCGAAGTCCAGCTGCAACTCGAAAGGCATCGTCTCATTTTCCTTGTGTCAACCTCTCGCAACCCCACCCCTTCCTTTTCACCCCAAAAGGTGTACAGTGTACACACTTGAAACAAAGAAGACTTGGACTTTAAATCCCAGAATTATTGATCATGTAAGACTTATCTGCAGTCATCAATTATTGACATTTCATTTAACGTTTGACGTCTCAATTGTAACATACCTGCATTAGTTACGGAGTTCTTTGATGAATTTTGGAGATTTTTTCCTTTTCTTTTTTTTTGAAAGCTACTGTTGACACGAAACAAGGTTTCGTGATAAATCTACTTGCTGGAATTTTAAATGTCAGCACTAAACTGTGAAAAAGAGCATCACACCACATTAAATAACATTGGTATTCCTCCCATGGATGTTTACACCTGCTTTGATTATGCCAAGGTGCAGGTTTGGTTTTTATAACTTTTAACCAAATTTATATTTGACTTTTCTCAGGGGTTTGCAGTTGCATAAGATCGTGTTTTGATGAGTAAAGTTTGTGTTGCACGTAAAAATAAATAATTTGAAGGCAGAAACATATTACATATCGAAAAATGGCAGGATTTCTTTTTTTTGTATACAAAGTTAAGCCTCATGGAAGAGCTCGACTGCCTTCCTTATTCCTGTCCTGCCAAATCCGCTCCCCCCCTTTTCCTCTACCTTCTTTACTCGATCCATCTTCACCACTCCAGATGTATGTCATATATATATACACACACATATATGCCCACATGACGTCTAATTCCACTCCACAAGGATCAGTTTGGTCAACTTTTGCAAGTAAACTCCACAGGTACAAGCATTTGAAGTTTTACAATTGCATCATCCTTCCAAGTTACACTTCCGTCTGACGCTCTGAAGCATGGCGATGATTATTGAGAATTGTTTGACACCACATGGCTGTTTGCACCGGTACATTCTTGTTGAATGGAGTTTACTGGATATTTATGATGTCGATTGGTGAATTTGAAACATCAATTCATTTTTGTTTCGATTCGGCACTTGATCTTTGTTTACCATGCAAATTGAAATAAATTGTTTTTTTTAATTTCTTGACCGATCTTCTGGTGTGTGTTCAGAAGGTAAACCGTTACACTTTCGTGGCGCCGTTTACATTTGGCTTCGTTGTGCAACTTGGGAGAATTTGTTTAGTTTTTCAATCAGGATATCTATTTATCTGTCTGTCAATGTATATATTAATGCAAGTTGAACAGGGTAAACGTCGTAACCACAGGCGGCGCTACTTGCTGATGAATGATAACCTCATGGGTCCAGACAGTGCTTGCAGGGGTTCACAAATATTCATGCAATTTGAGTTGTATTCATTTTTGTGGTGCACGTAGTGTATATGCTCAGTTGGTGGCTTGCACATATCCATCCATCCATCTCATTGGGACCACACTCTGTGCAGACCGTTGGTGCTGCCTTAGTAGTTTCCTTGGCTATTGGGCACAATCCTGGACGGGTCGCCACTCCGACACAGGTACCAGCAAGCTGGTACTCATTTTGCCGACCTCAGAAGGATGACAGGCAGTCAACCCCACCTGGAGGATTAATTCAACAGCTGAGTGGGATTTGAACTCGGGATCCTAGGATCCCAAGCCCACCACCCTAACCATGAAGCCAACACCAGGCATTTGCACAAATACCGGAAATAAAATTACCTTTCCGTCAATTTACTTTACTGAAAAACCTTAGCAGTCTTAACAGTTAATGACTATTACGCTGCCAAAAGAAAATCTGGGGAAAAAAAAAACGAATTCAAATTCACTTACAAATGGATCCTGGGATTCCATACTAATACTTCCACTATC
>CM068960.1:109261827-109274917 GCA_035128595.1 Eptatretus atami
AAGAGGAAGATTTTACCGAACGAACGACGTTGACCTCTTGACCAATCTAATCGGTTATCTTAGATCATTAACTACGTATAGTTGACTTGGATCTCAGCGTTCTTAATTATAGTGGTAATGAAACCTATCACGGACGGACGCATGGAGCACGACGGACGGGACGGACGCACAGCCCGAAAAAATATTCTCCGGCGACTTTATCAGGCGAGGCAATAAAAACATCTCTACATTCGAACTTTAATTGGGGTATGGTGATCCTCATGCAGCAAGTGATTAATCAGGCAGAATGTCGGAGGGCAGCATGCACAAACAACACACTTAAAACACACAAACAGACTTACAACCACTTAAACACACCACTTAACACTCACAACACCTACAACACACAACCTTACACACTTACAAAAACACACACTTAAAACACACTTACACACACACAACTCAACACACAACAATCACTTAAAACACACTTACAAAAACACAACACACTTACAAACACACAAACAACACTTACAAACTCCAAACACACTTACACACACAAACACTTACAAAACAAACACACTTATAACCACAAACACCTTCCAACACACTTATACACACTTATAACACACAAAGTACCTTATAACACCAAACACTTATACACACAAACACCTTATAACACACAACACTTATAAACCACAACACCTTACACCTTATAAACCAACAAACACATGTATAAACACAACGCCACGTTATAAAACCCACATTAAAACACACAAAACTTATAAACCAAACACTTCTAACTACACAACACACTTAATAAACAACAAACACACTTATAAACACACAACCACTTACAAACCACAAACACACTTAACACACTTATAAACTACAACACACTTCAAACACACTTATAAACCAAAACACAGCTTATAAACACACAAACCTTGTAACACACAAACACACTTACAAACACAACTTATAACCCAACACACTTATAACAAACAACTTATAAACACACAAACATATAACACACAACACACTTATAAACACAACAACACTTATAAACACACAAACACACTACAACACACAACAACTTACAAATCAAAACAACTTAAACATTCAACCCAAAACACTTTATAAACAACAAACACACTTATAAAACCAAAAACTTATAAAACACAACACTACACTTTATAAACACACTTAAAACACAAAACACTTATAAACCACAACCACTTAAACACACTTATAAACACACAAAACTTACAAAACTGGGACGGGTCATGAATTATAGTCAGGATTTGGGCTGAGCTAATCTAGACTAAGCTCTATGAGGAGCGGCTGAAGACACAGGATTTCAGATCTCGGTGGAGGATCTGTCTACTCACGTTGTTGTTTCTTGTGGACTTTTTTGTTTCACAGCCAACAGTTTTCATGAAACTTCCTGAAATTGGCATATCATGTAAATAATCTGCGGACAGTAACATCTCCGATTTTGAAAATTCGCTCCCAGAAAATAGTTATGATCAAATATCTCTGTAATGAAAATCGCCTAAAAATTATCTCCGAACGAGGCAAGCTTTTTGAATTCGTTTGCGGGAATCGAACGGGATTGCAGAGAATGAATTACCAGACATTATGATCATCACTATGACGTCATATAATTTTTATGACGTATCTTTTTTTGACATTTTTTTGTTCACGAACCCAGAGTTTTTATGGATTTCGTGAAACTTGCCATGTATATGCAAGAAGCCACGCGCAGGTAGTAAATCCCCGATTTTTGAAATTCTTTCCTGGAAAAAAAAGTTGACGTCATAATATCGTGCTATGAATCGCCGATACGGATTATTCGAAAAAACTAGGCCCAAAGCTGTTTTGATTTTGTTGCGGGAATAACGGGATTAGACGGTAATTTAATGCAAACCTGATACATCATAATGACGTCATATTCGTTGTTATGACGTCATCATTAAGAGACGAGGATTTAGCTCATTGAGCTTTGTTAAGATAATGAAGGGTATATAGAAGTGCAGATCGATGGTTTTTTCGCAGAATAGGCAGCGACGGGACAGAAGACATACCTGAGTCCTGAGCGTAGAAGGGGAGAGTTAAGACGGAGTACAACAGGCTCCTTCATCAGAGAGTAGTTTGCGTGGGATGTCTCCTGGAAGGTAGTGCTGAAGAAACAGGAGAATAAGTTTAAATTGGAATTAGATAGGTAGGGAATTGTTATGGAGATAGAGGAGTATAAAGGGTTTGACGGGACTTGCAGGCAGCTTGCGTGTGGATGGGTGATAGTATGGTACAGTGTGTATTGCTGCTGAGGTGTGCATCATTTCTTGAAGCGTGACTGTGCGCTGATGCAGTGCCCTGTTAGATGGTACCAGTAAAGTGGTACTCATTTCTGCCGGACCTCGGAAGAGGATGAGGCTGAATCACCCACCAGATTATTACATAAGATATGGGAATGGTTTTGATGGGAAGGTCCTGCAATGCGGTAATAAAAAATAAAAATAATAAATAAAATAAATAAAAATATATATTATTAAGGTTGTTTTAGTTGTTTTAATGTTCTTATGTCCTCGAGGTCGAAGCAGATCACAGCGACAGGTGTTGAAGGAAGTCAATACTGTCTGTATATATAAAAAATCGGAGAAGTGTTTTAAAAAGTGAAAGTTTATTTTCAATTCGGGGCGGTTTTAATACGAATGATGAAGGAAGTATCGCGATAATCTGTCTTCTCGGAAAAAAAAAAATCTAAATCACTGAGGAAGCGGACAACTTGCGGACCAACGCTCACGCTACCAATAAAACCGTTAATTAGACTCGGCACATTCTTGCAGATATTAAATTCTCTCGATATTAACAACAGATCTGAAACAGAGCACACACATAAGTGGGAATTGTGATTTCTTTTGCAGATATTCTCGCCTTAACACAGACGTTGGGGCAAAACAGCCTTCCGTTCCGGAACGGAATAATATTGTTTTTTTTTTCTTTTTTGCTTTGCGAATACACCGAAGGAACGAGTTTAGCGAATCATACGGTTTTGGCCGAAAGCGATCCGAGAAACCGTAAAGGCTCGATGAAGCCGAGTCGATCCGGCATTGACATCGGAGGATGGCGGAGTGATGAAGGACGCGCCTGGCTTGTGCTAATCATTCGGAGTGAGGAGAAGATTCCAGGGTTGAGAGGATTTCGTGCGGGTGAAAAAAAAAAAGAACCGAGCGTGCGTTGGGAGTTAAGGAGAGTCGCGCACAGGCAGTTGTGTGGCGTTCGGTACGTTGACCCGGTGCTGCCGATGTTGAACCGTGCGGCGAATTGTTGGATGTTTCTTCAAAACGAGTGGTGCGATCATTATTGTCGTTGTGCACGCGCAACATTATTAGTCTCTGGCACTCTTTATTTACTGTACTAGCTCTGTCGCTTTTTGTTTCTTTGCATCATGTAACCTTTCATTTCACTGTCATTCGAGTCGAACACAAATCGTCCCGCGAGGGTTCACATTTTCATTACCCCTGAAGGGAATCGCAGACGAGGCTTCTTTTTTCTTCTTCAAAATGAAGAGGGCGGCTGCGCAATCCAACCACCACCCCCACCCCCACCTCCATCGCTCCCGCATCCTGCAAAGACGGAGGCTCACCCTATCCTATGTAGAGACTGGGAGGACTGTCCACCCCACCCAATATGGGGAGATGATTTGTGTTCATGCCCAACCCTTGTGGAGGTGGGCAGTTGCGACTCTCCTCCTGTTCTCCTCTGGAGAGGTGGGCAGATTGCCCTCCCCCCCCTTTCCACTCCACTTGGAGAGAGGTGGGCGTTGCCCACTCCCCCACCCCCCCCCCCCAAAGTTGAGATTTTTAAACATCTCCTCCCACATACTGCTCGATTTTTCCCTAATCCATCTCTCAAGGTGGGTATTGCCCACTCTTCCCACCCTGCCTTCTATTGAGAGATGGGTAACTAGCCATTGCATCACCCCCCCCCCACCTTTTTACTTGCTTGTTGCTGATTTAGTTATACCAGTTAGCACTTTTCATTAATCAGGAAAAATTGGAGTCACCCTTTTTCCTCTCTACCCTTTCACAATGAGGGGATTTTAGCTGTCGACTCCCCCCCCAGCTCCCCAACCTCCCCCTCCCTTTCAACTGAGTCGAAAAGGTTATTTATTTGATCGCTTGAAATGAAAACCACATTTCATTCTCACCGAGAATTCAAATTATCTGCTTACTGGTTCATGGTGCATCTTTAATTTGTACGTTCACTTTTGGTCAGGTTTGAGGAAAGAGCAAGATGGTGGAGGATCGAAGGTCAATGCTCCCCACTCGGGTGGAGTGGAACATGTGGACCAAAGGATCCAAATCTACTTGCGTTCTTTGCTCTTTTAAAATTTGATGATAATCAAAGTGTTGCCTTTTTACGTCACAACTTATTATATAGATCTTGTGAGGTTTTCTTGGCCAAAAGGAAACTTTTTTTTTTATTATTGCCGATCTTAACGGTATTCTTATTTTCAGCACAATTTCTCTAAATTATCTGGTCATTTTGGATGCATATCCATTTTGTTTCTCTTCTGTTGAAATGATCGAGGCTTGTAACGTTTACCTTACATGGACCCCTCAGTGAAACGTCTTGTCCGTTATTTATTTGATACTCGAGTTTGAAAAACGTGTTCGTCGTCTGTGAAAATGTTTCCGTTGCACGTAAGTGGCACTCTACGTTTGCCACAGGTAGCCTTGTTCTACTTCTGAGCACTAATCACTGTGATTCGGTGTCTCAGTGTGCAATTTTGAGCACAATGGCTGAGGCTTTGAAAAAGTGAAACAGCGAACTCCAAGGCAACTTCTTACTCAGGAATTTTATGAAGTTTGCTTCACTTTGCATTGTTATTGTGAACTTCTGTGTTACAAATGTGGTTTTGAAAGAATAGATACCTGAACGGTGACGGTAATGTTGCACTAGTTTGTGTTCGTGATAAAGAAGGCACGAGCGAGGATATTTTCCTTTGTCTAATAAGGCTCAGACATTACCACGGTGGGTGCAGAAAAATCCCAGTACACGAGTGAATGCAACTCTATATTTCTCTGAGTCAGGTTAACCCATCCTTTACTGAAGGAGTACACCTACAATACAAGCATTCCCTTTATGTGGCCACGAGTACATTGGGCTTCCATCTTATGCCCAATTGGCTCTACTGTCTCGTACTTCGAGCACACACTATAGGAGGGATAAGTGTAAGGTATGGGGTAATGATCATCGCAAGTATCTTAAGAAGACATTTTTATTACCCTGCACATGCGAAGTGAAAAGTGGGTTTAATCCATCTGTTCACTTTGCCTGTCTGTCCAACCAAACGTCAGTTTATGATCGAGGAACAACTTAATTTCAATTGAATGTTTATTTTGAACACTAATTGGAGACGAACCTGTAGTTTAGCAGACTTTGGCTCTGAATTTGTCGTGGTTGTGCGCCGCCGAAGGGTGAATTTTTTTTTTAACTTGCCTATCTGGAGTCAATAAAATTGGACGTCATAAGGAACGCCAAGCAACTGGCACGAAGAAATGATGTAATATGTTAAATAAGGTGGTGTAACACTGCATCAACTGCAGTAAACTTCTGAAAGATTTTACACCATTTAAAAAAAATCTCTTTTAAAGTTTCAATTGAATTTATACTTGAACCACGCAGAGACAAACTTCCTTTTTGGCACTTTCAAAACATTTCTGTTTAGCAGTACTTGGAGAAAATAATATGGCATTTTATGTCATCACGACCAATCAAATTTGCTGCTTCAACCCCCCCATGTCCTTGTTTCTCAAGATTGTACAGGGTGACTGCAATGTGGCACTGTAACGCGGGTTGCGGTAATCGGTAGACAAAAGATTGTAAGAGAGCAATAAGGTATTCTTTATGAACTCTCTTTTTTGTTTTTTTTAAAGTCTCACTGAAGGGCCGATTCCCACATGCACATACAATCATCGCTATAAAATTTGAGGTGAGCAATAGCATTGTTGTAGCTCTAACAAATGTGGAGTGGACGTGCTACTTTTTGATTCCCTGTCTTAACAGAAAGTTACAATGCTACTGAGTTTGCATGTTTACCTGCCTTCCTTAGAGATGTCATTGCTGTTGATGGTTTTTGTCAACTTTTATTAGTTGTAAACATCTATTGATGTGATACTTTGCATCTGTTAGTATAATTCTACATTACATACCCATCTCCTGTTTGCCAAAAATTTGAGTGAAGGAGAAGGAAAGGAAGTCAAATTTAACCATGCCTAGATGTCTTTAACCCCTCACACTCCGTCCTCGACGTCCCACATCCCTCACTTCCCCCCCCCCAATGCCTGGTGTTGGCTTAATGGTTAAGGTGGTGGGCTTGCGATCCTAGGATCCTGAGTTCAAATCCACTCGGCTGTTTAATTAATACCAGGTGGGGTTGACTCTGCATGTCATCCTTCCGAGGTCAGTAAATGAGTGCAGTCTGCGGTATCCTGTGTCGGAGCGGCGACCCGTCAGGATTGTGCCCAATAGACAAGGAGACTGCTTAGGCGCACTAACGCTCTGCAGAGAGTATGGTCCGATGGATGGATGGAAGGCTGGTGGGGCTCAGAAGTAGTTCATGATTTGACATGCACTGAAACGCAGTTGAATATGTATGTAAGGCTGTGCCCTGCATAATAAAAAAGATGCCACATTTTTCTGACGAGCAGAAGAGGGTTTTTCGATAAACTAGACCTGCTGCACCAAGTCGAATGAAATTCTGGTAAAGACAGAATTTGATGATATTTATCATGTGATAGGTACTCCCAGAAGGGACTTGAATAGCTTTAGTTTACAGCTTGGGAACAGAGCAGAATTGCCAGACTCTCGAATGCACGAGAGATGCTTAGTAGGCCAGTAAGCCAGTCATGAACTCATTTGAGATTGAAGGTGCATCCTTCCAGTGCTGATGGAGAGAAGCAGAATCTCCAAATATGAAAAAATAAAAAACAGGTCAGAGCAAAAATATTATTTGAAACAATAACGTTTGCTGTAATGACAATTTTAATTTCTTGCTGATGATTGATCTGAAGTTGAGAGTCAGTTTTTTTAAAATTTATTTATTCATTTAAATTTTTTTTTAGTATACAAAGTCAAGGCTCGTGGAGAAGCTAGACATAGAATGGATCAGGCGTAACAGAACAAAAGGAACATTTGAAAGAGTGGGAGAAAGCACACCAACAGAAGAGTTGAGAGGCAAAATAAGAGGGAGACTTGGAGAATAAGGGATGTGGGGAAAACGAGGGGTAGGAAGGATGCATGGGGTGGACAAGATTAATATATAAGCTAACTCTCGAGAAGGAAAAACTGGAAATTTGGAAAGAGGTGGGTTTTGGGAGGGTTAATGGGTGTAGAAAAGTTCATGGTTTTGGATGGGGAATGATTTGAGATGGTGTTGAACAGCTGTCTTGAAGACTTTGAGGGAAGAAATGAGATTGAAGAGAATGTGGAAGTTGGTCCAGCATTGCGGGGGGAAAAGAAGAGGAACCAAATTAGTGAGGTGAGCATTTTTTTTTGAATGTACAGCAGAATGGAAAGTGAACAAAATGGGAAGGGGAAAGACAACAGCAAAGTCGAGGTGAGATCAAGGGGCGGTGGAGAAGGCCACGTTGGGGTGAACAAGCTGAATGAAATGCAGCAAAAAGAGGAAGGGAAATCTGCGTTTGGGTTTGCGGGAGTTTCACCAGTAGTGGATTGCTGGTGGACTTGTGTGTCTGCAGAAACCTGGGGAGGGGTGGGTGTGACAACAAAGTTTGAAGCAGCAGAGGATGTAAGACAGAAAGGAGGTGGTAGAAGACAGAGAGACCAGACCTGCCTGCGATGTAGTTATGAGATGTATCACACCGGGAATTTTCCGTGACATTGGGAGGTGGTTCTCGACATGAAAAGAGGAGTCGACAGAGTAGATTAACTAACCTTGAGATGTGAAGTAACAGTACTGATGCTTTTGGTCTTGAGTAGCATTCCAGGGAGGCATTTACTTTGGCTTGAACAATGTCCATTGTTAATAAATCCTCGAGTAAAGGAACAGATGTTTCATTGATATATGAACTATATGTTTTATTCGTCTCACCCCGATGGGGTTGCGAGACTATTGTAAAGTCTGTCATGTGTGTCCACGTCTATATATTTTCGCTTTAATTTTTTTTTCTCTGCAACCCATTTTCCGATCGATGCGAAACTTTAAACGTAGGTGGACTCACCATGGAGAATATTTTATTGATAACTCTGACGTCGTCGTCACATGGTTTGGCATACATGTTGGATTAAAGGAAAAGATTTGGACATGTCTCTGAAACGCTCAATGAAAAAAATTGCAACTTGACAGATGACAGCAACTCCCCATGAGGTATATAGGGAGATACGATGATGTCATCAGTGAAGTGAAATTCAGCCATAATTTGTTGAATGAAAATCCTTTAATCCGAAAAATGTTTAATTTCATGTACTTATCTACGACCCAATGTGAGCGAATAATTAAATTCATGACGTCATCGATCACGTGATTCTTTGCGACATATTGGATTTAAAATCTAAACATAAAAAAATGTTCTCTCTAGAACCGCTTTCACAGATTGATGCGAAACTTCATACATATGATCGACTAGCCATCGGGAATAAGTTTGAATTGTTGTTTTTAATATTCATCTTCATTGACACAAATTAGCCTGAATGTGCACAAAATTGGTCGTTTAAATATCGTAATCTTCTTCTTGTGTATGGCGCTTAGCTGCCATGGTAGTATCATTTTTGGAGTGTGACTGTGTCGCTGATGCAGTGCCTCTACCAGGGCACACTGATACTCATTTGCTGACCTCGGAAGTATGACAGGCTGAGTCACCCTGGTGTGTTAATTCAGGGCCAACCGGGCTTGAACTCAGGAGCCCAGGATCCCAAGCGACCCCTAAACAATAAGCAACACCAGGCTTAGAATATCGTATAATCTCATGAATCAATAAAGTCGGATAATGGCAAGGTACGTGACATAATAGGATGCATGGATGATACGCAGGGGTTCACACAATGGTTTTTTCATTCGGTTCTCCATAAGTATCAGCAGAAATGGTTTGGTATCATAAAAAAATATGTCAGCTTTGAGTGTGCTCGTCTGCTTTCACAGCGCCTCTCGGCTTAGTCTGCATTTAACTCCTCTGTAAGCACTCTCTCAGATTGTCTGCTCCAGATTAGACACTCGCAAGCCGCTCCTTTTATTTTATTATATATATTTATTTTCGTTCTGGGTGCTCTTGAACCTCCTCTTCTCTTTGCTCGTGTGTTCCTCCTTCGATCATATTTTGTCTTGTAAGTTATAAACCTACGATATTACTTGTAATTATAAATGTTATCTATTTACAAACTTTATTTTAAAATCAACAGTATATCGGTTATCACGGAACAATCTTACCTAACAAGTGCGAAAACCTCTCTTCTTCCTCTTCACGCATGTGGTTCTCTTAGATCTATTTTTTTTTTATCTATAAAGTTACAATATAACTTGAAAAATTATAATGCTATAATTTATAACTTAATTTTGTGCACTTAAATTTTGAAATCTCAGGACAGTAAATCAATTTATCAGAATTGTCACGGAATAATCTACCTACACTCGCTGAGAAAACCTTGCACCAAAATCTCTGTTGTGGATTACTCCCAGGCTGACAATTTATATTTTGTATACCACCGATAGCTGGATCTGCATCTGGACTTAAACAAAATCTAATTAGCTTGTTTCTTGTCACCTACCCAACTCATCCACCAAGTTTTGGCAAAATGCTTCCACAACTTTTTGCGATATTCTGCTATATGTCGCTTTTGGCTATATGTCGCTTTGGCCTATAATGTTGCTTTTGGCCCTGCTATTTTGTTACTTTGGTGAAAAATCACTTTAAAAATTCTACTATTTCACTCACAGACAAACGACACAAGGGTGAAAACATAACCTCTGTCCACTCAGGTGGCAGAGGTAATTATCCAAACTATACAACCAGAAAGCAGTATGCATGTTTTTGCTTCATCATCTTATAAACGTCTGCTTATTCTTCTTCTTCTTCAAATTTTTTTAACCAATTCTGCCACATTGTGTGTATGTATAATGTACATGTAAAAAAAACAAAAAAACATATATTTGTGTGTGTATTTGTATATATATTGTTGCGGTGACGGGTACGAGACACCAGCTTGTTACTCAGGGGGATTAATCCCGGTTGTCTCGGTAGAGCCGTACCTGGGGCACGCTCACAATTAACGTTATGGTACGGAGGGTTGTTTTAAAACAGACGCCACCCAGTCAACCACGAGTTCCAGTGTCCGCCTCTAATTATTCCGTTTTTAACTAGAGGTCACATGGTTACCTGAGCGGGAGCGCGCCCTGGAAAGCCCAATAATTATCTGATTAGATAAGCCTGGTGTTTGCTTAGTGGTTAGGGTGGTGGCTTGGATCTAGGGTCCTGAGTTCAAGCCCCGTTGGCCACTGAATTAATACACCAGGAGGTTGACTCAAGCCTGTCAACATTCCGAGGTCGGCAAATGAGTACAGTGTACTGGTAAGGGGGACACTGAATCAGCGGCATAGCCACGTCCAACAATGATGCAACCAGCCAGCCACAGGCTGCACTCGATAGAAGAGATCTGATTAGATTTTAATTAGGGGGCCGAGCTTTTTAACCACTGGTGCGTGCGACGATTTTTTGGGTCAAATCTGTGGTATTATTCCAGTCAATCTCGGTTCGAACAATGCTAGACCAATAGAAGGAAAGGAAAACACGGACAGGTTGGAATGGACAATAATTTATTAATAATAAATAAATAAATAAAAAGAACATTTTTATTTGTTGAGTTAAATAAAGAATTTCAAAGCAAAATCAATCAAAATGCCAGGAAAGAGACAAAGAGCAGAGCGTAACGGGGGTTGACTTACAGCCTAAACACAAACAAGGGTACCCAACGGATGGTCAGGGGAGGGGAGTGGGAGAAAATGTCTTGTCACCAGAAAGTCGACGTGAAGCAAAAAGTTCTGAATGCGTGCGTGCGGCTACGTCCGTCGCCAGCACCCAGCTTTGTCATACAGCCTCTCGCGGGGCAGCCTTGAACGCCAGTCCACACGTTCGCTTGCCGAAGCTCTGGGCAGGACGAACCGTCTCGCTGTGCGCTGGCCAGACACCACACGTGCGCTTCCTTCTCTCTCTTTTGCGCTTACACCCGCTTCTTGCTCGCTTCACTCTCGTACCTCTTTCGTTCACGGCTTTTTTTTTATTATCTCAGAAATATCGCTTTTGCTTTTTTCCCCATCTCAAAACGTCTCTCTCGCTTCAGAACGTCCCTTTTCGCCTTTTCTCCTCACAGAACATCTCTTCCATCAGAACGTCTCTCTCGCTTCAGAACGTCCCTCTTTCGCCTTTTCCTCTAAGAACGTCTCTCTCACAGAACGTTTTTATATCTTGGGGCGTCTCTACGGGGTGCATCCGCCCCAAGCTCACCCCACACTGAGGCACGGTTACCATGATGACCTACGCTCTCAAAGAGGCGGGGCGTCGGAGCTCCGCGAAAGAATGTGCTGAGGAAAAATGATGGTGGGCTTCAGAGCTTGTGAAGAAATGTGTGTGAACGTGTCTGTTGTAAAGGAAAAAAAAAAGCTTCCCATAAGAGAGGGATTATCCTTTACCCTTCTCAACGCATCCATTTAAGAACCCTTAGATGTGGGGATGGGGCTAATCTGAACATGCATTTAAGGAAATCTGTCTGAGGACCTGGATGTGGTGGATGCATTCATCAGACCGGATTCTAAATCCGTACTATATATATATATATATATTATATTATATGTATATATAATGTATATATTGTTATGAATGACACGGTTCGGACGCCACGCACGCGCTTCCGCCCAACGCAGTCGGCGCCGCCGAAAACCGGAATTCAGTCGAGCCTTCCGGATAACCCTGAAAACCCGCTACGGGTGCCTTAACGCACATAACTTGTCAATATCCTGTCCGCGTGGTATAGGGTCATTGTCGATCTTGATATACTAATTATCCACGCAGACAGAATACCGAGAATTTATACTCGACGGGAGACTTGTACGGAACGAGCCGCTAAGCGCGCGCGTCCGTGTGTGTTTTGCCGAGCGGTTTAAATCACAAGTTCGTCGGACCAAATTGTCACCGTTTATCGGCCTTAATAGACAGCTAATTTCCGAACGCGTCGTGGCAGTCAATGGTAGGAAAGTGACGCAACGAGCAGATTGACATTCAAACAATGGGGCATTTATTTACACAGGCACATGACATAAGCAGTCAATGGGGGGATAGGGAAAGACACTAGCAAAAGCTACAAGCCGATGTATTCAATAATGTACAGTCATGCATTAATACAGTTTACTTATTAGACAAGGCGCCACAGACTTTCATACAAACTCAGGAAAAGAAAAGGGCTCACGAGCTTTATTTCAAACTCGGGAGCTGGTTGACCGAGGCTCCGAGAGGCCGCGCAGGTTACTGGCCGCCCTAGTGACGGCTCGAGGGTCTTCGGGTCGGCGACCCTGTGTCTCTGTTCCACCTGGGGCGTCCGAACAGCGCCAGTCGCTTGAGCGGCTTGAGCAGCTTGGCGGGCGGCTCTCCTTGGTCGCTTGGCCTTCCCGTGGCTGGTCGATCGGGCCTGGCCGACGACGCTTCAGAGGAGCGAACGGGCCTTGCTCTCTTAGAGTTGATGCTCTTTCAGGACCGCTCACTCCTCAGCGTCGCTCGACCGATCTCAGGGCCGTCTGCTCGGACGTGACGTAGCTTGCTCGACTCCGCTGTTCGACGCCGTCGGTCTCCGGACTGACGACTGCCCCTGGCGACTTCTCCCGTCTCCCAACGACGACTGCTTTTGGCGACTGACAACGCCAAGACTCCAACTCCAACTCCAACTCCAACTGGCTCTGGCGATTCACTTCGCCATTTTTTATAGCCCGAGGGGTGGGGGGGAAGCCGTTCCCTGAACTTTTACCCGAGACTGGCTCCACCCCCTTTCGACCTTCAACCTTCACCCCTGCGGGAAACCCCACCTCTTACGTCACAGGGTG